>JARGCV010000489.1:310000-642500 GCA_034064705.1 Bothrops alternatus | reverse complement strand
GGATGTTGTATGAATGAACTCAGGTGGGGTAGAGGATTTAACATGCCATGGTGAGGCTTCAATGCTGCCATTTGCCATAGAGCAGGGCTCTTCAAACTTGGCCCTTTTATGACATGTGGACTTCAACTCCCAGAATTCCTCAGCCAGCCTCCATTTTGTTTGTTAGATTTAAGACAGGGCTCTTCAAACTTGGCCCTTTTATGACATGTGGACTTCAACTCCCAGAATTCCTCAGCCAGCCTCCATTTTGTTTGTTAGATTTAAGACACAGGGGTCTTTCAACATGGCCCTTTTATGACATGTGGACTTCAACTCCCAGAATTCCTCAGCCAGCCTCCATTTTGTTTGTTAGATTTAAGACACAGGGGTCTTCCAACATGGCCCTTTTATGACATGTGGACTTCAACTCCCAGAATTCCTCAGCCAGCCTCCATTTTGTTTGTTAGATTTAAGACACAGGGGTCTTCCAACATGGCCCTTTTATGACATGTGGACTTCAACTCCCAGAATTCCTCAGCCAGCGGGCCAGCCAGGTGAAGTCCACAAGTCATAAAAGGGCCGAGTTTGAAGAGCCCTGCCATAGAGGTTTTCAGACCTACTGTGTATACCATGATGGTTGGAGTAGTTTGTACTTATTTGGATGTGTGTATTTTGATTTAAAAAAAAAAAAAGCTCAGCCAGAATGAACGATTTCCAGGGCCTGGTCTTCAACTCTTGGGAGGCCTTATAACCATTGTTAGAAGCTTGATGGTGGGGTTTGTTTACTAGCTGTCTCTTCTTTATGGATGAATGCTTGTGGAGATTCCCACTCATGCAGGTCATGGCTGGCCCAAAGGTGCTTTTCCAAAAGGCCACTGGACTTTGTTTTTCCTTGAAGACCTTTACGTCTCATCCAAGAAGCTTCTTCAATTCTAACTGAATGGTAGAAGGGTTTATATTCCTTGCAGTCATCTGGAAGATTCCACACCCGCTTGCACTATTCAGGTGACCCCCACCCCCAGGGCACAGATAAACCTTCCAGTGGCCTTAATCACTCTCAGAAAGAGTACTAACAACCAGATGGCTGCAAGGAATATAAATCCTTCCATCCTTCCACCATTCGGTGAGAACTGAAGAAGCTTCTTGGGTGAGAAGTGAAACGTCTTCAAGGGAAAATGAAGTCCAGTTTCCTTTTGAAAAAACCACATTTGGGTTCTTGATGGATGAGGATTTGGTTTCTCTGGAGCAATATTCTTGACCTTGGCAAATTCAACATGCATGAACTTCAATTCCCAGAATTCTGGAAGTTGAAGTCCACCCATCTTGGAATGGAATGGAATATGGAATAGAATGGAAAGTATGGAATGGAATGGAATATGGAATGGAATGGAAAGTATGGAATGGAATGGAATAGAATATGGAATGGAATGGAATGGAATATGGAATGGAATGGAAAGTATGGAATGGAATAGAATATGGAATGGAATAGAATGGAATAGAATATGGAATGAAATGGAAAGTATGGAATGGAATAGAATGGAATAGAATATGGAATGAAATGGAAAGTATGGAATGGAATAGAATATGGAATGGAATGGAATGGAGCTGTCAAAAAAGCCAACACAGTGCTAGGCTGCATTAACAGAGGGATAGAATCAAGATCACGTGAAGTGTTGATACCACTTTACAAGGCCTCGGTAAGGCCACACTTGGAATACTGCATCCAGTTTTGGTCACCACGATGTAAAAAAGATGTTGAGACTCTAGAAAGAGCGCAGAGAAGAGCAACAAAGATGATTAGGGGACTGGAGGCTAAAACATATAAGGAACGGTTGCTGGAATTGGGTATGTCTAGTTTAATGAAGAGAAGGACGAGGGGGGACATGAGAGCAGTCTTCCAACATCTCGGGGGCTGCCACAAAGAAGAGAAGAGATCGGTCTCCAAAGCACCTGAAGGCAGGACAAGAAGCAACGGAATGGAAACTAATCAAGGAGAGAAGCAACCTAGAACTAAGGAGAAACTTCCTGACAGTTAGAACAATTAATCAGTGGAACAACCTACCAGCAAAAGCTGTGAATGCTGGAAGTTTTTAAGAAGAGATTGGACAGCCATTTGTCTGAAATGGTATAGGGTTTCGTGTCTGAGCCAGGGGTTGGACTGGATGACTTCCAAGGTCCCTTCCTAGTTTATTTTTATTATTATTATCCAAGGTCCCTTCCAATCTTGTTACTCTTTTCTATGATGAATTTGTATTAGCCTCTTGGACTATATCTGTAATTCAATCCAAGTAGTAAATGAATAACTCTGGTGGGTGGGTGGTTTTCACAACTGGGGGGCCCTTCCAATGACCTACACATAGTAGGTCTGTCAACAAACAATATAGAATGGATCCATGGCTACTAGGCCCAAACATGGCTTGTTCTGCCTTTGGATTAGCAAGACTGTCTAAACTCGCCATTTTAGCATAGCTTTTTGCCTTAAACACAGCCTCTGTGACTTGAGAATGAACATGGATGTTAAAATATATAGGCACCTCTAAACCCACACCTCTAAAGCACAAAGACTCACCAGTTCTGCCGAGCCTGGTGCTACAATTGTATGATCTGACTGCAGCCATGTTCACACAGCATGCTCAGTTTTCAAAAATAAGAATAAGGAGTTCCTTCAGGCAATTCACCAACCCATGACAAATAACCACATTGGCTGAGTTCACACAACCTCCGCCAAGCAACATAAAGATAAAGCAAGGCTTAAAGTAGTGAAGATTAGAATGTTAGGGTCTAGTCTGTTCCAGCATTTTGTTGAAAAGAGGCAAATTGCATTTGACAGACAGTGAGTTTGCTTAAAGTCATGCTGTTCTAAGGTAAAGTCAATTGAATACATTGGGAAATTGTTATTACAGTATGGTTGGTTGTGCAGCCAGCCAGATGTTTGGATTGCGTTTAGCATTTTTATTCATAGTGAGTCTTTCCAAGGACCTGGGATAAGCAGAGGTGGATGTTTGATGGTGTTAAAGATATTGTCGCAGATGTAAGCTGTTCCCAGTAAAGCTGCCTTTTGCAATTGACGGATGAATAGTTTGTCAATGCCAGTGATGTTCAAGTGATGCTCCAGATGTTTTGGGATTACAGCCTGTTGATACTATCTTTACTTTCTTTTGCCATTTTTATTACTAGATTTGATACAGCCCACCCACTTTGGGTGGCTAACAATATTTAATAATAGAAACAATTAAAAGTTAATGAACAAGACTGCTGGAATTACCGTGTTTTTTACAGTGTTTTTGTGTTTTCCATTAGGGCTTGTGTACAAGTGTTCAAATCTGGCCTTACAGCTGTAATAAACAGATTAATTGATTGTACAAGTGTTTAAAGCAGGACAATGTGCAAACCTACAGATACACCTCTGTAAGTGAAATGAGCAGTCTTCAAATTAGATGGCTGGATAAATGGATGATGGTAGATAAATAGGTAGGTAGGTAGGTAGGTAGGTAAGTAGGTAGGTAGGTAGGTAGGTAGGTAGGTAGATAGATAGATAGATAGATAGATAGATAGATAGTAGATGATATATAGATGATATAGATAGATAGATAGTAGATAGACAGATGATAGATAGATAGATAGATGATAGATAGATGATAGATAGATAGATAGACAGATGATAGATAGATGATAGATAGATAGATAGATAGATAGATAGACAGATGATAGATAGATGATAGATAGATAGATAGATAGATAGATAGATAGATAGACAGATGATAGATAGATAGATAGATAGATAGACAGATGATAGATAGATGATAGATAGATAGATAGATAGATAGATAGACAGATGATAGATAGATGATAGATAGATAGATAGATAGATAGACAGACAGACAGACAGACAGACAGACAGACAGACAGACAGACAGATCTTCTCTCCAACAGAAGAGAATATTTGCAGCTCAGGGTTCAACTGCAAAGTCCTTAGTGTTCTCTGAGCTGGCTTGTTTTCTTGCTGACATTTCATTACCCAATTAGGTAACATCTTCAGTATGAGTATGGGGTCTGCTCTCTGTTTATGTACAAGTGGCTTGCCCTGTGATTGTTGGTGGGGGTGTTGTTTTCTTCTTGTTAGATTCTTGATTAAGCTGTTTATTGTTTATTTGTTTGAGCTGGTCGTTCCTTGATCAGGGATACCGTTCTCTGCACAACAATTACACTAATGTTGATTTTCTTGCCCTCCCTATTCCCCCTACCCCTCCCCCAAGTCCAGTTTTACTAACTGTTAAAGCCATGAAAATCTTATTAGAACATAAAAGCTACGATCATCCATCCTCCTTGTAGAAAAGAGCGAACCTTTCCCAAACTTAGTTGTAAAAGTTCTTTTGATGTTGACAGCGTGCTCTTCACTGCAAATAATGGGGGAGGGGGGCAGAAACAATGATAAGAACAGAAGAAGATTGCCTGCTGCTTAAGACTTTTTATTTATCTTCTGAAAAGGTGAGAATACAACTCCAGGAGTGTTTATTTTTAGCCTGCGATTAAAACACCAAGCAACAACAGATATAAGTCTCGTCTTACAAAATGGCTATTCTGGGAATGCTGCAGAAAATATAGAAATGGCCTCTTTCTTTCTTTCTTTCTTTCTTTCTTTCTTTCTTTCTTTCTTTCTTTCTTTCTTTCTTTCTTTCTTTCTTTCTTTCTTTCTTTCTTTCTTTCTTTCTTTCTTTCTTTCTTTCTTTCTTTCTTGGAATGGGACTATATCCCCTTCCTTAAGAACAGGGGATCTTCAAAAACTTGGCCCTTTTATGACTTGTGGACTTCAACTCCCAGAATTCCTCAGCCAGACACACTGGCTGAGGAATTCTGGGAGTTGAAGTCCACAAGTCATAAAAGGGCCAAGTTTGAAGGCCCCTGTTTTAAATCTAACAAACAAAATGGAGGCTGGCTGAGGAATTCTGGGAGTTGAAGTCCACAAGTCATAAAAGGGCCAAGTTTGAAGAGCCCTGCTTAAGAACACCAGGTTATGCCCCACTTCAAAAGAAGAGGAACAAGGATCAGTAAACGTCAGAACTCAGATCTGTAGAAAGAGCCCCATCTGTTTTAAGAACTGAGTCATAGTTTTTTGAGAAGAGAAAAACCGGTGTGGAAAAACCAAAACTCTGACAATCAAAGTCAATGGGGAAGCCAGATTTTTTTTTTCAAATTTTATTTATGATACAATTAAAAACAAACAAACATTGGATTTGACGTGACATTCCAGTATATACATTCTTATCCGATTGTTCTTGTTCCACTTTTTACAATAACTTCTTCATCTCTAATTATACATCTAAGATTTATATACAGTACTTATTCTAAAATAAAATAATATATATTTCTATCTTAACATTCATCCTTAATCCCAACCATCCTCTTCGAATTCCTCCAGCAGTAAAATTTATCCCATGTTACTAACTTAATAACTGCAGTGATTCACTGAACAACTTTGGCAAGAAAAGTCAGAAAATGGGGCAAAATTCACTTAACAACTGACTCGCTTAGCATCAGAAATTTTGGGCTCATTTGTGAGGACGACCTGCAGATGTTAGTGATGCTAAAAAGTTCGTTACTAACTTCTGGTTAGCAAGAAAGTTTGGTTGCCTCCTGAAAAAGCACAATTGGGACAACCATGATCTGGATGACTGAGACTCTCCACCACAGACATTCTGGTTAGCAAGTCAGGATAATGATTATGGCTTGACTCCTGATCAGAGTTAATCTAACAATAGTTTTTGAAAGAAAAGAGGCCCCTTCTCCTGTCCAGCCATCTACGCCAGAGATGGTGTAGCCAGCCCGTGGGCCGGACGCATCACGGGGAAGCTGTGCCCACCCCATTGCCAGCAATGGAAAAACACTCCCAATACGTTGTGCGACGTCACATGACATCGCGAGTTTGATATGTCTGATCTACACTGATACTTGAAGATATATGGACTTCAATTCCCAGAATTCTGGGCGTTGAAGTCCACATCTCTTGATACTTGAAGATATATGGACTTCAATTCCCAGAATTCTGGGCGTTTGAAGTCCATACTTCTTCAAGTTGCCAAGATTAAGAAATATTGATCTACACCAGGGATTTTCAAACTTGGCCCTTTGATGACTTGTGGACTTCAATTCCCAGAATTCCTCAGCCAGCTGTGCCTGGCTGAGGAATTCTGGGAGTTGAAGTCCACAAGTCATCAAAGGGCCAAGTTTGAAGACCCCTGATCTACACCATCTAAAATATTTGGACTTTTAGAGATAGGAAGTTGTGAAGCTGAGAGGGAAAAATTCTTAGCTCAGGCTAGCATCCCAGCCCAGGGATATTGAGATCATGTTCGGTGAACCTCTTGAATTTCAACTTCTCGTTGCATCCAATGTGTGACCTTAATTGGTTAGCCTCATCAAAACTGGTTATTGAAACAGGAGAAGCAGTAAACTTGAAGTTGGATTACACTCACCTCTCTTTTTGAAAAAAATTGGGGATTAACAATGCTGATCTGTTCTCAGCAGGTCATGCGTTTAATTTGGATGATGGCGAATGTGCACCAAAGGAAGAACAAAGCGTAGTGTGATTTCTTAGCTTCAGCAGTTCTGCCAGTAATTAATTCACCTCTTAATTTTGGCATTTCCGCAAAAAGGATTCTTCTCCAGCCCCAAATCTGCCCATGATTTAAGAAGGAGAGGAAGCTGAGACAGATAAAGGTTATCCTCCTAGAAACCAAAACGGTTTTATAGAAAACAAAATGTTCCAAAATTCATCTAGATCTATTTTGTGAAAGATAAATAAGAGTGTGAAACAGGGTGATTACTGGGCATTGTTAAGAAGAGGACAGGCGTAATTAAAGTTGAGAAGAGTGATTTGCATGATATTTGCATATGTTAAGAAAAGGTGAGGTCATGGCTTACATTTATAGAATTGTATAATCAGAGTTGGGTAGATAATCCTCAAGTTACGATGATAATGGAGACTGCCTATTACAATCCTAAGTTCTAATGGTCGTAAATTGTGATGGTCATCAAACAGGTCAGTCACGTGACCAGCCCAAGTTTACAATATTTTGGCAGAGGTTGTTAAGTGAACGTGGCAGTCATTAGGGTGAAGCCATTGTTTGCTTGGGATGCAGCTTTGCCAAAAAATTTAAGTGAACTCAGGATGCTGCAAAAACCATGTTGCTAAATGCCCAAGGTGTCATCTGACAGTCATGTGACTTCAGGGGTGCAACGGCCATTGGAACATTGGTCCCAGGTTGTAAGTCCCCTTTTTTAAAATAGGTTGAATCTTCAGTCTTCGGACGCTAAACAACCGTTGTAAGCTATCTTTATTTGATCTTGGAGTTATTTAGTACAATCCCCTGATCAGTGCAAGATTTATTAAAGTATCTCTGATACAGGACCTGTTGGAAGATCTCAAGCAATGGTGAATTCACCACTTCATGTGGCAGTCTGTTCCACTGGCTAATAGTTCCTACAGTCAGGAATTCAAAATATTTCCCTTAAAAATGTCTTCTTTTTTTTAGTGCCATTTGCTTTCACTGGTGAATTCATCTGTGGACACTCTGGCTCTTTTTTGAAACATACTTTTTAATGAAAAAAAGTAGCAGGGGTGAGAGTTCAAGGGTCACTTTAATTTTCTGAACCTTTTTACTTCGATAAGGAAAGGAATTGGTGGAAAGGGGATGCAAATGAGAAGGTTTTCATAAACAGTCCTGATTAACTCAAATGTGATTAAAATAACACAGTCTTTTGGTTTTCAAAATGCTCTCTTGATTAGGTCAATAACTTGGCATCTTCCCATCATAAGCCCATCATAAAGCTTCATGCCTAACACAAAGGACTGTGGGAGTTGTAGTTCCAAGTTGTAGTTTCTGGGGAGATTAGCATGTTTCTGTGTCATTGCACTTCTACAGTTTCTCAGTGGGAAATTTAACTTCCTATAGCAGCATGAATCAACCGCAGTTCTTCAGACCATGAAAAGCCCATCATCTTCAAAGATGTCATTCAGTTCTTACAATATGTGGATTGAAAGGGACTTTAATGGTCATCTAAGGGGGCACATTGGCTCAGCGATTAAAGATGCTGTGCAACGGGCTGAGCTCCCGTTACTTGCCCCAGCTCTTGCCCAGTTCAAAAGCATGCAAATGCGAGTAAATAAATAGGTACCCCTTTGATGGGAAGGTAACAGCGTTCTGTGCACCTCGGCGTGTAGTCATGCTGGCCACATGAACCAAACAAGTTCATAGTGTTGAAGGAAAAGTCTTCATCATGATTCAGTCCAAGCTGAGAATAAACAATATGGTGACTGCTTTAGAAAGAAGGTTGCAGTTTATTGAAGAGGCGAGCCAGACAGAAAGATGGCTCTGGAAGAAAAGAGAGCGAGCACATGTAAGGAGTGGGTTTTTATATCATCTGGAGACTTTTGTTTGGAGTTGTTCCTTTGGCATGAACTTTGACCTGAGTCTGAGTGCCTTTCCGGTATTCTGATGGTGATGGGTTAATCCTATTATGTTCTGTCTTAGAGTTTGGGTGGGGGTATGTAGATTTTAGGTGTCTTTGTCTTCTTAAGCTTCTAGCTGGGGGCCTCCAACCTTCCTGGATTATTTACATCTGCATTTCTACAGAGATGGTTTCTGCTTGGGGAAGGGAGACTTGGGGCTATTAAGAAAAACTGGGCATGCGTTTCTGCTTCTTTAATATTTCCTTCTCGGGGGGGGGCTGACTTCCCACAATAGCAAGGAGGTTTTAAAGAAGACACTGAAATGTCTGAAATGGTATAGAGTTTCCTGCCTAAGCAGGTGGTTGAGCTACAAGACCTCTAGGGAAAACATACCAGATATTTCAAATATATTTTCCAGCATTGAATCAGGGTGGATATTTTATTATTAATATTAATGTTAATGATATATTTGCCATTTGTTACTTTCTGTACACATAGTTTTATTACTATTGTCTAGTTGTTCTGTTTGTGGTTGAAGCTTCTTTGTTGTTTTTGTTTGTTTTCTTCTTCTTCTTTTTCTTTATTCTGTAAGTGGAAGCCTCCCTGAGTTACCCTGAAGTAAAGTGGGCAGCCAATAAATTTTACAAATATATACATATTAAATTTGGAGACAAATAAAATATAACAGAATAGGAGAATAACAGATAACGACCCCCTGATCAAGCAGAAGACCCTATACCAGGGGTCTTCAAACTTGGCCCTTTTATGACTTGTGGACTTCAACTCCCAGAATTCCTCAGCCATCCTCCATTTTGTTTGTTAGATTTAAGACAGGGGTCTTCAAACTTGGCCCTTTTATGACTTGTGGACTTCAACTCCCAGAATTTCTCAGCCAGGCATTCTGGCTGAGGAATTCTGGGAGTTGGAAGTCCACAAGTCATAAAAGGGCCAAGTTTGAAGACTCCTGCTTTATACCATTTCAGACAAATGGCTATCCAGTCTCTTCTTAAAATCCTCCAGTGTTGGAGCACCCACAACTTCTGGAGGAAGGTTGTTCCACTGATTAATTTTCCTAATAATCAGGAAATTTCTCCTTAGTTCTAGGTTGCTTCTCTCTTTGGTTACTTTCCATCCATTGCTTCTTTGTCCTGCCTTCAGGTGCTTTGGAGAATAGGTTAACCTCTCTCTTCTTTATGGCAACCCCTTAAGACAGGAGTCTTCAGACTTGGCCCTTTTATGACTTGTGGACTTCAACTCCCAGAATTCCTCACCCAGTGGGCCTGGCTGAGGAATTCTGGGACTTGGAGTCCACAAGTCATAAAAGGGCCAAGTTTGAAGACCCCTTCCTTAAGATATTGGAAGACTTGCTACTATGTCACCCCCAGTCCTTCTTTTCATTAAACTAGACATATCCAATTCCTGCAACTGTTCTTCTTATGTTTTAGACCTCAGTCCCCTAATCCTCTTTGTTGCAATCGTTTATTGAAATAAATAGATTAGTTTCTCTTTTGTTGGTGTGTGTAATGTGACATCCCAGCAGAGTCAATTTAGGCATTTCCCCTAATTTTTGATGTTGTCAAGTCTAAAAGATTCTCCATGGCTGCCCTACAGGAGATGCAGGAGAATTAGGCAGGGCGTGTCTGAGGATTTAAATGGAAAATGCACATGGAAGATGCATTAGATTTGCCAAGAGATTTTAAATGTTTCCAGGCGACTCAAGGTCAGTGTGTGGGACTGGGAAAAAAAATGGATTTTGTGTGTCCCTAAATAAATATCTAGCATTTTGCTTTTGGTTGCTACACAAATCAGAAACATAGAAACCTCATCCCGGGCCAAGCTGCTATTTTGTTATGTAACTAAATGGAAAGGATGGGTCATTCTTTTAACTTTCTTTTCTGGGTCTAATACCCCTTCCTTCAGAACAGCGGTTCTCAACCTGTGGGTCGCGACCCCATTTGGGGTCGAACGACCATTTCACAGGGGTTGCCAAACAACGCAGTCCGCCATTTTTTCCCCCTTTTCCTTAGCTGTGCTACTCCCTCTTATTCTATTGGCTTTTGAAAGCCAATAGAATAGACTCTCTTGAATAGAGTCTAATTCTATTGGCTTTCAAAAGCCAATAGGAATTGTCCAGGCTGTCTCTGCCCTGCTGAGCCCGCCAAAAGTCCCAGTCGCTAAATGTTGCTGCAAGTTGTCTGCAGCGAAGGCGAGCTATCCGGAAGTTGCCACCCCTCCCTGCTGAGCAACTACTAAATGTAAGTTAAAGAGGGCCAGGGGTGGGAGGGCTGCCCAGGAGTGCCTTGGCCTGCCTACCGCTGCCCCGAACAGGTGGTGGCCAAGGAAAGGCTAGTGGGGCAGCAGAGGGCACTGGGAAGGTAACTGGTGGTGTGTGGCCCGGTGGGTGGCTTATCTCCCTTGGACTGGGCCAGCTGGTGGCCCAGCCGGTGGTCGGCCTGCACCATCGCTGCTGCTTGCCGTGGCCACCCAGGAGCATCTGGGCCTGCCTGCTGCCGCCCCGAATGGGCGGTGGCCAAGATAAGGCTAGCGGGGCAGTGGAGGATGCTGGGAGGATAGCTGGCGCACGTGGGGCCCAGCGGGTAGCTTACCTCCCTTGGGTTGGGCCAGCTGGTGGCCCAGCCAGTGGTCGGCCTGCAACATTGCTGCTGCTTGCCGTGGCCACCCAAGAGCTCCTGGGCCTGCCTGCTGCCGCCCCGAACAGGCGGTGGCCAAGGTAAGGCTAGCAGGGCAGCGGCAGGTGCTGGGAGGGCAACTGGTGTGTGTGGGGCCGACTCTCAGCTGGCAGTCAGGAGCCAGGCAGTGTGTAGCAGCCCCGCTGGTTCCCCACCAATGTCCGGACTCCGACCGAACTCCCAGCTGACTGTCGGGAGTCGGGCTGTGCTCCTGGGGGCCATGTGGACGTTGGCTGGCTGCTGGCTGCGTCCTCCCCGTCTCCCAGCTCATGTAAAGCCCAGGGGCTTGAAACGCGCCCCCGACGCCACCCCAGGCCGACTCAGCTGCGTGGGCAGCCGGTCCAAGCCAAGCCAGGTCTGGGCCGCTGCCTCCACGCCACGCCGGAGTTTCCCCCTGCACTGCCTGGCCCACCTCCCTCACCGTTGGAGGCCGCCTTGGCCCTCTAGCGCCCGGCGCGGCCCTGGTTGGCAGGAGCAGCTCCTTCCTGGCTTGTCGGGCTCCGGGCCTCGGAAGCGGCCAGGCGGCGGGGAAGAGGGTGATGCCTGCATGTGCGTCGGAGGCCAGCCAGACGGGCTGGGAGGGGAGAAGCGGCGCCTTCCGAGCAGGAGCTGGCACTCTGGCCGCGCCCCTCTCGTGTGTGACGAGTCGGGGAAGGGTTTGGCAGTGAAGGGCTGTGCAGTGTGGAAAGGGGCTCCCATGATCACGCCACTGCAATGGCGCTCAGGAGGTTGGAGGGGCGGGCAGGTCCCGGGGGGCGGCTGGGAGAGGGCAAGAGGTGTCCTGATAAGGATTGGGGGCTCCAGACTACCATCCCCAGCAGCCCTAAAAAGCACTGTGGAAGAGTGGGGAATGCTGGGAGTTGCAGTTCATCACCATTTGGGAAAACATGACTCTCCAAAAATCAATCCTCTCTTTTCCTTCCTTCCTTCCATCCATCTCCTTCCCTTCCCCTTCAATCTCTCCTTCCTTCCTTCCATCTCCAACTCCATCCCTTCCCCTTCAATCTCCCTCTCCTTCCTTCCTTCCTATTTTCCTTCCTTCCTTCCTTCCTTCCTTCCTTCCTTCCATCTCCATCTCCATCTCCATCCCTTCCCCTTCAATCTCTTTCTCTTTCCTTCCTTCCCCCTTCAATCTCCTTCCTTCTCCATCTCCTTCCTTTCCCCTTCAATCTTCCTTCCTTCCATCTCCATCCCTTCCCCTTCAATTTCTCTCCTTCCTTCCTTCCTTCTTTCCTTCCTTCCTTTTTCCCCCTTCAATCTCCTTCCTTCTCCATCTTCTTCCTTTTCCCTTCAATCTTCCTTCCTTCCTTCCATCTCCATCCCTTCCCCTTCAATCTCTTTCTCCTTCCTTCCTTCCTTTCCCCTTCAATCTCCTTCCTTCTCCATTTCCTTCCTTTCCCCTTCAATATTCCTTCCTTCCTTCCCTCCCTCCCAACATTTTTGAGCAAGGAAGAGTAAGCTTCTCCAGTGAGCATTGCTATATTGTTTTTGTAATTAATCACTATGCTTTAATTATGTTCAATTTGTAACAATGAAAATACACCCTGCATATCAGATATTTACATTACGATTCAAAACAGTAGCAAAATTACGGTTATGAAGTAGCAACGAAAATAATTTTATGGTTGGGGGTCACCACAACATGAGGAACTATATTAAGGGGTCACTGCATTAGAAAGGTTGAGAACCACTGCTTCAGAAGCATCACAAAATCTTGTAGACATTCAAAAGGAGACTAGACCGTCTTAAGTACAAGGGGAATATCGTTGTTTTAATTTTGAAAGAATAACTCTATGCCATGTTCCCTTTTTAATTATTGTTATTATAGTTCAGGGGTGTCCAACTCAATTTTACTGAGGGCCGCATCAGCATTGCGGTTGCCCTGGGGGTGTGTGTGTGTGGCCAGAGTGAATGCAGCCTACTGGGTGGGCATGGATGGAGTGGGTGTGGCCTACTGGGTGGGCATGGCTAGTTCTACATCATTCGCATCAAGGGTGCCTATGGGGGCCTGGGCAGGAGTGGGACAGATCGGAGGGTCTCTAGCAGAAGGGGGACCGGGGCAAGTGCCAAGGCATGGTCCACCTGGGCAAGTGCCAAGATGGCCACCACAAAATTGTACATTGGCTCCCAGTTGGCCTGGGCCAGGGCCAAGGCAGCGGGGGCCATTCTCTCACTGTTTCCAGGATGGCTTCGCAGGATGTCTGTTATAGTTGGTTGCACAGCTGTGCCAGCTGTTCAGACTGGATTTAGCATTTTTGTCCACTTCTAGAGTTCTTCCCAAAGATCTGGCATGGGAAGATGTGTAAGTCTGATAGTGTTACAGATATCTTCGCAGGATGTAAGCTGTTCCAAGTAAAGCTGCCTTTCGCAATTGACTGATGGTGAATTTGTCAGTGTCGAAGGTGTTCAAGAGATGTTCCAGACATTTTTGGATTGCACCCAGGATGCCTATTACTATTGGTACTTCGTTTGATTTTCCCAGTCATTCTGTTTCTTTTTTTTTAATTTTTTTTTATTTTATAACTTTATTAAATATATACAAACTTTAAAAAGTACAAATGTACAATACATAAAACGGAGACATAGAACATAGTTGTGTAAATTAATATCTATAGCTATATACAAACAACATTTAACAATAATATCAACTATTTAGTTGATTCTTATTTATGTGCAGTCTATACAAAATATATTTGTATCTTATAAACTGATTAGATATACATAATTGATGTATATATATAGATATATAAAATTTAACAGATATACACATCATATATTTATTCTATCTTTAATTATCTAAGAGAGATTATCACATATTTCAATTTAGGTGATATATCATAATTTTCGGGATTCTTATCAAAATATGTCGATAGGGGTTTTTTTTTTTTAAATATGTTTAGGTCAGAGGATGAATAAGACCGTCATCTATATCTTATTTATTAGTATTGCATTTTGTTTATATTTTTAGGGATCCAAATATTTTTTTGCTTCTAGCCATTCGTACCATTTATTCCAGGTCTTATAAAAAATTGTGTCTTCTTTATTTTGTATTTTGAGAGTTAGTTTATTCATCTCGGCTACTTCATTTATTTTGTTGATCAAATTCAGAGTTGATGGAATTTTTTCAAGTTTCCAATTTTGGGCGTAAACTAATCTGGCAGCTGTAATTATGTGTATTGTTAAATATCTGTCTTCTTTAGTTGTCTTATATCTTATTATTCCTAATAAAAATAGTTCGGGATTCATTGGAATTATTTGAGTAGTCATTTGTTCGAGATATTTTTTAATTTTTTTCCAAAAATTTTTGGCCAATGTGCAAGTCCACCAGAGGTGGTAGTATGTCCCAATTTTAACTTTACACTTCCAGCACTTAGGGGATGTATTGGGAAACATTTTTGTTTCCAGTCGTTCTGTTTCTATTTGCAGGTGATTATATTTTGTGATCTTCTCCAGTTCTTTCTCTTTTATTCTACTGTCTCCAGGTACTGCCACATTGCCTATCCAGATTAGGATTATTATTATAATCGCACAGTCAGACAGATGTTCAGATTAAGTTTGGTATTTTTATTCACCTATCCAGTCCTTCCCAAGGACCGGGGAAAGGCAGATGTTGATATATTTAATAGTGTTAAAGATATTATCTCAGTGGATGTAAACAGTTCAGAGTAAAGCTATCTTTCGCAATTGACCAATGGCCAATTTTGGCCTCCATTGTGGTCTTGCCTCCAGAAGTTGTGGGTGCTCCCAAACTGGAGATTTTTAAGAAGAGATTGGATGACAATTTGAAATGATATAAGGTTTCTTGCTTGAGCAAGGGGTTGGAGTAGAAGACCTCCAAGGTCCATTCTAACTCTGTCATTCTGTTTACCACACACCCTTACAATGTCTTTTTAAAAGCTTTTAACATCCTATGCCTGTTGTGGGTCTGTGAGCAGAGCGCTCTATGTTTCTGCAAATGATGGCTTGGAGGTTGCTGTTAGGTCATAGTTAATGTGAGCCAAAAATCACATTGCTGTCCCAGCGGAGATGTGTATGCTTCAAACGTGGGCACCGGCTGGCTTTAAATCAACCAGTGTTTCTGGGAGAAACACTAAGTGCCTAATTCTTTTGGCCAGTGTTGAGTGACACAAATGAATAAATGCTTTTGGGGGACTGCAAGATTTCCTCCAGCAGCATTGAAGCTCTAATGGCAACGTGGATGCTTCTTTCCTCTTTAACATAAATCAGGAGTGGCAGAAGACTTGTTTCCTTGAATGAAGCTATAGCACTAAATATCCCTGTAAAGCATGGTTTGGTCCCTTCATTTTTATTATTATTATTATATATTTATTATTAGATAAACATTTGTACATGTAAACAAAGAAAAAATTCAAGTTAAATGCCATTCAACTTAATACAATCATTTTAAATTTGTAGACCTTCTTCACTCCGTGTATCCAAGTTTAACTATAAACCAACTACATTTTAAAAATTTTTAACTTTCACTTCTTTTCAGATCAATCCATTGGATAGCAAACAAACAAGTTATCTTATTAAAATTAATAATTTTCATGTCGATACGCCCTTCCCTCCAGCAAGTACATTCTTAGTCTATTTGATATATACCTTCCAATAATCAATAGATAAATATTTGTATATGTAAACCAGGGGAAGATTCAAGCTAACTGCTATCCAACTTAATACAATCGATTTAAATTTAAATTTGTAAACATTCTTCACTCCCTGTGTCAAGATTTAACTATAAGCCAGATACATTTTCTTTGATTGGTGTTTCTCTTGTATGTAGTTTATCCACTGTTTCCAGTCTATCATATATTGTTCATTTGAGCGATCCTTCAGGTATGCCGATATTTTAGCCATTTCTGCCAAATTTATTACTTTCAAAGTCCATTCTTCTATAGGTGGTCCCTTCATTCTTGATTCACTCTGTCCTCTGACGTTATTTGGGAAAAATAGGGTTTAGTCGCTCTCTCTCTCCCCACCCCTCACTCTCTCCCTCCCTCCCTCTCCCTCTCCTTCCCTTTCTCTCTCCCTCCCTCCCTCCCTTTCTCTCCTCCCTCCCTCCCTTTCTCTCCCTCCCTCCCTTTCTCTCTCTCTCCCTCCCTCCCTCCCTTTCTATCTCTCCCTCCCTCCCTCCCTCTCTCTCTCCCTCCCTTCCTCTCTCTCTCTCCCTCCCTCTCTCTCTCTCCCTCCCTCCCCCTCTCTCCCTCCCCCCCTCTCTCTCACACACACAGACAGACAGACACCCATTGTATTTCTGCCACTTCCACTCAAGTTCTAAGTTTTTGGATCAGCTTTAGGAATTATTATCTCTGATCACATAGTGACGCAGTTGGGAAAAATTCGAACTCTTTGTACCTGAAGATGTGGAATTTGGGAGAGCAGTTGGCGAGCTGAAAAAACGATGAAAAAGAAGAAATAAAAAACCTCTTTCTACATTAAAAATAAATAAATAAATAACTTTGCTAAGTTGGCAGTACCGGATGGGGGGGGGTTGGGGAACCCCTGGACTAGGCCTAAATGGCTCTTTTATTATGACTTTATTACTGGAATTTAGATTCCATAGACCACATCTATGCCTATTTTATCTCTTTTTTCATCATTAAGCCAAGGATAACAGAATAACAGAGTTGGAAGGGGCGTTGGAGGTCCTCTAGTCCAACCTCCTGCTCAGGCAGGAAACCCTATACCATTTCAAAAAAATGGTTCTCCAATCTCTTCTTAAAAACCTCCAGTGCTGGAGCACCCACAACTTCTGGAGGCAAGTCATTCTACTGATTAATTGTTCTCACTGTCAGGAAATTTCTCCTTAGCTCTAAGTTAGTGGATTAGTTCCCATCTGTTGCTTCTTGTCCTGCTTTCAGGTGCTTTGGAGATAGGTTGACCCTCCCTCTTGGCTGGGTTCACATTTGGCATTGTTAAAGTCTTGTTATGAAACATTTTGATATTAATTTAGATCTTCCCCTGAACATGGAGGTCGTCATATTTTTTTTTCCCGTGTTGTTTCAATACACTAATTTGTGGGCCTCAGAAAAATTGTAATACAGACAACTGGCTGTGTGTCAGAATAACAGCTCGTATATCATCGGCTTGAACAGTTCTCTGTTCAAAAATAACAAATGTAATTAAAATGTTTCTAGGATTACGACGTTGTTTTGCAAATCAGACTATTCCTAGCCATGTTACAGAGTGTGTCTTTTCCATTTCCCTTTCCTACAACTGTGCGGTGTTTTTTTTTTCTTCTTCTTCTTCTTTTTCCCCCCCCTTCTCTTGCCTTACATGCAAGCTTTAGGACAGCCAAGAAAATTTTGGCACACAAAGACCAAAACACAGCAGAGTTTTCAAAATCCTCTCTCTTTTCTTAAAAGGGGCCTTTTAAGATTATTTATTCTGCAAGTCCTTGAAAGGGGAAAGAGGTAGGATATAAGGAGGAATGGCAAGAGAAGCCACAGCGAGCCAGCATAAGTTGGTGGTGTTTTATAATTAAGGTTGTGCACTTACCCTAAATGCTTCCTGCCTCTTTGTGGGGAAGTTTGTCTAACTGTAGAAGTGAACAGTGCCTTGAATTCAGAAGTCATGTAAGGTTGCTGTACTGAAAGACCTCATGAAATAAACAATGATTGGATCCCAGTCCTGTTAATGGGAAGAGTTTTAGCTGTATTTTATTTCTGGTACCCGCCCTCTTGAAGCACTGTATAGACCATTGGTTCTCAACCTTTTTAATGCCACGACCCCCAACCAATCGTAAGTCGAGGACTACCCAACCGGTCGTAAGTTGAGGACCCCAACCAGTCGTAAGTCGAGGACTACCCAACCGGTCATAAGTTGAGGACTATTTCCCTGCCTGGGAGCGCCGTGCATGTGTGGTGCTGCCCCCTGTGCCGGCCGAGGTGTAGCTGGAAAGGGGCAGCAATGGCGCAGGGCGACCACTGGCTGGGCCACCAGCTGGCCCAGCCCAAGGGAGGTAAGGCACCCGCTGGGCCCCACGCGCGCCAGCAGGCCCCCCGTGCGCCCGCCGGCCTCCCACCTCCCACCCCTGGCCCTCTTTTACTTACATTTTTAGTAGTTGCTCAGCAGGGAGGGGTGGAAACTTCCAGACAGCTCGCCTTCGCTGCAGACAACTTGCAGCACCGTTTGCAGATTGGGACTTTTGGCGGGCTCAGCAGGGCAGAGACAGCCTGGACAATTCCTATTGGCTTTTGAAAGCCAATAGAATTAGACTCTATTCAAGAGAGTCTATTCTATTGGCTTTCAAAAGCCAATAGAATAAGAGGGAGTAGCACAGCTAAGGAAAAGGGGGGGAAATGGCGGACTCCGTTGTTTGGCGACCCCCGTGAAATGGTCGTTCGACCCCAAATGGGGTTGCGACCCACAGGTTGAGAACTGCTGGTATAGACACTGATAAATAGACTGTCATGGTTCCGACAGATGAAATTCTTCAAAGAATTTCGAGGCATTGTTTACCTTAAAGAATCTTTATTAGAGAAGCATAACATCGGCACTAATGTAATCGAAGCCAAAAACTGGATTCCCCTCCCCTGAGCACAAAGTATCAAAGCACAATTCCCTCCTCCAATTCACAGTCATAAACCACATTCTCCAATTAGTTTGAAATGCAGGCTTCCCCTCCAGGTCTCCAGCCCTGCCAATTCTTATCATCTCTTATTTCAATAACCTTGGTTCTCACACTAGGTTCAGTATTGTTATGTCTAGCTAAACTCTCATGCACATTCCTCCCCCCCCCAGCATCATCTAACTCTAATTCTAAGAGTAAAACATAAGAAGAAAAGGGTTGCATCTCCAACTGTTGTCAAAGCAAAAACATCCAATGTTAACAACGTTGACATCGACACTGTAAACATTTTACAGATAGTCCTCGACTTACAAAAGTTCGTTTAGTGACCGCTTGAAATTCTGACACTGAAAAAAAGTGACTTATGACCGTTTTCCGCATGGAAAGTGCATGGATGCCACTTCCAGAAGTCCGTTCTAGGCCTGCATCCAATAAGAGAACCAGTTGTTCAGGTATTTGAATCTTACCAACTGTGTCCATCCGTGGCAACTTTAAGACTGTGGACTTCAACTCCCTGAATTATCCAGAATTATCTCTGTAATTCTGTGCCAGAATTTTACAATGCTGGGACCAATTGTCTTCCCATCCTGTCCTTGTCACATTTATTGAAAAGATAAGTTACTCTTTTAAACACTGAACCATCCCACAAGCATAATATAGAATAAATATAGTAATCATGATTTTAAAAGACTTGGCTGCTCTTGACATCAAATCTCCCCCTCCCTCCTTTCCCCTCCCACCCCACCGATTGGTCTTTCTCAATGTCAAGAATTCAAGTTTTGTATCATGTTTTCCTGGTAGTGATGCCTCTAAATTTTGCAAGAAAGCACGACCATCTGGCTGCCAGGACCAACAGCACTGAGGTGCTTTTGATTTACGAGTGGTCCTTGCGCCTCACAAAATGGGGAGTGAGCTTTAATGCATTAATTTGTGCAAATGTGAAAAGCTGGTATTCTCAGCCTAATAGAGCCAAAGATTGATCATTCTGGTATCCTTCGTGGTGAGCAATTAACTGTCCACTGGTTGCATGAGCTTAAATGCTGGGCAGCCATGTCTGTTGCTTTTGTGTTAAAAGCTGAATAAAACAGTTTGGTTGAGACCGCGCATATGAGTCTGATTGGGATAAATTATAGGAGTGATTTAGAAATATGACTTGTATTCTTTATTATTTTTTATGTTCTGTGTTTTATATTCTGTATTTTGATGGCCTTGTGGGCTGATGACAAAGTATTACTACTCTTTGCCTTCCTTCCTTCCTTCCTTCCTTCCTTCCTTCCTTCCTTCCTTCCTTCCTTCCTTCTCTCCATTTCTACTCTCCTCTCCCTCCCCCCATCCTCTCCTCTGGACTCTTCCCTCCCTCCCTCCCTCCCTCCCTCCCTCCCTCCCTCCCTCCCTTCCTTCCTTCCTTCCTTCCTTCCTTCCTTCCTTCCTTCCTTCTCTCCATTTCTACTCTCCTCTCCCTCCCCCATCCTCTCCTCTGGACTCTTCCCTCCCTCCCTCCCTCCCTCCCTCCCTCCCTCCCTTCCTTCCTTCCTTCCTTCCTTCCTTCCTTCCTTCCTTCCTTCCTTCCTTCTCTCCATTTATGCTCTCCTCTCCCTCCCCCCCATCCTCTCCTCTGGACCCTTCCCTCCCTCCCTCCCTTGTTTATGGTTTGCATAATATAATTATGCAGGTTAATTCAATAATTAAATAAACTGTGATAATTTTATCCCTCCTGTTTAGGCACATTGAGAAAATATTATGGATTCTTTTCTCTTAGCCCAATATCCCTTACAACATTTCAGCGAGAAAAGCAGGTCGCGTACTGCACTTAGATACAAACAAATGCAAATCATATAACAATATTAATACTCAAGTTGATTCAAAGGCTGGGCTTACACAATATACTAAAAGCCAGAGCCAGATGAAAAAACCCATAACTTTGCTGGGTTCGCATAACATTTAATGTCCAAACAAATAATCTAAATTGTGAGTTAGCATGGCCCAATTCACACAACACCCGAGGATTAAGGTTCATTTACCCTGATTGTACTGGACTGTAAATTCTCCAAGCTCATTTTAGCCTGGTCTAATATATTATGCCAATTCAGTAAATGTCATGGCTAATTTAATCATAATCCTTGTTTTCAACTTGAAAAAGAAAGTCCTAGAAATGAAAAAAAACAAGGCCACGCTCTTGCTTTTTGGTTGATGAGAAAAGATCCCTGTTACTTTTGCTGGTAGTTTCAAAGTAAATACTAGCATTTGCCATTTTCCTAACACAACTGAACATAGAATAATAAGGTTGGCAGGGAACTTGGGGTTCTTCTAGTCTAACCCATGGTCAAGGTAGGAAACCTTATATCTTCCCAGTCAAATGGCTGTCCAGTGTATTCTTTTTTTTTTAAATTCTTTTATTAAAACAATTAACATTGAACATAAAAACATATTATGCAGCAATCATCATGACACCTGGTATACAATACTAAGTATTAGTATTCTTGAAAACCTCCAGTGATGGAAAGAGAACCCACAACTCCAGTTCCACTGATTAATTGTTCTCACTGTCAGGAAATTTCTCCTTAGTTCTAGGTTGGATCTTTTTTTGATAAGTTTCCTTCCGTTGCTTCTTGTCCTGCCTTCAGGCGCCTTGGAGAATAGCTTGACTCCCTCTTCTTTGGGGCAGCCCCTGAGATATTGGAAGACTGCGATCACATCATCTCTAGGCCTAATCTTTGTAAGATCTAGTTCCCTCAAGCAGAATGGGACAACTCATTGCAGCCAACCTGCCATGGGACAACTCAGCATGGAACAATTCAACAAATACAAAAGTGAAATGAATTTCGATGGAACCGTGGCCAATAGTAATAAAAGAAATATAAAAGTTACAATAATTTCAATGAAAACGTGGTCACCAATAATAAAAGTATCTGAATGAAACAATACTATGTTGAGTTGTCCCTTGGCAAGTTGGCCCTCAGTGAGTTGACCGTTGCGAGTTGACCGCAACGAGTTGTTCTAGACCCCTCTCAACATCTTTTTTGTCTCATGATGACCAAAACTGGGCATACTATTCCAAGTGTGGTCTCGCCAGATTTAACAGTGAGGACAATTAACCAGTGGAACAGCTTGCCTTGAGAAATCGTGGGTGCTCCATCACTGGAGGTTTTTAAGAAGAGGCTAGACAATCATTTGTCTGAGATGGTAAAGGTTCTCCTGCTTGAGCAGGGGGCTGGACTAGAAGACCTCCAAGGTCCCTTCCAGATTCTATTCTATTCTGTTCTATTCTATTCTATTCTATTCTATTCTATTCTATTCTATTCTATTCTATTCTATTCTATTCTATTCTATTCTATTCTATTCTATTCTATTCTATTCTGCCATGATTAAGTAGACAATTTGGCTCTGATATGATAAGGGTAAGGTATCAGATTTGCATGGGTTAAATTTCCTGTTATCTGTTGAATTTTTGGTGACCCAGAACTGTTCTGGTCTGTTTCATTGAACTGGAGCAATTTGTTTATTATTTTAGAAAACACAGTTGGTGTTTATGTTTCTGTCCAAATTACAGGCCCATTATTCAAGAAAAAAAGAAGAAGAAAAGCTGCCTTTTTTAAAAAGAAAAAATGTTCCTGATGTTTTGCTAACATTAAACTTGGCCCTTTTGTGTTTCCTAAGTGATCTGAATTGGATTTTTTTTGCAGGGCTGAGATAGGAACGGTTGTTTTTCCTCCTGGTTCTTGCTATGATCGCACATTGTTTACCTAGCAATTTGGCTAAGGGTTGTAAACGTCCAAGCATCACGGAATCATATTGGGCATTTACTGAAGATTATTTTACCTCATTTGATTTTACCTCATTTGACAGCCTTTCTTGCCACAGTTGTTAAGTGAATCACTGCAGTTGTTAAGTTAGTAACACGGTTGCTAAGTGAATCTGGCTTCCCCATTGACTTTGCTTCTCAGAAGGACACACAAGGTGATCGTATGATCCAGGGACACTGCAACCTTCATAAATATGCCAAGCATCTGAATTTTGATCACATGACCATGGGGATGCTGCAACGGTTTTAAGTGTGAAAAACAGTCATAAGTCCCTTTTTTCATTGCCGTTGTAACTTTGAATGGTGACTAATGAGCTGTTGTAAGTCACGGTCTACCTGTATTTGTGGGGTAAGTCATGTTAGGAATTTGGGAGGAATAGTGTTTGCTTAATGACCAAGTTGCCGATACCAATTGCATAACTAAACGAGGACTACCTGTGTTTTGAAGATGATATGCTAAGATCCTTTATTTATTTTTATTTTAGATAAACCCTTGGAATTAAGCTATAGATTTTTTTTTTAAAAAAAAAATAAGCATAAGGGGTGGTTGCAAAAGCTGTTCTTATTTTTTCTTATGGAATGAAGATGCTGATAACTACATCGCACACATATTTTGTTTATGTTAAGGTATTTAAATTTAGTAGCTGGAGCAGTGGAGTTCTGCAGTGAACCAGAACACATTGTTGTGATTGATTGGTTGAAGAGTGCTGGTTCCTGCAAGAGGCAATCTGCACTGTGATTGGTTGATGTGGGTGTGGAGGGGGCGTTTCCCTTTTTCCCCGCCATTTTTTCTACTGTGTGCGCGCTGACTTACCTCATGATGCTCCTGTTTACCTGACTATGTTGTTTGGGATGTGTGTGTGTGTATGTGTCTCTGTGTGTGTATGTATATATCTATATGTTTTCTGAGGTTTTCGCGGGTGTTTGTATGTAGGTCTCTGGTAATTCGGGTTTTCTCCCACGTAAAATTTGAAGTATCTTGGCGACGTTTTGACGAAGTCCTATTTGTCATCTTCAGGCTGGTGCTTTCGGCTTCGTGCTTCTAGGAGCAATGTGTGATCGTAGCTGTTTCTTCCTTTTAACTGCCAGTGGGGGTATGAACTGATTGGCTGGGAGCTTGGCTCACCACCACACATCCACGCAAAAAGCAAACCCAAACCCACACCGATGATGAGGCACGACCACAAACCAGAAGCCAAACAGCTATGCAGCTCACCATCTCTAATTCCCCTGCAACTCAGACTAACCTGAGCACAACAAAGCCCCCACCCAAACAGAACACTCCCCCATCCAATCAGAGCACAGCCAACCCCCTATCCAATCAGAGCACAGCCAACCCCCTAACCAATCAGAACACACCTCCACCCAATCAGAACATAGCCAAGCTCCCAGCCAATCAGTTCATACCCCCACTGGCAGTTAAAAGGAAGAAACAGCTATGATCACACATTGCTCCTAGAAGCACGAAGCCGAAAGCACCAGCCTGAAGATGATGAATGGGACTTTGTCGAAATATCGCCAAGACACTTCAAATTTTACGTGGGAGAAAACCTGAATTACCAGAGACCTACATATATATATGTGTGTGTGTATATATATATATATATATATATGTATATGTATATGTATATGTATACGTATATACATGTATATATGTATATGTATATGTATATGTGTATATATATATATATATATATATATATATATATATATATATATATATATATATATATATATATATATATATATATATATATATATATATATATATATATAATTAAATTGTCAGGGAATTGCACAGCAGGTGTCAGAACTTATAGTTTTATATAAATAAATATATTTACATATAATATATATAGTATGCTTCAAATGCCTTATGTATGTATACACTTTGAGAGGAAGCAACTAAATTTCATTTTTTAATGTGTGCTATTGTGCCCACAAGAAAAAAATGACAATAAAGGTTAACTATCTATGTATATGTGTGTGTGTGTATATGTGTGTGTATGTCAACATCTCTGACACCTGCTGCACAATTCCCTAACAATTATATCTATATTTGGAATTTCTAGACCCCCCCACCGTTCTCAAAGATGGATTCTGAATGTTGTGGAGCCACATGAGGGTGTACAGTTTAATGTCACATGACCTATATGGTGCTGTCTGTGTACAAAAAAGTTGCACAGTTTGGCCTCCCCTGGACCTCCCCAGCTTTTACTGCAATTCCCAAACACATATTAATTTCATTTAACTTAATGTGCAGCTACCTTTGGCTTTTTTTAATCTATTGTCCTTGTGTTCTATCCTATCAAAAGGAAAAAAAAAAAGAAAGAAAGAAACTCCTGGTATTTTCATAAAACATGCTTGTCTGGAATGATATAGGGTTTCCTGCCTGATCAGGGGGTTGGACTAGAAGACCTTCCAAGGTCCCTTACAACTCTGTTATTCTGTTATGCAGTGAACATCCAGAAAATCATTTTTTAAACAATACAGTGACAATAGAAAGAAGTAATAAACTTCTTTATTATTGAAAATACAAGCGATAGTTAAACTGAAATGAAGAAGAAAAAAAACAGCAACAGAGAACTCATTATCTGATGCCTTATGGAAAAATCCTGTCTGAAGCAACTTCTGAAATGTTAATAGGGGTGAGGAGAGTCTTAATTCCAAAGGATCTCTCTCATAAATCAGAGTAGGGACTAAGAGCACCTCTTGGCCTCCATTCCTCTTATCTCTTGAAAGTGGATTATAGAAGCTTCTCCCGAGGAACGAATCTCAAACAGGCTAATTCAGTTAGGGGAAGGCTGTCTTGAAGGTACCTGGATATCAGCTGTGTACACCAGTTCACTTAGTGACCATTCAAAGTTACAACAGGACTGAAAAAAAAGTGACGCCATGATCATTTTTCGCACTCAACGACCGTTGCAGCATCCCCGTGTTCACATGGCTGAAATTTAGACGCTTGGCAGCTGGCTCGTACTAACAGCGGTTGCAGCGTTCTGGGTTCATGTGATCCCCTTTTGTGACCTTCTGACAAGTGAAGCCAATGGGGAAGCCCGAGTCACTTAACAGCTGGGTCACTAGCTGAACAACTGCAGTGATTCACTTAAGGACCGTGGCAAGAACGGTCGGAAAATGGGGCAAAATTCACTTAACAATCGTTTTGCTTAGCAACAGAAATTTGGGGGTCAGCTGTAAGTAGTTGTAGGTGTGGGAGTATCTGTGCCATTTCAGACCAATGGTTGTCCAAAGCACCTACAAGCTCTGGAGGCAAGTCGTCCCACTGATTAATTGTTCTCACGATCAGGAAGTTTCTCCGCAGTTCTAGGTTGGTTCTAGATCGGTGAGCTACGCTTCCAGTTGGCTGTGCAGGATGTAAGCGGGCAAGACAGAGCAAAGCTGAGGCTCTGTGAAGGAAGTGGAGAATGACACCAATGGAGAAATGACACCAATGGAACTGGAAAAGGTGCAAAGAAGAGCAACAAGAATGATCAAGGAAATGGAGCGCCTCCCTTATGAAACCAGATTGCAACGCCTCGGTCTCTTCAGCCTTGAAAGACGGCGTTTAAGGGGTGACTTGATCGAAGTGTATAAAATCATGCATGGGATAGAAAAGGTGGATAGAGAAAAATTCTTTTCTCTATCACACAATACCAGGACAAGGGGGCACTCCCTGAAGCTCATAGCTAAGAAAGTGAGGACAAATAAAGGGAAATATTTCTTCACCCAGAGGGTCGTTGGTTTATGGAATTCACTTCCAGAAGGGGTCGTGACAGCTGTCAGCCTTGACAGCTTCAAGGCAGAGTCAGACAGATTCATGGATGCCAAGTGTATCGGTGGTTATTAAAACGGATGTCCATGTGCCGCCTCTATGTTGGTTGAGGCAGGCAGGATTCCCTTGAGTGCCATTTGTTGGGGGTCAAGGGAAAGGGAGGGTTTTGCCTTCTCTTTCTGCTCAAGATCCCCATCTACAATTGGTGGGCCACTGTGTGACACAGAATGCTGGACTCGATGGGCTTTGGCCTGATTCAGCAGGGCTCTTCTTATGTTCTTATGTTCTTATGTTCTTACATGACCGTTATAGCATCCCTGTGGTCACATGATCCAAATTCATACGTTTGGCAACTGGTTCCTAGTTATGACGGTCATTGTGTCCCGGGGTCATGCGATCAACTTTTGCAACCATCTGACGAGCAAAGTCAATGGGAGAGCCAATTTCACTTAACAACTGTGCTACTAACTTAGCGACTATAGCGATTAACCTAACAACTGGTGAGAAAGGTTGTAAAATGAGCAAAACTCACTTAACAAATGTTTCATTTA
Source organism: Bothrops alternatus (assembly GCA_034064705.1). Lineage (NCBI taxonomy): Eukaryota > Metazoa > Chordata > Lepidosauria > Squamata > Viperidae > Bothrops > Bothrops alternatus. The sequence continues at coordinate 615,684 of JARGCV010000489.1, read as the reverse complement.
GCCACATAAATTTTGGGCTCAGTTGTGGATGTAAGTCAAGGACTATGTACTATAAAAATGCACTGCCTCTGAATAAGTCAACTCTTGAACTTTCCCTGTTTTAATTTTTTACAGTTGGCTTATTTCTGTGTGGTGCATTTTTCATGGTACAGTATGATACTTGGGCTGCAGTGATCAAATAATCAATAGATGGCAGCAGAGAGCTGCAGAAGAATTTTACTCTCTGCTGCCACCCATTAGACCCTCTCCATTTTTGCAGCCAATTTATGCTCATCTTGGTATATAGAGATAAATTTCTACTCTTGACCCTGGAGATACTCTGTTCCCCAGACATTTCTACTTTTTTATTTGAATCCCTTCCCCCAACCCCGTTTTTTAAAAAATCCATTTGTATGGAAGGTGTTATTTCAAAACAACAGAAACTGGGGCATCTAGGAAGAATCAGTCTTTATTGTTCTTGCCTTAATCTGTGCAAGCTGTGATTCTTTTTAAGAGTGCCTTGAGCGTTACAAAATATCACTTTATCTTTCCAAATGTCAAAAAACTTCATACCATGGAATTGATTTTCTGAGAATAATGGGTCCGGCTTTACTGTAAAGGAGCCCAAGAAATTTGCAGATGCTCATGGGGATTCAGCATTTAATCCAGAAGTGCATTATCGGGTGTGAGGGTGTGGGTGTTTGTGTATGTGTACATATCCTCCTGACCCTCCTTTTCTCTTTAATTGTGGTAAAAGGACAGTTTTATGTTGTGTCAAGGACTGCAATGACTTGTATGCCTATTAAAATCTACCTGTCTATCTATCTAGCTACCTACCTACATTCCCTATCTATCTATCTATCTATCTATCTATCTATCTATCTATCTATCTATCTATCTATCTATCTATCTATCTATCTATCTAATCTAATCTATTTAATGTATCTGTTTATCTTAGATTCTCAATCATGGTTGTCCCAAAGGTGTTTTTCCAAAAGGCAACTGGACTTTCTTGCTTTTTTTCTTTGAAAACATTTCACTTCTCAGCCAAGAACTTTCTTCATTTCTGACTGAGTGGTGGGGAATGGAAGGATTTATATTCTATCTAGTGAATGTTTTTTCTTCTTTTCTTTTTCTTCTTCTTTGAATTAAAGATTTTATTGATTTTATAAGTTTCTTTTCAGCAATCATTTTTTTTGCCTCATTTGTATCAATGGACAACATATTGGTGGTCTCATTATTTGTTGCATTGTGTGAACTAGAACAGTGCAATGTTTAGAACAGTGTTTGTCAACCTCCGCAACTTTAAGATGTCTGGACTTCAACTCCCAGAATTCCCAAGCCAGTCATGCTGGCTAGAGAATTCTGGGAGTTGAAGTTTAGACATCTTAAAGTTGCGGAGGTTGACAAACATTGGTTTTAGAACATTGGAGAAGAACACAATTTTTCCATGCCTTTCCTCCTTACTATTTGGTAAATGTGATGCACAAGAGGAAGATCCATGCGGGATCAGGCCAGTGTCATAATCCTGGTCTCAGTTTTGGACAAGAGAGCATTCAAGAATAGAAAAGAACATATTTTCTAAGCTAAAAGAATTTCTATGGTTTGAAAACAGGAACTTAAGGGACAGAAAGGAAAAATTCTAGCCCAGCCGTTGGCAATCAGGCAAGCCAGTATTACTGAGCATTATGGGAATTGAAGTCCAATCCATCTAGGCCAGGGGTCTTCAAATTTCGCCCTTTTATGACTTGTGGACTTCAACTCCCAGAATTCCTCAGCCAGCGTGCCTGGCTGAGGAATTCTGGGAGTTGATGTCCACAAGTCATAAAAGGGCCAAGTTTGAAGACCCCTGGTCTGGATCCAAGCCTGCAGTTTCTTCAAAATGGCCGACTGAGGAATTCTGGGAGTTGATGTCCACAAGCCATAAAAGGGCCAAGTTTGAAGACCCCTGGTCTGGATCCAAGCCTGCAGTTTCTTCAAAATGGCCAACTGAAGAATTCTGGGAGTTGAAGTCCACAAGTCATAAAAGGGCCAAGTTTGAAGACCCCTGGTCTGGATCCAAGCCTGCAGTTTCTTCAAAATGGCCGACTGAGGAATTCTGGGAGTTGATGTCCACAGGTCATAAAAGGGCCAAGTTTGAAGACCCCTGGTTTGGATCCAAGCCTGCAGTTTCATCAAAATGGTCGACTGAGGAATTCTGGGAGTTGAAGTCCACAAGCCATAAAAGGGCCAAGTTTGAAGACCCCTGGTCTGGATCCAAGCCTGCAGTTTCTTCAAAATGGCCAACTGAGGAATTCTGGGAGTTGAAGTCCACAAGTCATAAAAGGGCCATATTTGAAGACCCCTGATCTAGGCTGAGGAAGAGTCTGGAATTTTCCACAAGAAAATTTCATTCAAAACTAACTGACAGGATAAAAATTCTGGCTCCTGTTGTTTTCTTTCATGAGGAAATTGGAAATTATAAGCAGTCCCCAATGTACAACTAGCCCCAAAGTGAGACAGCTGTTAAGTGAATTTTGCCCCATTTTATGACCTTTCTTGCCATAGTTGTTAAGTGAATCACTGCAGTTGTTAAGGTCGTAACACGGTTGTTAAGTGAATCTGGCTTCTTTATTGACTTGGCGTGTCAGAAGGTCGCATAAGATGATCACATGATGACGGGACACTGCAATGGTCATAAATATTACCCAGTTGTCAAGAGTCCGAATTTTGATCATGTGGCCATGGGGATGGTGCAATGGTTGTAAATGTGAAAAAGGTCATAAGTCACTTTTTTCAGTCACTAAATGAACTGTTGTAACTTGAGGACAATCTTTACTTACTCAGCTTCAATTATTTGTTTAAAAAACTCTCCTTTATGTTCTTTGAAGTGATATATTTAGCGTCCCGGTTAGCTGGATGGTTAAAAAAGAAGTAGGTGGAATTGAAATATGCAATATGGCAGTTTTAAACTTTGTTAATGGAAGAAAAGAGCCTTTGTGAAGCTTGTGTGCAGAATATCTCCTTTAATTTTTCATCTCCTTATTTCATTTTTTTATTTTCGGTAATGTTTTTATATATATGTTGTAAGCCGCTCCGAGTCTTCGGAGAGGAGCGGCATACAAATCCGAATAAATAAATAAATAAATCTAGCAAAGAGCCAAGAAAAAAAGAAAAAAATAACAATATTGCTGGATGCTTAGAAGCGTCAAGAACTGCACTGGCCACATTAAGGAGTGGAAACTTGATTAGGTGGAGATAATCCAGCATTTTTGTGCTAGGGTGTTATTGCTTTGCCTGATTTCTCATCCTCCTGAGCTATCTGTGGAGGAGAAAATACACTGGAAAAGCAGAACGCAAGAGACAATGTTTCCAATAGCAGAAGTTTTTCATTCAACAGGAAAAATACCTTGTATCAAGGATTAGTGTGGGATTGACCTTGATCTGGTTTTTATGTTTCCTGTGAGGCATTTCTATGAGAATTGGGAGGTTTGTGTGTATGTGCTCACACATACAGGCACGTACAGACAGACACAGACACACATACAGATACACAGACACAAACACAGAGAGACACACATAGAGACACACAGACACACAGAGACACACACACACAAATAATAATAATAATAATAATAATAATAATAATAATAATAATAATAATAATAATAATAATAATAATAATAATAATAATAATAAAAAGTTGGAAGAGACCTTGGAGGTCATCTAGCCCAACCCCCTGCTCAGGCAGGAAACCCTATACCATTTTGGACAAATGTATATATATACAAACACACACACACACACACACATACACACATGTGCATACATACATAAATACATACATAAATACAGTACAGAAAAGAGCAACAAAGATGCTCAGGGGACTGGAGGCTAAAACATATGAGGAATGGTTGCTGGAATTGGGTATGTCTAGTTTAATGAAGAGAAGGACCAGGGGGGACATGGTAGCAGTCTTCCAATATCTCAGGGGCTGCCACAAAGAAGAGGGAGTCAAGCTATTCTCCAAAGCGCCTGAAGGCAGGACAAGAAGCAACGAATGGAAACTAATCAAGGAGAGAAGCAACCTGGAACTAAGGAGAAACTTCCTGACAGTGAGAACAATTAACCAGTGGAACAACCTGCCTCCAGAAGCGGTGAATGCTCCAACACTGGAAGTTTTTAAGAAGAGACTGGACAGCCATCTGTCCATCTGACTTGATAACCTCCAAGGCCCCTTCCAACATTATTATTATTATTATTATTATTATTATTATTATTATTATTATTATTATTATTATTATTATTATTATTATTACATACATATATACATGTAGTCTTCAACATGACCACAAATTTCCTGTTGTTAACTGAATTTTGCCCCATTTTATGACCTTTATGACTACAGTTGTTAAGCGAATCACTGCAGTTCTTAAATTGTTGTTAAGTGGACCTGGCTTCCCCATTGACTTTGCTTGTCAAAAGGTACCACAAAAGGTGACCCTGGGAAACGTCATAAATACGAGTCAGTTGCCAAATGTCTGAATTTTGATCACGTGTCCATGGAGATGTTGCAGTGGTCGTAAGTGTGAAAAATGGCCATAACTCACTTTTTTTCAGTGCCATTGTAACTTCGTTACTAAATGAACCGTTGTTAAATCAAGAACTGCCTGAACTTGCTTATTTTCATGGAAGCATATTTATCCTTTTTCATTAAAAGTATTTTATTGAAGGGAGACACACTGAATTTGACAGATGCTGTATTTGTTTTAAAGTCATGCTATTCGAAGAGAAAGTCCACTGAATTCATTTGGAAATTATTATTACAGTATGGTGGGTTGCACATCATCAGCCAGATGTTTAGACAGGATTTGGCATTTTCATCCACCTATCGATTCCTTCCCAAGGATCTGGGATAGGCAGATATGGATGTTTACATTATGATCGCAGGATTATTTATTTATTTATTTATTTATTTATTTATTTATTTATTTATTTATTTATTTATTTATTTATTTATTTATTTATTTATTTATTTATTAATTAATTAAATTTCTATGCCGCCCTATTCCGGGAACTCAGGGCGGCTCACAGCATAAATAGAAATCCAATATTAAGAAACTACATAATACATATATAAAAAATACATATATATATAAAAAAAAGAGAACCCCTAAATTAAGAAACCATTCATACAACAAACGTACACACAAACATACACTGGCTAGGGGCAAGATGCCAACCGCCCCAGGCCTTTCGGCAAAGATGTGTCTTAAGGAGTTTACGAAAGGCGGAGAGGGTGGGGGCGATACGGATCTCCGGGGGGAGTTGATTCCAGAGGGCCGGGGCCGCAACAGAGAAGGCCCTTCCCCTAGGCCCCGCCAGGCGACACTGTCTGGCTGACGGGACCTAGAGAAGGCCGATGCTAGCTGATCCAGTAAAGCTGCCTTTTGCAATTGACCGATGGTGGTTTTGTCAATGCCAATGGTGTGCTCCAGATGTTTTGGGATTGCACCCAAGGTGCTTATTACTATTGGTACTACCTTTGCTTTCTTTTGCCACAGTCATTTTACGATACTTCTATTTATATTGTTGCAGTGACATGGAAAAAGATGGAATGAACTTAAGATTAGAACAGTGAATTTAGCCTGGATTGAATTTGTCAATTCTTAGTAGAGGAAACGTATTTGTTTTCTTCACCTCTTGAAGGAACAATCAATATCTATATGCTTGGGGTAGCTGGCCCTCTAATTATCTTTTTTTCCATCCATTCCGGTTACCCTGCTTAAAAAGCAGCAATATTGGAACCTGAAATATTCAGTTCATCACTAATGCTGTGAAGAGTGTAGACTAACGGCATGCGGTCTCTCCTGATTCGTGCATCAATTAAACTTAATCTGAATTCAATTGCCCTTTTAACACCATGATGAAGACCACAAAGATCAAAACCCGAACAGAGTGGAACTGTATTTGGTACAGGAAGAGAAAACTCAGCAAGCGAAATTGGAAAATGAGCTGAATCTGGATGGAGTTGAGGAAGAAATAGTTCTGCATGCGTCCCTTACAGGAGAAACATCTGGCCAGAAGTTAGGAAGGCTACTGACAGATCCTTCTAAGCCAGGGGTCTTCAAACTGGGCCCTTTTATGACTTGTGGACTTCAACTCCCAGAATTCCTCAGCCAGGCACAGCTGGCTGAGGAATTCTGGGAGTTGAAGTCCACAAGTCATCAAAGGGCCAAGTTTGAAGGCCCCTGTTCTAAGCCATCTCCTCCTATCAATCTCAGGACCCAGAATGAAATTATTTTTAAGGGGTTGGAAAAAACAATCCCCAAAGTCACATCCTGTAATCTGTGTCTCCCTGCCTTGTTATCCTGGTTCCCAGGGACTGTTTTAATAATTGGCTGCATTCTATATGTGTTTGTCCATTCACACACACACACAAAAACACCTTGATTTTTTTATGTTACCCCATTTTTAGAGTTTAAGAGAAATCACAATTTAAGAAATCACAAAATAGGATAGACATGATAGTGGTATTCCAGTATCTGAAGGGCTGCCACAAGGAAGAGAGGGCCAGGTTGTTCACCAGAGCACCAGAGGGAAAGATGAGAAACAATGGTTGGAAACTGACCAAAGAGAGAAGCAACCTGGAATTAAGGAGAAACTTTCTGACAATGAGGACAATTAACCAGTGGAACAGCTTGCCACCAGAAATCGTGGACACTCCATCACTGGAAGTTTTCAAGAAGAGGCTAGAGTCTAGACACTCACCTGTCTGAGACAGTATAAGTTCTGCTGCTCAAGCAGGGAGCTGGACTAGATGACCTCCAAGGTCCCTTTCTATTCTATTCTATTCTATTCTATTCTATTCTATTCTATTCTATTCTATTCTATTCTATTCTACTCTACTCTACTCTACTCTACTCTACTCTACTCTACTCTACTCTACTCTACTCTACTCTACTCTACTCTACCCTACCCTACCCTACCCTACCCTACCCTACCCTACCCTACCCTACTCTACTCTACTCTACTCTATTCTATTCTATTCTATTCTATTCTATTCTATTCTATTCTATTCTATTCTATTCTATTCTATTCTATTCTACAATCTAATCTATTCTATTCTACAATCTAATCTATTCTATACTAGGCAGACAGAATTGGTCATATAGCAGTGTAAAAATGGTTTAAGTTTAAAACCAACCAGGTTTTGCATGGCGTGCAAATGGAATGCTATGTCATTTAGCGTAAAATGCCATGCCAACATAGTCAATTGGAATTTGGATGCTGGATTAGAAGCATGGTCTTCAAGTGTGTCTTTTTGCATAATGGAGAGTTAACAGCTTTTTAGTCTAGAATAAGCAACTTAGTCTAATGTGGGAATGATTCAGAACGCAGAGACCCAACTTTATCAGCTTTTTCACCCCACAAATTGTGAGGCCATCAGATAAGTGAAGAATGCAATTTTCTCTCCTAGTTTGTGCATATCTCTGCAGACGAAGACCCTTTTCAGCAAATTTCATTTCCTCTCCTCAGTAGAAAATTGCCCTTTTAAACAAGTGTGGCACGGATAAAAGCTTTTTTATGGATTTTTCTAAGTTGCTTCTAAAAACGGCAAAGCCCCTTGGTGTTTATTTTTTTCCAAAAAGTTGGGGATAGATTGAAAATAAATCTGTTTGTATGTTTAATGTCTCCTCTTCAATTATTTAATAACTGCTGGAGAGTGGAGTGAAAATTAAGGATTAGGCCACATTCGGCTTTATCACACAGTGCCAAGGTGTCAGAGGTTTACGTAAACTCAAGTCAACTTCCTAGAGATATATGTTTTTTTATTATTGGCCCAAAATTCTCCAACCATTCTACTACGAGGTTCAAATTAAGATTTTTTTCTGGGATAAGCAGGGGCAGCTGGTTATAAGCTGTAGGTCTTCCATCAATGTGGCCAGTTCCATCTTTTTCAGCTGCAGACATGTCCCATGAACAAGTTAAAAAAAAATCATCAGGAAAATTGCCCCAAATGTAATTTAAGTCAGAGAATATGAACTATTGACAATGATGAGAAGGAAGCTGTAGCAGCATGGTTCCTGGCTCCCAATTTTTTTCCTTGATAGTTGGTTGTATATATTAACAATGAGTTTTGCACTGCTTTACTTACCCCAGTAAACTGTTTCATAATAGGAAATAGGTCTTCCTTATGCTGATATTAGAAAAGCAAGAACATCAGCCTGGCAACTAAATGTAGGTTGGTTCATTCTATGGTGTTCCCCATAACTCTCTCTCTCAGACCTGCCAGCACTTAAACCTCTTAATAGAAACAATTCTTGACTCCATTTGTTGAGAAAGGTATAGTTTTATTATAGAATAATAGAATCAAGATCATGTGAAGTGTTAATGCCACTATATAATGCCTTGGTAAGGCCACAATTGGAATACTGTATCCAGTTTTGGTCACCACAATATAAAAAAGATGTTGAGACTCTAGAAAGAGGGCAGAGAAGAGCAACAAAGATGATCAGGGGACTGGAGGCTAAAACATATAAAGAATGGTTGCTGGAATTGGGTATGTCTAGTTTAATGAAGAGAAGGACGAGGGGTGACATGATGGCAGTCTTCCAATATCTCAGGGGCTGCCCCAAAGAAGAGGGAAGCTATTCTCCAAAGCGCCTGAAGGCAGGACAAGAAGCAACCGATGGAAACTCATCAAAGAGAGAACCAATCTAGAACTAAGGAAAAATTTCCTGACAGTCAGAACAATTAAGCAGTGGAACAACCTGCCTCCAGAAGTTGTGAATGCTCCAGCACTGGAAGTTTTTAAGAAGAGACTGGACAACCATTTGTCTGAAATGGTATAGGGTTTCCTGCCTGAGCAGGGGGTTGGACTAGAAGACCTCAAAAGTCCCTTCCAACTCTATTTTTCTGTTATTCCAAGGCATTATTGGAATATGTAGTATTTTGGACAATTGTCTGTGGTTGCACAAGGTATGAGTTAAAAATCACGGTGGCCAAGCGATAGATTTTTCCAATATACTAAGCTAAAACCAAGCAAACAACGTTGTGGCTTACCACAAGTTATAACCTAGCCAACATAAGGCATCTGGTGCCATTTATTTTCATTACAGCTTGAGCATTGATTTCTTCACTTTTTTTTTACTAACTCTTCAGTCTCTGAATCATGGTGGGATTCAGCCAGTTTGCACCAGTTCGGCAGAACCGCTGGCTAATGTTTTGTGGCCCAGGCCCAGAATGGACTTCCGGAAGCGGCATCCACACAGAGCACCGGTTGTTCACCTATTTGAATCCCACCACTTGCTCTCAATCAATGGTTCAAGAAGGATAAGTTGTGTCATCTCCTTGGATTTGAATACTTACCTGAAAGGCGTTAGAAAGCTTTATTTTTTTTTTTTTGCTTTTTTTTAAAATCACTTCTTTTCCACGCGTTAATTTAAGAAGCAAAGGTGCAGAGGGAAATAAACTGAACAAGGAATGCAGCCCTTACTGGGAAACATGGGAAAAAAGTTTTGTAACTGCATTTTTAGAAAGAGAGGAGAAATATAACTAAGGGAAGCTCTCTCTAACTGGAACCTGTAGTCCCTTCTGATGGTTAAGCAAACACAGGGCAGATAAAGCGGTTGTACTTCAAAGATGCTAAATTCAAATCTAAAAATTGGATGGGTTTTTTTTTTCTCTCCCCCTCTGTTATTTCCCAGGTCCCATCCATTACGGCACTTTTCTTCATAAAATATCTTTTATTATCCTGCATGAGAACAAATGTCACTTCACTCTTAGAGCAGTGTTTCTCAACCTTGACCATTTTAAGGCATGTGGACTTCAACTCCCAGAATTCCACAGCCAGCAACGCTGGCTGTGGAATTCTGGGAGCTGAAGTCCACATGCCTTAAAATGGTCAAGGTTGAGAAACACTGCTCTAGAAAGATTTGAGGAACTTAATAAAAAAGGAATTTGGTGGAGGAAGGCAAGAGAGAGAGAAGGGGAGAGGGAAGGAGAAGGGAAGAGGGGAAGGGAAGAGACGAAAGGAAAGAAATATTTTGCTAAGGCGCTAAGTCCTGTCCAACTCTTCACAACCCCATGGACCACAGTCAGCTACCCCCGGAGTTTGCCCAAATTCATATTATAGAATAAGAGTTGGAAGGGACCTTGGAGGTCTTCTAGTCCAACCCCTGCTCAGGCAGAAAACCCTATTTCATTCCAGACAAATGGTTAATAATAATAATAATAATAATAATAATAGTAGTAGTAGTAGTAGTAGTAGTAGTAGTAGTAGTAGTAGTAGTAATAAAGTTGGAAGGGACCTTGGAGGTCATCTAGTCCAACCCCCTGTTTGGGCAGGAAACCCTATACCATTTCAGACAAATGGCTGTCCAGTCTCTTCTTTAAAACTTCCAGTGTTGGAGCATTCACCGCTTCTGGAGGCAGGTTGTTCCACTGGTTAATTGTTCTCACTGTCAGGAAGTTTCTCCTTACTTCTAGGTTGCTTCTCTCCTTGATTAGTTTCCATCCGTTGCTTCTTGTCCTGCCTTCAGGCGCTTTGGAGAATAGCTTGACTCCCTCTTCTTTGGGGCAGCCCTGAGATATTGGAGCGGTGCTATCAAGTCATCACAGTCCTTTTAATTAAACTCGACATACCTAATATTCATTGTGTCTATGACACTATCTAACTATTTCATCCTCTGCTGTGCCTTTTTCCTTTTGCCTTCCATCTTCCTCAACATCAGGGTCTTTTCCAGGGAGTCCTCTTTTCTCACTAGGTGACTAAATATTTGAGTTTTCCACTTCAGTTTCTGTTCTTGAAAGAACAGTCAGGGTTAATTTCCTTTAGGATTGACTGACTGGATCTCCTTGCAGACCAAGGAATTTTCAAGAGTCTTCTCCAACAGAAACATATAAATCAAGTATATTTACATACTGTTGTCTTGTGCTGGAGATTTAAGGGAATGTCTTGAAAGCTCGAACATTTCAGCGTCTTGTTTGTATATATAAAGAGGAGCTATTGGATATACTTTTGCTTACAGTTGTGGTTGCACAGTGGTTAGAATGGAGTATTGCAGGCAAACTCTGTCCACTGCCAGGAGTTCGATCATGACCAGTTCAAGGTTGACTCAGCCTTCCATCCTTTTGAGGTCAGTAAAATGAGGACCTAGATTGTTGAGGTCAATACGCTGACTTTGTAAACCGCTTAGAGATGGATGTAAAGGCAATAAGTCTAAGTCAGTGGTGGCAAACCAATGGCACGGGTGCCAGAGGCGGCACTCAGAGCCCTCTCTGTGGGCACACGCACTGTCACCCCAGTCCTAGGCCTTCAGCTGGGTTTTATAAAACCTTTTCGCTTTAGGCCTCCACCGCTGTGTGCAAAAAAAAAAAAAGGTTCAATCAGTCAATTTCAACTTCTTGCGGGAAAAAAAATCTTGCAAAGTTGGAATTGATTGATTGAACTTTTTAGTCCCACCCAGTCTGCTATTTCCAACACAGCCACGCCCACCCAATGGGCCACACCCACCCAATGGGCCACACCCACCCAGCACCCGATGATGCATAAGTGGGTTTTGGGTTGCAGTTTGGGCACTCGGTCTCTAAAAGGTTCGCCATCACTGGTCTAAGTGCTATTGGAAGGAAGGAAGGAAGGAAGGAAGGAAGGAAGGAAGGAAGGAAGGAAGGAAGGAAGGAAGGAAGGAAGGAAGGAAGGAAGGAAGGAAGGAAGGAAGGAAGGAAGGGCTGTCGTGGTACACTGGTTGGCAAGCAGTATTGCAGGCTAATTCTGCCTACTGCCAGGAGTTCGATCATAACCAGCTCAATGTTGAAATTATTTTTTTCATTGTTTGGAATCGTTCACCAACACACACATATTTTAATGGTCTCCCAATGATCTGTAACATCTTGGATTTATAATCCTAATCTCTAAACAAACACATTTTAGATGAGCCAATACATTACGCTAAGACCAAAATGTTTGCTCAGATTGATGCATTTGGAGGAACTACAATGGAGTATGAATATGTCGACTTTTTTATTTATGTATTTATTTGTCAGAGAACAAGCAACAAAACTTTTTTTGAAAGATTGGAAGCCTTACATGGACTTTTTTGCTGAAAGGAAAAAAAATGTATGGTTGATTCTTGAATTTGAAGTCTTAAGAAAGATGAGGACTAAATAAAGGGATGAAGGAACTTGTAAAATCCATAAAAGGAAGGTTGGATAATAATGCAATTATCTGTTGAAAAGAATATCAGAAGTCATCTACATCAACTTTGGTTTTCTTTCTTTCTTTCTTTCTTTCTTTTTTTTTCTTCCTTCCTTCCTTCCTTCCTTCCTTCCTTCCTTCCTTCCTTCCTTCCTTCCTTCCTTCCTTCCTTCCTTCCTTTCTTTCTTTCTTTCTTTCTTTCTTTCTTTCTTTCTTTCTTTCTTTCTTTCTTTCTTTCTTTCTTTCTAAGTTCTATTTAGATTTGGAAGCAAAGGCATATTAGTCCAATCAATAAATTAGAGGTTCTATTGTGAACTCAAAATCATCTTTATCAATCTGATATGGTCCTGTGATTTCACAGTTCTAGAAGTCAATGGACTACAGGTATTCCTTAATTTACAACTATAATTGGGACTGGAATTTTGGTTGCTAAGTGATGTGGCTATTAAGTGAGCCCTCACAGACCAGACTCAACTTTACAACCATTTTACACACAGGTGTTGAATCAGATGGTCATTCAGTGAATCCGGCTTCCCCAGTTGATTTTTGCTTGTCAGAAGTTGATGAAAATCTCGCAAATTGCGACTGTAGTAAATGTGAGCTGGAAGTCAAGAGCCCAAATTGTAACCGTGAGGGTGTTGTGATAGTTGTAAGCAACCTTGGCTCTTTTATGACTGGTGGACTTCAACTCCCAGAATTCCTAAGCCTGCATGGCTCAGCTTGGAAAACTCTCCCTTTCCCCTCAGCATGGCTGGCTCAGGAATTCTGGGAGTTGAAGTCCACCAGTCATAAAAGAGCCAAGGTTGCCTATCCCTGGTGTAGACTTAGTGTTTCTCATCCTTGGCCATTTGACGATGGGAGGACTTCAACTCCCAGAATTCCTGAGCCAGCATGGGGGAACTATGGCCCCTTCATGACTCGTGGACTTCAACTCCCAGAATTCCTGAGCCTGCATGGCTCAGCTTGGAAAACTCTCCCTTTCCCCTCAGCATGGCTGGCTCAGGAATTCTGGGAGTTGAAGTCCAGGAGTCATACTCCTGTTCTACACCCTCCATTTCTTTCTGAGTTCATCCATTTTTGGTGCTTGCCCCAAACATTGGATCATAAATCAACCAAGTGGCCTTGAGTTTGTTTACACCCTAAGCTTTGAAAAGCCAATTGAGTTTTACAAGCATCAAGCTTATCATGTTGCATGTTGCTAGCATTAACTGAGCTGCTTAAGCCTAGTGGGCAAATCCAGCCATTAAACAGCCAAAGAGAAAGATCCATTGTCTGGAACACAGCGGACAAAGGAATACAAGAAGCCTTGAAGGACTATATAAACAGCGAGATGGTTTCAAGTCTGCTGGGTCTTTTAATGCATTTGCGTAGCCTCAGTCCATTTTCCCCCTCTGTTTAGGAAGTCATAGGGTGCGCCATCCCTGTTATCGTCCTTTAAATAATTGAATAATCTCTTCCAGGCAACATGGATGAGATGCTGGCTTAATTTACTCACAGGCCAAGATTTAAAAATGGCTGTGCAGGTCTTCTTGGCTGTCTAAGGCTGACTTTGGGAGAAACTCCTTTCTTTCTTTTTTTTTCAAATTTTATTTATGATACAGTTAAAAACAAACAAACATTGGATTTAACGTGACATTCCAGTATATACATTCTGATCAGATTATTCCACTTTTTACAATCAATTTTTCACCTCTACATATACATCTAAGATTTATATACAATACTTAAATAACATATATTTCTATCTTAACCTTCATCTTTAATCCCAACCGTCGTCTTCGAATTCCTCCAGCGGTAAAATTTATCCCAGGTTTCATAATAAACTGATCCACATTTATCTTTTAATATCATTGTGAGCCTGTCCATTTCCGCACATGCTAATATTTTATGTATTAACTCTTCCTCTGTGGGAATTTCCTTGCTCTTCCATCTTTGCGCAAAAGCGAGCCTAGTTGCAGTCAGGATGGGTAGCAGCAGGTAGATTGTTCCTTTATCGTATTTTTCTGTCGTTATTCCCAACAAGAAGAGTTCCGGTTTTAACTCTAAGTCCAGTGATAATATATCCCTCAACCAGTTTCGCGTCCTGTACCAATACTCACGAGTCTTTGGGCATTCACACCACATATGGTAATATGATCCTATTGCTGTTTTACATTTCCAGCATAAGGGTGAGATGTTTGAACCCATTTTGGCTAACCTTGCGGGTGGGAAATGCCATCTATAAAACATCTTGTAAAGATTTTCCTTATATAAGGTAGCTAAGGTGAGGGATGAAACTCCTTTCTGAAGCTGTTAGTTTAGGTTTTAAGGAGGGGATGCACATGTATCGCGTGGTCTATTGGTTTTTATATAAATATGATTCCTCCCCAATTTTCCTGCAGTGAGAACCAATATGTGTGTGTGTGTGTGTGTGTGTGTATAGATCAGTGGTTCTCAACCTTTTTCAGGCTGAGACCCCACCTGCGCCGCCCATGCGCGGCGTGACCCCAACCTGCGCCGCGCATGTGCGGTGCGATGGGCCAAACCGCGCATGCGCGGCGCGATGGGCCGAACCGTGCATGCGCGGCGCGATGGGCTGAACCGCGCATGCGCGGTGCGACGGACCGAACCGTGCATGTGCGGTGTGATGGACCGAAGCGCACATGCGCGGTGCACGTGCGACGGGCCGAACCGCGCATGCATGGTACGACAGATGGAATCGCACATGCGCAGCGCGCGCGCGACGGCCAAGGGGAAATGGGGGGAAAAATGGGGAAAAAAATGGCGGACTGCCGTGTTTGGTGACCCCCGTGAAACAGTCGTTCGACCCCAAATGGGGTCGTGACCCACAGTTTGAGAACCGCTGGTATAGATAGAGATAGAGATAGATAGATAAATATGTTATACACATTCTTTCATATTATATATAGCGAGAGAGAGGCTCCAACTGTCCCTATTTAATAGGGTCAATCCTAGTGTTTTTCTTTCTTTTTGGCAGTCTTATTTGTCAATCAGAATTCCCATTTGTTCTTTTTTAAATTCCACTCCAGACTGACATCCCGTTCTTCAGCTGAAATATTTCGGTTCCCAGGCCAGCAATTAAATAAACAGCAGTTAAAATGGAAACAAGAACAGGGAATAAAAATAACACACGTAAAAACACATACTCACACACAAATAAGATAAAGGGACCAGAATAAAAATAATTCAAATGTGGAGGGGAGGAGGTTGTTGTTGTTTTTTTAAAAAAAACCCAGAAATATTTTTTAAAAGTGTATGGAATAAGAAGCATGGTTTTCTATGCAAACTGGAAGTATATAGACAATGTAATTTTCTATCTGACACCATGGAAGGGGCTCAGTCTGATTCTGGAAACTTAACACAGAGTTGGAAAGGACCGTGGAAGTGGTCTAGTCCAACCTCCAGCTCCATCAGGAAACTCTGTATCTTCTGTACATGTGTGTATGTGTGTCAGTACATTGTGCATCTTCTGGATGCTGGGATGTAGGAAAAACAGGTTGGTTTTCAAGGTAGTCTAACCTAATAATTCTAACCTGGCAGTGGACCAGGTTACTTGCGGGACCGTCTTCTGCCTCATGAATCCCAGCGACCGGTTAGGGCGCATAGGGTTGGCCTCCTACGAGTCCCGTCTATTAGGCAATGTCATCTGGCGGGGCCTAGGGCAAGGGCCTTCTCCGTCGCTGCCCCAGCCCTCTGGAACCAGCTTCCCACAGAGGTCCGCACTGCTTCCTCCCTCCTAGCTTTCCGGAAATTATTGAAGACTTATTTATGCCATCAGGCTTGGGGCGTATGAACAGTGCTCTGCCCCCGGGCCTAGGAATGTGCCTCCATCATTGATTGTGTGTTTGATTGTGATTGCATGTTGTATGTATGTGTTTTAGATTGAATGAATGTGTTTTTGGACTGGATGCTTGATTATTATTATTAAATTCCTCACATGTAATTATATTGTTGTTGTAAGCCGCCCTGGGTCCTAGGAGAAGGGCGGCATAGAAATTTGAATAAATAAATAAATAATCTGCATAAAATACAGGTACTCCTCAACTTACAACCGTTCATTTAGTGACCATTCAAAGTTACAACAGCACTGAAAAAAGTGACGGATGACCTTTCCAGCATCCCTGTGGTTACGTGATCCGAATTCAGAGGCTTGCCAACTGACTCATATTTATGACGGTTGCGGTGTCCGAGGCCATGTGATCCCCTTTTGCGACCTTCTGGCAAGCAAAGTCAATGGGGACGCCAGATTCACTTAACAACCGTGTTACTAACTAAACAACTGCAGTGATTCACTGAACAATGGTGGCAAGAAAGATCGTAACAAGGGGCAAAATTCACTTAACAACTATCTGGCTTAGCCACAGAAGTGTTGGGCTCAGTTGTGGTCATAATTCGAGGACTACCTGAACCACAAGTCTGACTGAGATAAAAGTGGATGTTCTCTGCACTTGAAATTGTACTGAAAATGTGCCCAAACTGTGCCCAGAATAGATTCTGCAAATCCCATTGGTCAAAGAACGCCAACTGGCAGGAACTAGAACACAGGCCTTCTCTGCAGTGGCCCCTGATAAATTGAATATCCTCCAATCAGAGGTTAGAATGGCCCCAACCTTGCTGGTTGTTTGCAATAATGGCAAATATCTGTCGCTTGGGTGTAGGATGAAGGTGAAGGTTAATTCTCTGAGCTTGTGGGTTGGTTTCCGAATGTTTCATTACCAGCCTAGGTAACATCTTCAGCGGCGTTTAAGGAATGTCAGTGTTCTTCTGTTTATAAGCGCTGTAGGTGTGGGTGTGTCAAGTGAGGGTCTGTGATGGGTCAGGTGTGAGTCATCAGTGAGACTCTTGTGATGGGTCTTGTGATGGGGCGGTTACATCAGGTCAGGGTTATTGGGAGGTAAACTGCTGGTGGGAAGTGGGGGATTGCGCGGGATGGCTGGGGGTCGGTTCTGTCTCTAGTTGGCTGTGTGGTTGATTTAGATCCTGAGGGGTTCGTAGGCTGGTTATAGGTTGAGGTGTCTGTTGATGGAATTGCTTGTGGAGTGCCAGGCTTCGGTGAACTCACAAGCATGGCTGGTGGTAGCATGGTCGATGATTTTTGTATTGCTCCAAACCTGGTTGTGTTCCTGAGTCTGGGATACTGAACATGCTAAGGATCCTGTTTCTTAGATCTTACTATTAACTAGTTAACAATCTCAGCTGCTGTGTATAGTTATGTTGGATATTTTTATTGTGTGCAACTGGCACACAAACCTAAGCTGGCTATTGGAAAATTATTATGGATCTTTTCCCCATTTAGTTTGTCCCCATTCTGACCCGTAAACAGTGGTGGGATTCAGCCAGTTTGCACCAGTTCGGCAGAACCGCTAGCTAATTTTTTGTTGCCCAGGCCCAGAATGGACTTCCGAAAGCAGCATCCACACAGAGAACCGGTTGTTCGCATATTTGAATCCAACCACTGCTCCTAAATCTGGATCAGAGCAAACACAGCCACTTCGCAGTTCCACTAGCAATGATATAGCTTGTTGTTTGTTTTATTAAACATTGGCAATTGTCAAAAGCATGGACTGCACAAATGGGTTTAGAGGCAGGCAAAAATTTACATTATCTCTTTCTCTCTCCATCTCAAAAGAGGCAGAAATTTCTATGGGCACTGAAATTTCTATAGACAATTAGCAACATAAATTTGGGGGTTGGTTGTCGAGGGATACCTGTACTCCAGAATGGGTCAAAACAATTCAGCTTTATGTTTCTAAACAAAATATATAAAGGAGAGCTTTCTCCTCACACTTCAAACATCTTAATGTGGGCTAGATAGTATTTTGTTTGTTGTTTATCAGGGACGTGGCATAGAAGCCAATAGTATCAATAGTCAGAGCTAAGACGAAGTATTGAATTGTGAACACTGAAAAAAAAAATAGACCACCTATCCAACAGAATAGGACAGGGGTAGGCAATCTTGGCTCTTTTATGACTTGTTGACTTCAATTCCCAGAATTCCTGAGCCAGCATGGCTCAGCTTGGAAAGCTCTCCCTTTCCCATCAGCATAGCTGTCTCAGGAATTCTGGGAGTTGAAGTCCACGAGTCATAAAAGAGCCAAGGTTGCCTACCCCTGGAATAGGAAATGCAACCTATTCAAGAAGTGCCTGACCCCTCAACCGTTACAATCTGTGCAAAGGATAACACTGCCATACGGTCAGAAACATCTCAGAAACCACCAACAAACTAGAACAATCACCTGGCACCACTGGGGCACACAATAAATTCAAGTTCTCCAAAACATCTTAACCAAAAGATTCAGTAGTCCGGGAGGGGAAAAAAAATCAGGAATTATCTACAATGTACGGTGAAAATACTATAACAACCATTATGTAGGACATGAATGCCAACCAGCGGTCAGAAGACATGATGAAAACTCCTTAACTCACAACACATGAACAGACTCAACCATAGTTTCAATTGAGAAGCTGTGAGCATCCTATACCAAGCAAGTTCAAAACTCGTCAGGAATTTTTGGAAGCCTGGCACTTGAACAATCAATCATCAATAGGCATATAGAGATAAACCACATTTACACACCATTCAAAAGTTACAATTAACGTGCTAAAAAGGAAACAAAAAGGCCCTAACTCTTCCAGATAGGCAGAGATTTAAACCAGGATTAACACCAGAAACACAATCAAACAGTAAACAATACTCTAATCAAGGAAGTACCAACTTACCCAAACAATGTTAAACAACAGCCTAATGAAGGAACTACAAGGAGAAAAACCACACTCCCAGTAACATTGACAGGGCAAGCAAACGACACACTCATTTGCACTGATGATGTTACCTAGTAGGGTAGTGAAATGTCTGCAAGCAAACAGCTAAGCTCAAAGAGCACCAAGGACCCACAGCTACGTATATTCTCTTCTATCAAGACTGAATTCTAATTACTTGAGACTTATTTATTTATTCATGTGCAGGATTTGCATACCACATTAATCTCCAAGGATCGCTGGTGATTAACACCAATAAAAACATCCCACAAATATGCAACATTTTATGATAAAAATAATATCGAGCAAGAACAATAATACAGAGCAATAAAACCACTAATAGCATCATCCCAAATTATCGCCTAAAGCACTCTTGGAGAGCTCTATTTGAAACAACTTCAGAAAGCTAAATCTAATTTTCAGAGGAAAGTTGAATGTCAATTTCTAGAAGCTACAAGATGGATTTCAGAATTCTTCTTATTTCTTGCGGAAATTAAAAAGGGGAATCAACATCTTTTAGTTGAGTTCAACTTCTGCTGACTTACAAAACATGCAGTTTCTTTAAGATGATATGGGAGTGATTTTCTACTGTCTTTTTCCATTATTATTTTTTTTAGATTACCAGTATAGGCTGCAGCTCTCAAGTTTCTAGGAAGTTACCCATCCAAATGTGAACCACTATTGTTCCTGCTTAGCTTTCTTGATCTGCCAAAGTCAGCAAGCTGGCTCCACATAGAAAAAAAATCTAGAAAAATGCTTATGTGTTAATTAAGTAGATGATTTTTTTTCTGTTTGTGAACTACATCCAAATATTTTTCCCTCTCAAGCTGTTTGTGGGGCATCTTATTTATTCATTTATTTTTCATATTTCTTAACTGCTCTTCTCTCACACAGAGGGGTGTACAATATAATCAATAAAATTATTAAAATCATCTTAAGATTAAAAGATTTAAAATTATGAAAATAACGTTATATCATTTCAAAAGATCAAAAAAATCCAAGATAGGGATATCTAGGGGTCAAATTATTCTTCAAAGCACCGGAGGGCAGGACAAGAAACAATGGTTGGAAACTGACCAATGAGAGAAGCAGCCTGGAATTAAGGAGAAACTTTCTGACAGTGAGGACAACTAACCAGTGGTACAGCTTTGCCTTCAGATGATGTGGGCACTCCATCACTGGAGGTTTTTAAGAAGAGACTGGACAGTCACTTGTCTGAGATGGTATAGGTTCTCCTGCTTGAGTGGAGGGTTGGACTAGAAGACCTCCAAGGTCCCTTCCAGCTCTATTCTATTCTGTTCAATGGTTAGTGACGGGAATATGGCAATGGGCCAGGATACTTGCGGGACCGTCTTCTGCCCCATGAATCCCAGCGACTGGTCAGGGCGCATAGGGTTAGCCTCCTACGGGTCCCGTCTGTTAGACAGTGCCGTCTGGTGGGACCTAGGGTTAGGGCCTTCTCTGTCCATGTGCCGCCTCTATGTTGGTTGAGGCAGGCAGGATTCCCTTCAGTACCATTTGTTGGGGGTCAAGGGAAAGGGAGGGTTTTGCCTTCTCTTTCTGCTCAAGATGCCCATGTACAATTGGTGGGCCACTGTGTGACACAGAATGCTGGACTCGATGGGCTTTGGCCTGATTCAGCATGGCTCTTCTTATGTTCTTATGTTCTTATGTTGCTGCCCCAGCCTTCTGGAACCAACTTCCCTCAGAGGTTCGTACTGCTCCCTCCCTCCTAGCTTTCCGAAAACTCTTAAAAACACAATTATGCAGACAGGCCTGGGGCGTGTGAGCTGGCTCTGCCCCTGGGCCTTTGATTAGGACTGTATGTTGTATGAGTGGTAATAGTTATATAGTTTTTATATTGTATATTACTATTTTAATTGATTTATATTTTTGTACTTGTATTTTTGCTGTGAGCCACCCTGAGTCTGGGGAGAAGGGCGACATATAAGTCAAATAAAATAAATAAATAAAATAAATAAATAAATAACAATTATGCAGAGGGAGTTCTCATGGGGCCAGCCAGCCCCACGATTGTCCCCCACATAAGGCTGTGGAGCCAAGTCTTGACCCCTTTGTGGAAGTCCATGATCATGGGATCAAAATTCAGATGCTCGTCAACTGTCTCATATTTATGATGATTGCAGTGTCCCTGGTGTCATGGTTCCAATAGAGGAGAACAGTAAAAACAGAACTCCAAGGCAAGAGTTAAAGAACATACTTATTGGCTGCAAAGTATTGGCATGGGTCAAAAGTGAAACCAAGGCTGGAGTTCCTTCCCAAAGGTTACCATGTCACAAAGTTGAACTTCCCACCCTCCGATGTCATTAATCACATTTCCCCAATAAACTACTTTAGTGGGCTTTCTAATGGAAAGCGTAGCCTGCCAAAACCCAGCCAGCAATGACCTTGTTTCCCACGGGACAATTTATTGTTTAGTCCAGGGGTGTCAAACTCAATTTCATAGAGGGCCGCATCAGCATTGCAGTTGTCCTTGGGGGGGGGCACGGGTAGGTGTGGCCAGGGTGGGCATGGCCTACTGGGTGAGCATGGCTGGAGTGGGTGTGGCCTACTGGGTGGGCATCATTTGCATCAAGGGTGCCTGTGGGGGCCTGGGCAGGAGTGGGACAGATCTGAGGGTCTCTGGCAGAAGGGGGTGGGACCAGGGCAAGTGCCAAGGCATGGGCCACTGGAAGAGCCTGCCGAAACCCTCCCCTGAAGCCCAACAAGCCGGATATGTGAAATAGGCGACAGCCATTTGCTGGCCACTTCCAGGCGATGGTGCATTTCTTCATTCCTCACATAGGGTGACACCTCCTCAGCATGCACCCAGGGAATGGAGCCGACACGGCAGGGGCTGGTTCCTCGCTGTTTCCAGATGGCCTTGTGGAGCTAAGACTGAATGCGTTTCAGCAGAGATGGCCACCACAAAATTGTACATTGGCTCCCGGCCGGCCGGGGCCGGGGCCAAGGCAGCAGCAGGGGCCGTTCCCTCAGTGGTTTCCAGGATGGCTTTGTGGGCCACATGAAACCATGTTGTGGGCCACATCCAGCCCCCGGGCCTTGTGTTTGACATGTCCGGTTTAGTCTATCCTTAAACCTACTCATTCTGCCCCTCCCATTACTGTGGCAATCGAAAACGAAGCGGAAATGGCTTCAGCCAAAATCGTTGCAGCGTTGACACCTGGGTTATGTGATCATGAGAACTCACGGTCTCCTTGTTTCTAGGCCAGTACCTTAACCCCAGCACCCAACTGGTTCTATCTATTTCTTTTTGTGTTTTGTATATTGTTGTACTAACAACACAGATGTAGACTAGACGGGGAGATTAAGAGAAACATCTCAGGTAGTATTGGATAACATGGATGATTTAATGGATCCAACACTAGGCAAGGAGAGAGACTATAGGAAGTCCACAATGGAGCCCAAAATTTTCTGTTGGTCAGTGAGACATTTGTTAAGTGAATTCTTGCCCCCTTTTATGACCTGTCTTGCCACAGTTGTTAAGTGAATCACTGCAGTTGTTAAGTTAGTTGTTAAGTTTCTCCTCCTCCTTTTCCTCCTCCTCCCCCTCCTCTACAAATCCCACTCCCTTCTAGCCTCCTGAATCATAGGAGGAGAAAATGGGTGTTGGAGATGTTCACCATGTTATGTCCTGGGCTCTGATTGACAGAGCAGGTGCAGGAAGCTGCACTGAGACCCGGGCAGACCATATGGCCTGCCCGAGCCAGACAGGCTGTCTCTGAGTTACTGAGCATGCGTTTGAACAGGAGAATTTGATTTGATTTGATTTGATTTGATTTGATTTGACTTGACTTCTATGCCGCCCTATTCCGGAGAATTCAGGGCGGCTCACAACATAAATAGAAATCACCAGTTAAAATACATATATAAAAACCCCTAAGTTAAAAGAAAACCAATCATTCAACAAACATACACACAGACATACACTGGCTAGGGGCAAGATGTTAACTGCCCCAGGCCTGCCGGCAGAGGTGTGTTTTAAGTAATTTACGAAAGGCGGAGAGGGTGGGGGCGACACGGATCTCCGGGGGGAGTTGGTTCCAGAGGGCCGGGGCCGCAACAGAGAAGGCTCTTCCCCTAGGCCCCGCCAGGCGACACTGTCTGGCTGACGGGACCTGGAGAAGGCCGACTCTGTGGGCCCTAACTGGCCGCTGGGATTCATGGGGCAGCAGACGGTCCCGTAAGTAATACGGAATACGTTGCATTCATTGGCTGACAACACCCCAGGGTGAATGTATAAAAAAGGGCGGAGCCATTTTGTTCTGTTTAATTCCCAATAAAGTAGTACCTGCTTGTTACTTTGCCTCATTCAATGCTTACCAATGTGGGAAACAGAACACACCATCTTGAGTTATTTATGAAAATAATAAAGCTGGAATACAAACAAACAAATAAATGGATTCCTGCCAATCTCTGCACATCTGGATTGCATGGAAATGTAATGCAATATAAATCTCTTTCCCCCCCCCAAAAAAAGCAGGGCAAACTTGCTTTCTGACTTACCACTAAGAAAAAAATTCTAAAAACATTGCCCACTCCTGGAAAAGGGCAGAGAATAAAATCGACCTTTCTTGTTTTAATTCCACACCTGATTCCAAACAGGAGCAGCAAAAAAAAAAAAAAACAGCAAAAAAAAAACAAGTTAAAGAGGGGAAAAAATATTCCAATTAATTCAAGCATAATCAGTATAATTGCCCTGTGCAGCACAATTGTTGTTCGATGTAAGAAGCTTATTCCAAATCTGATACAAAGCACTTTAAAAACACAGACACACAGACACACGCCGCCAGAATAGCTTAATTAATAAACATTGATTGCACTCATTGACTGCTGCAAATTGTATTAAATATTAATGGCATTTTGTATATTTTATGTCTCTCATGAAAGTTTTATATTTTTGCCCTGCAGCTGCAGTAGATTTTATGTACGCCTGGAAACGTGAATGTGGGTGACTCTGTTAACACATCCGAGTGTGTAACCATAAATAAAATCAAACTCATTTAAGGCTTCGCAAATCAAATGCACACAAGTTTGTACAGGCATTCACAACAAATACCCCTCACATACAACTCCCTCAGTGAGATGTTAATTCCCAGAAAGGAGAAAGTGGGGGCAGAGAGAGAGAGAGAAAGAGAGAGGAAAAAAATAAGAACGAGAATAGATAATGAATGAAATGCAAATTCATTCCGGTTCCAAAAATCTCGGGTTCATCCAAACAGAGTTTTTGTATTCCTCACCTATAGACAGAAACTTGCCAAACCAAAGCAGCCTATTATCTACACCAGATATATATACACAGGGAACTATTAGGGAGCAGCTGTCCTCACCCCCTTTCTCTCACACAAACTATCTAAACCAGGGGTGTCAAACTGCCGGCCTGCGGGCTGGTTTCATCATACCGGAGACATGCCCACATGTCACGAGTTTGACATGCCTGATCTAAGCTGACTTGTGTCTTGCTCCTCTGAAATGCACCCCCTCCCTCCTTGGAATCTAGACTACATTCCATCGCAATGAACCTAAAAAAAAAAATCATTGATAAGCAAATTATAGAAATGCTTGTATTACTTGTTGTATGAGGTGCAAAAATCAGACTTAGTCACACCACGACAGACAGACAGACAGACAGACAGACAGATAGATAGATAGATAACCTTTTTCTCATTTTTCCTACGGGCACAAGGGCACACATTTAAAATGAAATTTAGTTGCTTGCTCTCAAAATGTACACATACATAACACATTTAAAACATACTATATATAACATATGTATAGACCTACACCAGTGATGGCGAACCTTTTAGAGACCGAGTGCCAAAACTGCAACCAAAACCCACTTATGCATCGTCGGGTGCTGGGTGGGTGTGGCCCATTGGGGGAGTGTGGCCCATTGGGTGGGCATGGCTGTGGTGGTAATGGCAGACTGGGTGGGACTAAAAAGTTCAATCAATCAATTCCAACTTTGCAAGATCTTGTTTTTTCCTGCGAGAAGTTGAAATTGAGTGATTGATTGAACCCCCCCTTTTTTTTTGCACACGGCGGCGGAGGCCTAAAGCAAAAAGGTTTTATAAAACCCAGTTGAAGGCCTAGGACTGGGGCGACAGCGTGCGTGCCGACAGAGAGGGCTCTGAGTGCCACCTCTGGCACCCGTGCCATAGGTTCGCCACCACTGACCTACACCCTTACATCTGTCTGTCTGTCTGTCTGTCTGTCTGTCTGTCTGTCTGTCTGTCTGTCTGTCTGTCTGTCTGTCTATCTATCTATCTATCTATCTATTATCATTCTATCTATCTATTATCATTATATCTATATATCATCTATTTTAGGGTTGGGATGTTGGGGCACCCATTTATCAAAAGGCCTAAACTGCTGAAATTGTTCTCTACCCGCCCTCTAACTAACAGTACCCAGAATATTACAATCTGTCTTTTTTCTGTTTCTGTTTTCCGTTTTTTTAAAGGCCGAAAAGGCCTAATACTTCCAAGAAAAGCATTGGAATGTATCCATCCTTTGTTTTCAGTTTTTAAAAAGGGTCTTGAGGGTTCTCACAGACTGAGTGACAACTCTGTTAATACAGAGGATGATAAAAACTGGCGTTTACAGCACGCCTGCTTAATTTATTTTTAATATTTTTTTAAAAAAAGATAAATAGCTAACCTTTATAAGGGCAGAGAGGGTGACGGTGTCATTTGGACTCCCTGCGACATGTGGTTTGTCCCACCATTTTGTAAGCTGCCTAGGATCTGTTAAAATAGGTTGCTGTAATAAATTGAAATTATTATTATTATTATTATTATTATTATTATTATTATTATTATTATTATTATTATTATTATTGCAATGCGCATTGACGACATTTCCAGCTATCCATCGCGAAAGGGCAAAATGCTTGGATCTGCACATCCTGTAGATTGCACCGATAAATTTCCACATCCCAGGAGGTTGTTGGGAAGAACTCGCTGGGAAAAAAACCAACACCAGCTAAAGAACTGGTAGTTATGACTTCATATCCCATATATCAGTGATGGCAAACCTTTTAGAGACCGAGTGCCATAAAACCGCCCCCTGTTCCCCCCCCCCGCCCCACCTGCTCGCAGGGCCACCCACTGCCTCCACAGCCTGCCGCAACAGATTGGCCAGGCGGCCCAGGCAGCACCATGGAGGCCACGTCCTCTGCCCGCGCCCCGCAGCATTGTCTGCACACAACAGGACATGAGAGCAGAGTTTTCTCCCTGCTGCCCGGCTGCCATGTCCTTGACTGCTCTGCTCCGTGCGGACCGCGCCTGGGGGCAAGTCGTCTTCCAGGGGTGGGCTGCTGGTGAGGAGGGGGCCATGGGGGGAAGCGGGGCTGGGGTGATGTCCCGCGTGCCCACAGAGAAGGCTCTGAGTGCCCCCTCTGACACACGTGCCATAGGTTCACCACCACTGCCATATATCATAATTTATCATAATTAATATAATAATAACACAGGCGGACTGCAAGGAAATGCATAGCAACCTCCAGGGTCACGTGGTCAAAATTTGGGCACTCGGTAACCAGGATATATATTTAGAGCAGTTGCAGCATCTTGAGATGATCGTCTGCAGCCTTTCCCGTATGGGAGCCTCAATTTATCTGGAACAAGATATTCCTTGTGAAAAATTTTAAATTCCCAGCAGTTCTGCAAATCAGTTAAGCTCGGAAGGGTTAAAACAAACAAATAAATAAATAAATAAAAGATACTCTATTATTATTTTTCTATATAGGATTTCGCCGCTTGGTTCCCAAATAAATGAAAAAGTACAGCTGTTTGGTTTGCGTTCATTTATCACTTTGTTGAGTTTATACGGTTTTTATGTGTAATCGTATTGGCAGAAATTTTTTATAGCCTGTTCCTCCCCCATCGCAAGCTACATCTATGTACTGGAAGCAAATGGGGAAAAAATGATGAAAAATGCCAATCTTTCTTTTCAAGCAAGCCGCAGAATGTATCATAAATATCGCCGTCTATTAATTTACCGTTCCAGAGTTGATCTCCAAAGTAATAATGGGAACCTGCGGTCTTCTCTAATTTTCACTGTTTATTGCATTATGGATTGGCAAGGACAATTGTGCGTGTGTAGAAGGCTTGCAAAAAGAAATCCCAAGAAAGATATTTACTGGTTTGAAAACAATTGGAATAAGCCACATCATTTAAATGCAAGGAACTAAAAGCCATACTGAATAGCTGTTTTGCTTTTTTTTAAAAAAAAAATGGTTTTTAGTGGAGGTCTCCATTCCATTTAAATCGTGCTTCCCAATTCATTCCATTTAAATCGTGCTTCCCAATTCATTCCATTTAAATCATGTTTCCAAAGTCATTGGGGCCAGGGATCATGTGGGATGTTGAAAGCTTGTAGTGAGCACGTTCACAAAATGGTTGCCACTATTTTTGTTTTTCTCCATTGGCCAGAATGACTCTAGAAGGAGTGCAGAGAAGGGCAACAACAATGATTAGGGGACTGGAGGCTAAAACATATAAGGAACGGTTGCTGGAATCGGGTATCTCTAGTTTAATGAAGAGAAGGATGACGGATGACTTGATAGCAGTGTTCCAATATCTCAGGGGTTGCCCCAAAGAAGAGGGAGTCAAGCTATTCTCCAAAGCACCTGAGGGCAGGACAAGAAGCAACGGATGGAAACTAATCAAGGAGAGAAGCAACCTAGAACTAAGGAGAAACTTCCTGACATTAGAAAAATTAACCAGTGGAACAACCTGCCTCCAGAAGCTGTGAATGCTCCAACACTGGAAGTTTTTAAGAAGCGACTGGACAGCCATTTGTCCGAAATGGTATAGGGGGTTGGACCAGATGGCCTCCAAGGTCTCTTTCTTCTTCTTCTTCTTCTTCTTCTTCTTCTTCTTCTTCTTCTTCTTCTTCTTCTTCTTCTTCTTCTTCTTCTTCTTCTTCTTCTTCTTCTTCTTCTTCTTCTTCTTCTTCTTCTTCTTCTTCTTCTTCTTCTTCTTCTTCTTCTTCTTCTTCTTCTTCTTCTTCTTCTTCTTCTTCTTCTTCTTCTTCTTCTTCTTCTTCTTTCATTTGGAGGCTCAGCCTACCTTTATCATCTGTGGCAAGAAAGCTCATAAAATGGGGAGAAACTCTCAACAACTGTCTTGCTTAGCAACAGAAATTTGGGGCTAAATTGCAGTCATAGATCGAGGACTACCTGTAAGATTTTTTTTCTCTATTTTTTTTTAAAGTCAGGTGTTGGATGGGCACGGGGCACCGATATTTGAGCGTCTTCTTTCAGATTACATTGGATATCAGATTACCACTTCAGGGACCTATAAGAAGACCTTCCAAATTCACCAAGATCATGCAGAGCAAGTTGTTTAACCTCAGTGAGCCTGATACAAACCCTTCAAGAGTTTTTTCATGGTAATTTACCCATCCTTTGTATTTTGTCCAGAAACAAATCAGCAACCCTGAAATGTTTTTAAGTACTGGTATCACGTGATCTCTTCAAATGGCTCCAGAGAGAGAGATTTCTACTTGCCAATTTTTAAAGCTGTTTTGGAATTATGAAGAACGGCGGCAGGACTTGGGTTTGGCTAGTCTAAAGAAAAGAAGAAATAGGGGTGACATGATAGCAGTGTTCCAGTATCTCAGGGGCTGCCACAAAGAAGAGGGGGGTTAAACTATTCTCCAAAACACCTGAAGGCAGGACAAGAATCAATAGTTGAAAACTGACCAAAGAGAGAAGCAACCTGGAATTAAGGAGAAACTTACTAAAAGTGAGGACAATTAATAAGTGGAATGAATGGCTTTGCCTTCAGAAATCGTGGGCGTTCCATCACTGGAGATTTTTAAGAAGAGACTGGATGGTCACTTGTCTGAGATAGTATGGGTTCTCCTGCTTGAATGGGGGGCTGGACTAGAAGACCTCCAAGGTCCCTTTCAGCTCTATTATATTCTATTGTAACCATGAGGTGGCTAGATGGAGTCCCTGAAGCAGGAGGCGTGAGCTTCAATGGACTCCAGAAGATGGTAGAGGACAGGAAGGCCTGGAGGAACGTTGTCCATGGGGTCGCGATGGGTCGGACACGACTTCGCAACTAAGAACAACAAATCATGTAAAACAAGTAAGCTACAGCAGCCTCAGTGCAGCCTCAATAGCTGGGATGAACGGCCTGCTTAGAAAAATAAGTTTGTTTCTTGTCCCATTTGTAAAAAAAAAAAAAGAGAGAGAGAGAGAGAGAGAGAGAGAGAGAGAGAGAGAGAGAGAGAGAGAGAGAGAGAGAGAGAGAGAGAGAGAGAGAGAGAGAGAGAGAGAGACTGACTCTTTCCTGCAGCTCCTGGTCCATTTCACTAGCCTAGCATTCTAGCCTAGCATTCTTCAACCTGGGATGTTGTTGCTTGATAGTGTTTAAAGGTATGAATCAAGGATGTGAGCTGTCTCAAGTCAAGCTGCCTGTCGCAATTGACCGATGGTGATTTTGTCAATGCCGATAGTGTTCAAGGGGTCCTCCAGATGTTTTGGGATTGCATCTAAGGCACCTATAATCATTGGTATCATCTTTACTTCTGTGGAAAGACAGCCCCTCTAGAGAAGGAAATATTAAAAGGGCAGGAAAATATATTTTCTCAAAGGATCTTAAAGAGGCAGAGAAGCATGCCCAGTTTTTCTTAATAGCCCCAGGTCTGCCTCCCCCAAGCAGAAACCAGCTCTGTAGAAATGTAAATAATCCAGGAAGGTTGGAAGCCCCCAGCTAGAAGATTAAGAAGACAAAGAGACCTAAAATCTACATACCCCACCCAAACTCTAAGACAGGATATAATAGGATTAACCCACAGATGCCAAAGGGACACACTCAGGTCAAAATACATGACATAGGAAATACAAAGCCTCCAGAAGCGGTGAATACTCCAACACTGGAAGTTTTTAAGAAGAGACTGGACAGCCATTTGTCTGCAATGGTATAGGGGTTCCTGCCTGAGCAGGGGGTTGGACTCGATGACCTCCAAGGTCCCTTCCAACTTTATTATTATTATTATTATTATTATTATTATTATTATTATTATTATTATTATTATTATTATTATTATTATTAGTAGTAGTAGTAGTAGTAGTAGTAGTAGTAGTAGTAACAGGAACAGGAACAGGAAACAACCTCAAGAGCCCCAGAGGGTATAAAAACCCACTCCCTACATGTGCTCTCCCTCTTTTTTTCCCAGAGCCATCTTCCTGTCTGGCTCTCCTCTTCAATAACCTGCAACCTTCTTTCTAAAGTAGTTGCCATGTTGTTTATTCCCGGCTTGGACTGAACCGTGATGAAGACTTTTCCTTCAACACTTCCTTTTGCCACAGTCGTTCTAGTTCTATTTGCAGGTCTTTGTATTTTCTGATTTTTCTCTTGTTCTTTCTCTTCTGCGGCAACATCCACTAGACAGATTTTGTTGTCTTTCTTATTGACAGTTCTTCAATTCTGGGGTGTTATGTGGCAGGTGCTTGTCTGTTTGAAATCCAAATCCCAGCTCCTTCATTTTCTATGACTTTGCCTATTATATGGTCCCCACCCGTTCTTGCTCGTAGTCAGCTGTTGTTTCTTGCAGATCTTCCAATCCAGCATTGTTGCTACTTTGTTGTGCCGTTGCTTGCAGTCAGTCTGGGTGATCTTCTTGCAAAAGCAAAGTAGGTGGTTGATTGTTTCTTTAGCTTCTTTGCAGAGGCAGCACTTTCAGTCTTTTGCTGCCTTCTGGATTCTGGATTCAATTTGTTCATTGCTTGGTCTTCTTGTTTACCTTCATCTTCCTGCAATTTTTTTTAATGTACTGCCCTTGTAATATTTGGTACTTTTCTACTTTTCATCTGGTCTTTCTTGAAGGTCATTATAATTATTATGATTATTACCTGTTAGCATAAACATACATCAGGAATAAATGTGCATCATTGGAAAGAAATACTTTTCTTCATGGAAAGAGGTAACCTTTACAGAAGCTGGTAAAATAGTTAATTTCTCACTGCTTTGCAAAGAGTTATTCTTTGGGATGCATTTGTAGCCATCCAAAGCAGGCGAAGCTATTTAGATTGTGCCAGCCTTTTAGAAACAATCTGTGAAAAAGGGACCCTGGTTCTTTTTGGGACACCCCTCTCTGCTTCTATTATGCTGTGCTTCTTTGAATGTTGGGCATGTTCAATACAAAAACTCAAGGATTTGGTGTATTTGCTTTACTTTCATTAATATGTTAATGCAGACAGGAAATCCAGTCTGGTCAAATTAGTGTTTATTCTGTCCCAAAATTAGCCTTTTAAAGAAATCAAATTCTGGTCATCGTGTCAGAAACCAGGAGACTGTGAGTTTTGAGTGACTTTGGGGCCATTCACTAGGAGATGGTGAGTTCTAGTCCTGCTTTAGGCATGGAAGCCAGCTGGATGACTTTGGGCCATTCACCAGGAGATGGCGAGTTCTAATCCTGCTTTAGACACAAAGCTCAGTTGCGTGACTTTCATCCGGTCAGTCTCTTTTTCAATCTATGATGTCAAGCTTGGGTGATGAGCCTCTTCGTCATACATAGCGACCTCTGAACTTAAGAACTTGTGTGATCCGTCCAATGACATTGGAACAGACATTAGCAATCCAGCACTTATAAACATGATACGCAGCTCCCAAGATGGAAACATGTTGGGAAAAATTGTAAACATCGGCCAAAATAATCGCGGGAACCCCAGATCTTGTGAGATTGCAACCTTATTGATTATGAACATATGAAGGTTGAGGCAAAAGCTGAGGCAGTTTTATCAGTTCTGCGTAAGATTTTGTGGAGAGAGTTTCCCAAAGTTCATGAGTTGCCCAAGCCGTTCTACAGAAGGCATCTGATGATGCCTTCAAAATTTGCCAGTGGTTGGACCTTCTCATATGTGTCTGCTTGAGTACGATTAATGCATAGGTATAGGATAGGTGGTACCTGGCTCAATAGTAGTAACTGGGGGAGGGATCTCAGAGTCTTAATGGACAATCACTTAAATATGAGCCAGCCGTGTGCTGCAGCTGCCAAAAACACCAACACAGTGCTAGGCTGCATCAACAGAGTGATAAAATCAAGATTATATGACGTGTTAATACTACTTTACAATGCCTTGGAACGGCCACACTTAGAATACTGCATCCAGTTTTGGTCACCACGATGTAAAAAAGATGTTGAGACTCTAGAAAGAATGCGGCGAAGAAAAAACAAAGATGATCAGGGGACTGGAGGCTAAAACATATAAAGAACGGTGGCTGGAATGTCTAGTCTAGTGGAAAGAAGGACCAGGGTGACAGGACAGCAGTGTTTCAATACTTGAGGGGCTGCCACAAAGAAGAAGGATGAACCTCTTCTCCAAAGGATGGGTGGAGGGAATGGAAGGATTGTATTTCTTTGCACTTGTCTGGTCATTTGCACTCTCTCTCAGAGCTGTTGAGGCCACTTTCCACATTTTGAACAGAGTCCGCCTGTTGGATAGAGAGGACCATTGATTTGAAAGAGGAGCAGAAGAATCCATCCATGTTAAAATTGAATAGGCCTGTCTCAACGGAGGAGGAGGAATATGACACCACCTTTACAACACAGCCCTTTCGGCAGTTCCAAGAAGGTTCCCCGTCCATTTGCGTTATTCAGGTGACCCTGAGGGCACAGATAAACCTCCAAGTGGCCTCAATGACTCTCAGGAAGAGTACTAATGACCAGATGACTGCAAGGAGTATACATTCTTCCATCTCCCCACCACCATCATCCTAGCACAGCGGTTCTCAACCTTTTTCAGGCTGTGACCCTGACCTGCGCCACGACGGCCCGCATCGCGCATGCGCGGCACGTGCGCAACGGCCCGCATCGCGCATGCGCGGCACGATGCCATGCATCGCGCATGCACGGCGTGATGGCCCGCATCGTGCATGCGTGGCGTGATGGCCCGCATCGCGCATGCGTGGCGTGATGGCCCACATTGCGCATGCGCGGCGCGCGCGTGACGGCCCACATCGCGCATGCGCGGCGCGGCGGCCCGCATCGCGCATGCGTGGTGCTACCCAGCACATGCGCGGTGCTGCCCCCTGCACCGGCCAAGGGGAAAAGGGGAAAAAATGGCGGACTGCGGTGTTTGGCGACCCCCGTGAAATGGTCGTTTGACCCCAAATGGGGTCGCGACCCACAGGTTGAGAACCGCTGTCCTAGCAGAACCTATCCTTCTATTTCCCCCACGCACACATACGCCATCCAGTCTCAACTGTCAGTATCTATCCTTCCATTCTCCCACTCCCCATCAGAACCTGATGAAGTTTCTGGGATGGGAAGGGAAATGTTTTCTTCTTCTTCTTGAAGGAAAAAAAAAGCAGTCCAGTTGCCTTTGGAAGGGAAAAAAAAAGCACCTTTGAGATATTTTGGAGGAAAACGAATTGTGATGATGCGGGGGGGGGGACACAATGCCACTGGAGAAAATGATTGCAGCCATTTAAAATTCTCCTTCTCTCTCCTTTATTGAGCTGGGAAGAGGGAGAAGCTGGGATTTCCTGTTCCTCATTAGCCAAAGATACGGGGGGAGAGTGCAAAGATCAGACCTTGATAATACAAATTTAAAATGATTGTATTAAGTTGAATGGCTTTAAATTGAACTTTTTCATTGTTTACATGTACAAACGGATATCTAATAATAATAAAAAAAATATTTTTTAAAAAAAAGATAGACTTGTAAACTTCCTAAAACGCAGCAAAGGAGCCAGATGGCAAGAGCATCATGTTAAACATCCATCAGTGTCTCCCACGATCTCCCAAACTGACCTTACTAGCCAGCTGATCGAGAGGGTCATCCCTTCCTGCTTTTAGCCTTCTACAGCAGGGGTGTCCAACTCAATTTCACTGAGGGCTGCATCAGCATTGCGGTTGCCCTGAGGGGGTTGGTTGGGTGTGGCCAGAGTGGGTGCGGCCTACTGGGTTGGCGTGGATGGAGTGGATGTGGCCTACTGGGTGGGCGTGACATCATTCACGTCAAGGGTGCCTATGGAAGCCTGGGCAGGAGTGGGACAGATCTGAGGGTCTCCGGCAGAAGGGGGTGGGACCGGGGCAAGCGCCAAGGCATGGTCCACAGGGCAAGTGCCAAGATGGCCACCACAAAATTGTACATTGGCTCCCGGCCGGCTTGGGCCAGGGCCAAGGCAGTGGGGGCCGTTCCCTCACTGTTTCCAGGATGGCTTCGCGGGCCACATGAAACCACTTCGCGGGCCGCATCCGGCCCCCGGGCCTTGTGTTTGACATGTCTGTTCTATAGGCTACATCATTTGTATTCAGCAGCAAGAGGCAGGAAGCCTAGTTTGGTGTTTTGCTTGCTTGCTTTTTATTTTTCTTCTTTTTTTAAAAGATAATAAATGGTGCTGCCATTTTTTCTTTTTTCTTTTTTTTCTATTTTGGGGGGGGCTTCAACGTTTTTGACGCTATGCATGCTTGGCCATATCCATAGGGAAGTCATTAGGGCCTCACGATGCAATGATCTTGCACTACAAGACAGTAACAGAAAATACACCCAGGGTGTGGGTCTCTCTCTCTCTTTTTTTTTTTTTTTAATCTTCCTTGGAACAGAGATGCTGGTTGTTGTACAGGAGGATGAAATGCACACACAGGGAGCGAGGAAAACAAAGAAGACAAAAAGAAGACAAGTTGGCGAGAATTGACTCTTTTCTTCATGCGGTTCTCCTAAGGCTCCGTTTGTGCACTTGTACACATGGAAGACGCGTAGTGCAAGAAAAGACATCTTGGCCTGAATCTCCAAAGAAGAGAACTGGGGACAAATATCTTATACTAATAATAATAATAATAATAATAATAATAATAATAATAATAATAATAATAATAATAATAATAATAATAATAATAATAAAGTTGGAATGGACCTTGGAGGTCATCTAGTCCAACCCCCTGCTCAGGCAGGAAACCCTATACCATTTCAGACAAATGGCTGTCCAGTGTCTTCTTAAAAACTTCCAGTGTTGGAGCATTCACTGCTTCTGGAGGCAGGTTGTTCCACTGGTTAATTGTTCTAACTGTCAGGAAGTTTCTCCTTAGTTGTAAGTTGCTTCTCTCCTTGATTAGTTTCCATCCGTTGCTTCTCATCCTGCCTTCAGGTGCTTTGGAGAATAGCTTGACTCCCTCTTCTTTGGGGCAGCCCCTGAGATACTGGAAGACTGCTACCATGTCCCCCTTCGTCCTTCTCTTCGTTAGACTAGACAAACCCAATTCCAGCAACCGTTCCTTATATGTTTTAGCCTCCTTTCAAAGCTCTGAGGAGTGGGTTGGGTGGGGCTGATTGTTCTAGATGATAATCTAGCTGGTTCTCCAAGACAGGGACAATATTCTCAAGGACAATTCTTCCACCCCTAGTAAAGCTCTAGTGGGAGGAGATCTCTTCAGATGGTGGCCACCAGCCAAATGGTATCAAATGAATTCTCTACAACAGACATGTCAAACGCGCGACATCACATGACGTCGCGCAATGTATTGGGACGGTTTTGCCATTGCCGGCAATGGGGTGGGCGCGGCTTCTGGATGACGCGTCTGGCCCGCAGGCCGGCAATTTGATACCCCTGCTCTACAACAGGGGTTTCCAACCTTGGCGACTTGACGACTTGTGGACTTCAATTCTCAGAATTCCTCAGCCAGTTGTTCTTTGTAGCTATGCTGGCTGAGGAATTCTGGGAGTTGAAGTCCACCAGTCGCAAAGTTGTCCAAATTGGAGACCCCTGCTCTACAACAGTGGCCTCCAAACCTTTGGGCACCAGGGACCGGTTCCATGGAGAGAGGTTTTTCCACAGACTGGAGGAGGTGTGGTTTTGTGTGCTGCCTGCATCCCACGGATGGGGCTTTGCTTGTTTGTGCGTCCGGACCGGTTGCTGGCATGCAGCAGCCCAGTACTGGTCCATGGACCCGGGATTGGGGACCCCTGACTTAAATAATAGGTCCACTCCTTCTTTGTCTGAAACTAGATCCTTCCTGTCTCCTTCACCCCATTCTACAAATTATAGTGTTCTAGATCAGGGGTTCTCAACCTTGGCAACTTTAAGACTTGTGGACTTCAACTCCCAGAATTCCTCAGCCAGCTTTGCCTGGCTGAGGAATTCTGGGAGTTGAAGTCCACAAATCACAAAAGGGCCAAGTTTGAAGACCCCTGTCTTAAATCTAACAAACAAAATGGAGGCTGGCTGAGGAATTCTAGGAGTCGAAGTCCACAAATTACAAAAGGGCCAACTTTGAAGACCCCTGTCTTAAATCTAACAAACAAAATGGAGGCTGGCTGAGGAATTCTGGGAGTTGAAGTCCAAAAGTCATAAAAGGGCCAAGTTTGAAGATCCCTGGACTTCAACTCCCAGAATTCCTGAGCCAGCATGGCTCAGCTTGGAAACCTTTCCTTTCCCCTCAGCATTGGCTGGCTGAGGAATTCTGGGAGTTGAAGTCCACAAGTCATAAAAGGGCCAAGCTTGAAGACCCCTGCTTTAAAGACTGGTAGACAAGAAGAGTACCCACATATACTTCAACACACCTTTTTCCTTTTGGCATCTGAAGTAACAATACAATCGAGGTTTCCATCTGGGAGAATTTCTGCTTTAAAAAGGAACTGAAAGCAAATCCCCAGTCATCAAACCCAGTAAGAAGTGCTAGAACAAAATGCAAATTTTTCTTGTCTTGTCAGTATCACCAATGCACACGGTTTCTTTTAGCCTCCGCTGTGTAAAAGCCACCAGAAGGATACTAACAACCCAAATTCCAGAATTGTTTTTAAGTAAGGTTCATGGTGCAGTGGAAAGTGATAGAGGACTGGATAAATTTATGAGTTTTAGGAGGTGATGGAGTCCTGCTTGAGCAGGGGGTCAGACTAGAAGACCTCTAAGGTTCCTTCCAGCTCTATTCTCTATTGATTGAGCCAAGGCTTTATTTGGGAATAGGATGCCAGAGGTCAAAAAAAGTCACTGAGAAATCACCAGACAGAAAGAGAGCCTGGGTTTAACTTTCTATCTTTTATATAAGGGTTTTCTTAGTCTTGTTATTATTATTATTATTGCTCTGTGGTCTACTGTTAATCACTTTGAAATGATTAAAAGATTAGCAAAATTATCTCCAGGGCTTTAAAGGAAATGTCATACTTTTATATTGAACCCACAATGGGGACTTTTCTGTTGTTTTATTTGTTTAGTGAAAAGATTTGAAGAAAAACCCACTCCCCCTCACAGTTTTGAGTGGCTCCCAGCAACAGATTAAAGCATCACTAAGAACCCATTAAAATTGAATTAGAAAACTAATAAAATAAATTAAAAGTTATAACAAGTATTCTTAAGGTCCTGGGGAAATAAGTACATTTAAGCACGGTCCGAGATACAGTAAGAGGCAGGCTTTCATCCCTGTTTCAATTGCTCAACACATACTGAGCAATGTTGGCAGAGGTTTGGTTTCCTTTCATTTATACAATATGTGCCAACTTTCTCTTAAGTGTTTTATCTGAGTTGGGTTTTTTTTAATATATTTGTGCAACATCCTTGTTACTGTTGTGGTTAATTTGAAAACCGTGGCCCTTTTCTACAATTCTGGATACTCTTGATTTTTGTAGCATTGGCCAGCAACCAATTCTCACACTTGCTGTTTACCAGAGAGAGATACCATAATGCATTTGTTAAATAAATAAGTGTGTGTGTATGTGTGTGTGTTGTGTTCATTAGAAGCATTTTTATTCTGCATTTTATTCTTCTCCCTCGAAAGCTGCCAAAATATAGCCTGCCATTTCTAGGCTGCATTAATAGAGGGATAGAATCAAGATCATGTGAAGTGTTAATACCACTTTACAATGCCTTGGTAAGGCCACACTTGGAATACGGCATCCAGTTTTGGTCACCACGATGTAAAAAAGGTACTGAGACTCTAGAAAGAGTCCAGAGAAGAGCAACAAAGATGATTAGGGAACTGGAGGCTAAAACATATAAGGAACAGTTGCTGGAAATGGGTATGTCTAGTTTAACGAAGAGAAGGACGAGGGGGGACATGATAGCCGTGTTCCAATATTTGAGGGGCTCCTACAAAGACGAGGGGGGTCAAGCTATTTTCCAAAGCACCAAAAGGCAAGTCAAGAAGCAAGGAGAGAAGCAACCTTGGATTAAGGAGGAATTTCCTCACGGTAAGAGCAATCAACCCATGAAATAGTATAGGGTCCAAAATGTTATAGGGTTACCTGCCTGAGCAGGGGGTTGGACTTGATGACCTCCAAGGCCCCTTCCAACTTTATTATTATTATTATTGTTATTGTTAGAAATAGTTTGCCTTTAGAAATTGTGGGTGCTCCATCACTGGAGGCTTTCAAAAAAGAGATTGGACAACCATTTGTCTGAAATGGCCCGTAATTATAAAGGCCAGGCATAAAAGGAAAAAGGGGTGGTGAAGGAACGTTGATGATTGAAAGATGATTTATCAAAAAATTTACAGATGTTATATGCACCGTTTGTTATACTCTGTTCTGTTATAGAATGTATTTTAAGTTTCTGTTTTTCTTTCTGTAACATAAGGTAATACTAATAGCACTGTTAAAGCCAGGGAAGTTGAACCATGTCCATTTTTGTTTTTAAAATGTACATTTAATAATATATATATATATATGTACATTTAATAATATATATATATATATGTTTTCTGAGGTTTTCGTGGGTGTTTGTATGTAGGTCTTTGGTTATTTGGGTTTTCTCCTGCGTAGAATTTGAAGTGTCTTGGCGACGTTTCGACGAAGTCCCATTCGTCATCTTCAGGCTGGTGCTTTCGGCTTCGTGCTTCTAGGAGCAATGTGTGATTGTGGCTGTTTCTTCCTTTTAACTGCCAATGGGGGTTTGAACTGATTGGCTCGGAGCTTGGCTGTGTTCTGATTGGGTGGAGGTGTGTTCTGATTGGTTAGGGGCTTGGCTGTGCTCTGATTGGCTGGGGGGTTGGCTGTGCTCTGATTGGCTGGGGGAGTGTTCTGTTTGGGTAGGGGCTTTGTTGTGCTCAGGTTAGTCTGAGTTGCAGGGGGATTAGAGATGGTGAGCTGCATAGCTGTTTGTCTTCGCGTTCGTGGTCGTGCCTCATCTTCATGGTGGGTGTCAGTTTGCTTCAAGTATGGATATATATATGTATATATATGTATATATAGAGAGAGTAGAGTAGAGTAGAGTAGAATAAGAATAGAATAGAATAGAATAGAATAGAATAGAATAGAATAGAATAGAATAGAATAGAATAGAATAGAATAGAATAGAATAGAATAGAATAGAATAGAATGATAACTTTATTGTCAGTTTGAATGTACACTCATCATCATACATTATAGTGAAATGTCATTGCATACAGCTCTCAATATGACAAAAATAAATTCTTAAACCTAAATAGCCTTTTTTATATATAAACCCAATGCTGTTGTTTTTTTTACTTGCTGTTATTCCAAGAAACTCAGTATGTCCCTCCCTCTTTCCCTACTTTTATGATTCCATAAATTAGGTAAGGATGATAAGTAATGTGTGAGCCACGGTTGCGGGTCTTCTAGTTTTATAGTGATAGTGAAAGGTCAGCCAGTGCAAGTTGTCCACCTGATAGGCTAACCCAGGGGTAGGCAACCTTGGCTCTTTTATGATGCGTGGACTTCAACTCCCAGAATTCCTGAGCCAGCATGAGGGAAACTTTGGCCCCCTCATGACTTGTGGACTTCAACTCCCAGAATTCCTGAGCCTGCATGGCTCAGCTTGGAAACCTCTCCCTTTCCCCTCAGCATGGCTGGCTCAGGAATTCTGGGAGTTGAAGTCCATGAGTCATAAAAGAGCCAAGGTTGCCTACCCCTGGGCTAACCAATCATCTGTTCCGTCGAATACATCTGCATTTTCCAAGCACTAACCAACCCTTTTGCTATTCAGCTTATACGACTATTGAATAGCTTGAGGCTTTATGACTGCTGTAAGGATTTTGGCACGTGCTTTGAAGATAGACAGATTGAGGTCATGTCGACTAGATTGGATCTGACTACATTTTCAGAAACACGAAGGTCAATTTGGAGTAATCTGCCTGGGTGGAGTGCTTCCTGTATATGATTCTTCCACTTTTTTTTTTTGTCTGTATCATTCCTCTACTCTAGGCTGAAAATTTATCGACATACTACTAAAACTTTTCTGTCTGTTTGTATCCTTCTGTGAGACCAAATAGCACATTGCAGCACAATGCGAGGTACCTCAAATCTGCTGACTTAAAAAAAAGGCATGCAAACTCAGGGACTCATTACTCTTGCGCAATTTGAATTTCGAGACCAGTTGTATCGCCAAAGTTCTGCCCTTGCACTGTCACAGTTAACCATAGTCACATGATCATGATTTCTGATGCTCCCTGTCAGTTTCCCATGACCAAAGTCGCTGGGGAAGCCATCAGGAATTTAGAAGTTGCTCCTACTCAAACTGCTTTTGGGTGGTCATTTTTTTCTCTGTTTAGGCAAAGAAATATCCCCTGGAAGGATGACCCAACAGACCATGGACTGTTTAGTCAAACTGTATAAATCAGTGGTGGAGAACCTAGGGCACGGGTGCCAGAGGCGGCACTCAGAGCCTTCTCTGTGGGCATACCACAGTCCTAGGCCTTCAGCTGGGTTTTATAAAATTTGGATGGGATATGTAGATTTTAAGGGTCTTTGTCTTCCTAATCTCTTCAGTTTCTAGGTGGAAGACTCCAGTCTTCCTGAATGGATTATTACATCTGCATTTCTAAAAGC
The DNA here is from genome assembly GCA_034064705.1 of Bothrops alternatus. Lineage (NCBI taxonomy): Eukaryota > Metazoa > Chordata > Lepidosauria > Squamata > Viperidae > Bothrops > Bothrops alternatus. The sequence continues at coordinate 575,008 of JARGCV010000489.1, read as the reverse complement.
TGATTTCTGCTGAGTTGTCTGGCTGGGCGGGGGGGGGGGAGAGAGAAGGAAGGAAGGAAAGAAGGAGGGAAAGAGGGAGGGAGGGAGGAAGGAAGGAAGGAAGGAAGGAGAGATATTGCATAACAGATTTCAGCAAAGCATTCAAATATTTTTTATGCAAATGTCTGATTAGTTCCATATAGTCTGGAAAAAAGATGAACTTCTCCAATAAAAGAATCACCTTAGTTTGCTCCATGAAACTTTTTAAAGGAAGAGAAACTCATTTAAATATATGGATCTTGACCCATTTTATTTTTATCTATTGCTTAGTTTAATAACAAAACAATTTGGCTGCTTTGTACAAAATAGGGCATTTTTGCCCTTGTAAGATAAAACAAATGGGGAGGGGTTAGAAAATCCACCCAGTTCATTTATACATGTTAGTTGGGGCATAAAATGCCTTTTTTTTTAAAGCAACAAAGCCTTCCATATTTTTTTTTCCAGGCTTCTTTGCAAATATTCAAGGTGATAAAGGTTAACCACGAAAATTTTGTAGTTTGTTCTGTGGAAGGTGGAATGGTGCCACTGCCAGATAAAACGAAAACGGTTTCTGGAGATACTAGAGTCAAACTAATTATTGGCAGTGTTATAGGGGATGTATAATTATGCTCACCTTTTTAAAAAAAAAAACAGAATGTGGAAGGAGGGGAGGTGGAGAAGTGGTGAATTTTATTACAAATGGGCTTTTGAAAGCACAAGCTGAGAAATAAAAGCCCGTAATTGTTCTTAATTATAGCTAACTGTAATTGCAGACAATTGCAATATGCTACATATCCCGCACTGAATTAAGAAACGCTAGTATATAGCAGTGGGGGTTTTCTCTCTCTTTCAGCAAGATAACAGTTGCCGTAGAGCTTGTACGGAATATTATCTATAATTTAGCTCCTTTGCATTTTTATTTTTATTTTTAAAAGACCTCTTGAACTTTTTTTGTTTTTGTTCTTGCAGAAAAGTATTTTTTTTTTTTTTTTGGGAAGGGATTACAGATTGTGCAGGGATGGGTGTGCATGGGAATTCAAGAAGAAAAGAGAACCAATTCATTCAGAATTCATAAAGAAAAGAAATCAGGAAGAGAGCTGAGAAAATATTCAGGGACCTCTCACATCCTAGATATAAACTGTTTCAATTTCTCCCCTTGGGATGCTGCTATAGGGCAGTGGTGGCGAACCTATGGCACGGGTGCCAGAGGCGGCTCTCGGAGCCCTCTCTGTGGCCTCCGAGCCTTGCCTCCCCCCACGACCCCCTCCTCTCCAGCAGCCCCCCTGGAGGACAGTCGCCCCTGAGCGTGGCCCACCCGGAGCCGTGCAGCCAAGGACATGGCAGGCAGGCAGTGTAGACAAGACTCTGCCCTCACACCCCATCATGCAGTTGATGCTGCAGGGCACGAGCAGAGGGTTTGACCACCATAGTGCTGCTGGACTGCCTGGGCGATCTGCGGCGGGCCCTGGAGGTGGTGAGTGGTCCTGTGGGCAGGTGGGGCAGGGGATGGGGGGGCAGAGTGGGGGAACAGGGGGTGGAGTGGGGACAGGGCCAGTTTTTGGGCACTCGGTCTCTAAAAGGTTCGCCATCACTGCTATAGGGCATTGCACTCCAAAACAACTAGATGCAAAGATAGTTCCTTCCCGTGCCATTACTCTGCTGAGCACTTAACTCCCCCAGCATTGTTTTATGCCTAAAGAGATTTACTCATGTAGTAGGGCTGTATTACTATTATCCTTGTCATCATCTCGTCTTTCTGATTTTCTCGTCTTCTCCTCTTTCTCACCTTCTCATCTTTCCTACAACCTTCTCCTGTTGCTCTCGTGATTTATCACTTTTTATTTGTATCTTATGATTATGATTGTATCTTACTATTTGTGATCTATGACTTATCACTTTGTTGTTTGTATGTACGCTGAGAGCTTATACACCAGAGACAAATTCCTTGTGTGTCCAATCACACTTGGCCAATAAAGAATTCCATTCCATTCCGCTCCATCCTTTATTCTATTCTATTCTATTCTATTCTATTCTATTCTATTCTATTCTATTCTATTCTATTCTAGTCTAGTCTAGTCTAGTCTAGTCTAGTCTAGTCTAGTCTAGTCTAGTCTAGTCTAGTCTAGTCTGTTCTGTTTCATTCCATATATTCTATTCTATTCTATTCTATTCTATTCTATTCTATTCTATTCTATTCTATTCTATTCTATTCTATTCTATTCTATTCTATTCTATTCTATTCTATTCTATTCTATTCTATTCTATTCTATTCTATTCCATTCCATTCCATTCCATATATTCTATTCCATTCCATATGTGCTGTTCTGTTACATTGCATTCTGTTCCATTCCATTCCATATATTATATTCCATTCCATTCCATTCCATTCCATTCCATTCCATTCCATTCCATTCCATTCCATTCCATTCTATTCTATTCTATTCTATTCTATTCTATTCTATTCTATTCTATTCTATTCTATTCTATTCTATTCTATTCTATTCTAACCTGTCCTATCCTGTCCTGTCCTGTCATGTCATGTCCTAATCTCTTAAAAAGTGTTTCCAAGAAAAGATCCCCCTTTTTTCTTTAGTTGAAATGAGTTAATGATCAGCTGCAAATGCCAACTGTCATTTCCTACCTCTTGCAGAGATAAAAAAAAATAAATCCATCTGATCCCAAAAAGCAAGGATGCTGCAGAACCTTTTACACTTTTAATGAGGATAACAAGAATCCAGCCTCCGTGGTTTATTTCATCTGCAAAGCTTAGTCCACAATAAAACGTGCTTGGTTTTTATGGTGCCTTAAATTGTCCTCGAGTCAGTAGTAAAAGGCTGACACCATGGCTGCCACTGAAGGTCTTAAATTAGTCTCAGTTTTTTTCCCCACCTTGTGTTATTTTCATTCCAACCAGCTGTGTTAGCAAAACAAGTAGTGATAAAGAGGGTTGATTGTGTGATCTTTTCAGGAAGGCCCTGGGATGGCAAGGAATAGACAGAAGTGCCAATTCTTAGTAAGCCGGGATCCAGTTGGGTTGGAAATTTTCATGGTCTTCATGAGTTGTGTAGTTTGGGGTAGGGAAGTAAGTTGGCATCTGCTTAAAATCCAAAATAGTTTTTCAGAATTCTCATCAACTCTCCTTAGCAAGAGACATTGGGAAGGAAGATATGCAAGCTTTCCAGTAATTGCCCACTGAGAACCAGCACAGCTAATAACAGAACAACAGGATAACAGAGTTGGAAGGGACCTTGGAGGTCTTCTAGTCTAACCCCCTACTCAAGCAGGAGACCCTATACCATTCAAGATAAACAGTTGTCCAATCTCTTCTTAAAACTTCCAATGATGGAGCATCCACAAGTTCTAGAAGCAAGTTGTTCCACTGGATGATTGTTCTCACAGGAAATTTCTCTTTAGTTCCAGGTTGCTTCTGTCCTTGATTAGTTTCCATCCGTTGGTTCTTGTCCTGCCTTCAGGGGCTTTGGAGAAGAGGTTGACTTAGGGCACAGTTGAGACCCTAAGCAAGAAAGAATAGAATAGAATAGAATAGAATAGGATAGGATAGGATAGGATAGGATAGGATAGGATAGAATAGAATAGAATAGAATAGAAAATGTAATATAATAGAATAGAATAGAATAGAATAGAATAGAATAGAAGATAGAAAATGGAATAGAATAGAATAGAATAGAATAGAATAGAATAGAATAGAATAGAATAGAATAGAATAGAATAGAATAGAATAGAATAGAATAGAATAGAATAGAATAGAATAGGAGATAGAAAATGGAATGGAATAGAATAGAATAGAATAGAATAGAATAGAATAGAATAGAATAGAATAGAATAGAATAGAATAGAATAGAATAGAATAGAATAGAATAGAATAGAATAGAAAATGTAATATAATAGAATAGAAGAGAAGAGAAGAGAAGAGAAGAGAAGAGAAGAGAAGAGAAGAGAAGAGAAGAGAAGAGAAGAGAAGAGAAGAGAAGAGAAGAGAAGAGAAGAGAAGAGAAGAGAAGAGAAGAGAATTTACATCCATATTTTTTTTTAGCTAAGATTACTTTATGGTTTAACTGAGGGTGAAAACCCAGAGATAGGTTTAATCAGTCTTTGTATGATGTGTGAATCCAGTCAACAAATCTGTGTTGGGATACAATGGAAGGCAGCACAGAAATGTAGACTTTTATATGTACGGGTAGTTCTTGACTTCCGACCATTTGTTTAGTGAGGGTTTGGAGTTATAATGGCACTGAAAAACACAGTTTATGATTGTTTTCCGCACTTACAACCATTGCAACATTCCTGTGGTCACATGATCGAAATTCAGCCGCTTCTGGATTTTGTGCTTGCGGTGAAAAAAATATATGAAACTTTGACTTTGGTTTTGTCGATTAGATAGATTTGTTGTTAGAAATTAAGGGAGGGGGCAGGAGAGGGGAAGAGAAGCTGTGAGGTACAAGGGAAAAAGGAACTCTTTTTAGCACAGAACAAGATGAAAACACTGCAGACTCAGCTTTTTTGTTTTTACACAGTAATATATAACTAGACATTTCTATAACGACAAATCTATCTAATCAACAAAACCAAAGTCAAAGTTTCTTTTTTTTTTTTTTCACGGCAAGCACAAAATCCAGAAGTGGCTGAATTTCTACTTTTCTTTGTATTTATATACAAATAAAATTCAATAATAATAATAATAATAACGACAACAATAATAATAATAATATTGATGGTTGCCATGTCCGGAGGTCATATGATCAGTTTTTGTGACTGTTGAAGGAAAAGTCTTCATCATGGTTCAGTCCAAGCCGGGGATAAACAACATGGCAATTGCTTTAGAAAGAAAGTTGCAGTTTATTGAAGAGGAGAGCCAGACAGTAAGATAACCCAAGAAAGGGATCTTGGGGTTTTGGTGGACAGCTCGATGAAGATGTCAACCCAATGCGCAGCAGCAGTAAAAAAAAAAAAAAGCAAATTCCATGCTTGGCATGATTAGGAAGGGAACCGAAAATAAGTCAGCAAGTGTTGTATTGCCTCTGTACAAATCGATGGCGAGACCACACTTGGAGTACTGTGTACAGTTCTGGTCACTGCACCTCAAGAAAGATATAATGGAACTGGAAAAGGTGCAAAAAAGGGCAACAAGAATGATCAAGGAAGAATGTATATGTTCTATAACCAATGCCTCTTAACATAACCCTATGACTAACGTTGTTTGCTTTAATATTGTTAAAGTAGACTGAATCTCTACCTCAGGATATGAAACTTTTACCTCAGGATCTCGGGTTGGGGACCATAAAAGATTGCACTAGTAATGGGATGAAGTCAACTCAGAAGCGCAAACGCACAATATGCGATAGACTAGATACAGTAGATAGACCATATATAGGAGAAACACCAATCAAACAAAATGTATTCGGAGTATACTTGAAGATGTAAGGGAGGAGGGAAGAATGTTTACTAAAACAGATGTTTACAAAGATTAATACCTAATGTTGTATGCTATGTTCTAGGATGATTGCTTAGCAATAGGGTCTTATGCTTAATGTTGATCACATTAATATTGAAACGGATAGGGGAATCACCAATCAAAATAAAATGTAACAGGAGTATAGTTGAGGCTAGACACAAGGAGAGGGGGAAAAAGGCTTACTAATCCAGACGTTATCAAAGACTAATACTTAGTATTGTATACCAGGTGTCATGATGATTGCTGCACAATATGTTTTTATGTTCAATGTTAATTGTTTTAATAAAAGAATTTTTATATATTAAAAAAAAAAAAAAGAATGATCAAGGAAATGGAGCGCCTCCCTTATGAAACCAGATCGCAACGCCTTAGTCTCTTCAGCCTTGAAAGACGGCGTTTAAGGGGTGACTTGATCGAAGTGTATAAAATCATGCATGGGATAGAAAAGGTGGATAGAGAAAAATTCTTTTCTCTATCACACAATACTAGGACAAGGGGGCACTCCCTGAAGCTCATAGCTAAGAAAGTGAGGACAAATAAAGGGAAATATTTCTTCACCCAGAGGGTCGTTGGTTTATGGAATTCACTTCCAGAAGGGGTCGTGACAGCTGTCAGCCTTGACAGCTTCAAGGCAGGGTTAGATAGATTCATGGATGCCAAGTGTATCGGTGGTTATTAAAACGGATGTCCATGTGCCGCCTCTATGTTGGTTGAGGCAGGCAGGATTCCCTTGAGTACCATTTGTTGGGGGTCAAGGGAAAGGGAGGGTTTTGCCTTCTCTTTCTGCTCAAGATCCCCATGTACAATTGGTGGGCCACTGTGTGACACAGAATGCTGGACTCGATGGGCTTTGGCCTGATTCAGCATGGCTCTTCTTATGTTCTTATAGCTCTGGAGGAAAAGAGAGCGAGCACATGTAGGGAGTGGGTTTTTATACCCTCTGGAGCCTTTTGTTTGGAGTTGTTTCCTGTTCCTGTTTGAGGCTATTTCCTGTGTCATGTATTCTGACCTGAGTCTGGTGTGCCCTTTGGCATCTGTGAGTTAATCCTATTATGTCCTGTCTTAGACTTTGGGTGGGGTATGTAGATTTTAGGTGTCTTTGTCTTCTTAATCTTCTAGCTGGGGGCCTCCAACCTTCCTGGATTATTTACATCTGTAAATGCATTTCTACAGAGCTGGTTTCTGCTTGGGGGAGGGAGACTTGGGGCTATTAAGAAAACTGGACATGCTTTTCTGCCTCCTTAAGATCCTTTGAGGAAATATATTTTTCTGCCCTTTTAATATTTCCTTCTCTGGGGGGGGGCTGACTTCCCACAAGACCAAGGTCAATGGGGAAGCCAGATTCATTTAACAACCATATTACTAACTTTACAACTGCAGTGATTCACTTAACAGCTATGGCAAAAAGGTTATAAAATGGAGCAAAACTCACTTAACAACTATCTTGCTTAGCAACATCAGTTTTAGGTTCCATTGTGGTTATAAGTCAGGGACCACTTGCATATTCATGTTATACTTTGCTAGCACCCAGAAAAAAAAAATTTGATTTAAGATGTGCCACCTTGTACATTTGCAAAACAAATGAATGCAAAGGGTTATCGATTGTGGTTTCTCGCCCAATGCAGGACTCCAAACCCAAAATTTGCATAAGAGATGCTAATTGAGATATCTTTTCAGGAGCCCTGGCAGCTCCAGACGTTAGCAGTGACGGTCAAAACAGATCTCTGTAACTGAGCATGCTCCTGACTTGTGGACTACAACTCCCAGGATTCCTCAGCCACTAGAATCATCACTGAAAATTATAGGTTTTAATGCAGCCTTCTAAAGAGTGCCATTGAGGGCTGCATCAGCATTGCAGTTGCCCTTGGGGGGTGGATGGGGGTGGCCTACTGGGTGGGCGTGGATGGAGTGGGTGTGGCCTACTGGGTGGGCGTGACCAGCTCTACATCATTCACGTCAAGGGTGCCTGTGGGGGCCTGGGCAGGAGTGGGACAGATCTGAGGGTCTCTGGCAGAAGGGGGTGGGACCGGGGCCGAGCCCATCAAGCCCGATATATGAAGTAGGTGAGGGCCATTTGCTGGCCACTTCCAGGCGATGGTGCATTTCTTCATATCTCACAAAGGGTGACACCTCCCCAGCATGCACCCAGGGGGTGGGGGCGATGCGGCAGGGGCTGGTCCCTCGCTGTTTCCAGACGGCCTTGTGGAGCTAAGACTGAATGCATTTCAGCATAGATGGCCACCACAGAATTGTACACTGGCTCCCGGGCGGCCTGGACCAGCACCAAGGCAGCGGGGGCCGTTGCCTTACTGTTTCCAGGATGGCTTCGTGGGCCGCATGAAACCACTTCGCGGGCCGCATCCGGCCCCCCCGGGCCTTGTGTTTGACACGTCTGTCTAAAAGAAAGGGAGAACATGTGTGAACTCACAAAAAGAGCATTATGGCTTGGAAGAGCCATAGACTTGTGTCACATTTACATGTTTACATGTTTTCACACATGATGGTGCATTTTCCCCCCCTTAAGATCATTCCTTTAAATTAAGTAGTGCATCTGTGTTCAGTATAGGATTTTTCTGTACTACCTGTATTCTTCCCCCTCAACTTCTGTGCAGAGAGTAATTTTCAGATCCCCAAACTTTCAAAATTGGCATTCAACAGCTGTTATTATTTAAAACAATCTGCCACCACAACGTTATTTGTCTTCCCTCCAGATTATATTTCTGTAGCAGAGGCAATATTTGGACCAGGGAGGTATAACAGGTTTAAGATCTATTATGTCATTTAGATATGAGTGGAGACACAAATGGTCGGGATCATTGGAGCAGCAGAAATGAAAATTGGATTAAATTTATTGCACACTACCCATTTTCTTGGATGATATACAAAAATAGAGCAGAAAGTTGTTTGCAGATAGCCTGAAAGGCATCACCATGGAGAGAGAAGCTGTATATTATTTTTATTGTACAGGGGGGAAAATAGATATTCATGTCTTCACGAAAGGATTTTGTGAGGAATTATAGGGAGATGTTGGATGACCATTGACTTGAGCAAAGACTAGACTAGAAGAGAAGAGAAGAGAAGAGAAGAGAAGAGAAGAGAAGAGAAGAGAAGAGAAGAGAAGAGAAGAGAAGAGAAGAGAAGAGAAGAGAAGAGAAGAGAAGAGAAGAGAAGAGAAGAGAAGAGAAGAGAAGAGAAGAGAAGAGAAGATAGAGCAGAGCAGAACAGAGCAGAGAATAAAAGATAATAGAAGAAGGAATAGAAATAGGAAAGAGAGGAGAGGAGAGGAGAGGAGAGGAGAGGAGAGGAGAGGAGAGGAGAGGAGAGGAGAGGAGAGGAGAAGAGAAAGAGAAGAGAAGAGAAGAGAAGAGAAGAGAAGAGAAGAGAAGAGAGAATAAAATAAGGAAAAGATAGAGTAGAATAGAATAGAATAGAATAGAATAGAATAGAATAGAATAGAATAGAATAGAATAGAATAGAATAGAATAGAATAGAATAGAATAGAATAGAATAGAATATATGGAACGGAACAGAACAGAACAGAATAGACTAGAATAGAAGGAACAGAACATATTCTATTCTATTCTATTCTATTCCATTCCATTCCATTCCATTCCATTCCATTCCATTCCATTCCATTCTTCTGTTCTGTTCTGTTCTGTTCTGTTCTGTTCTGTTCTGTTCTGTTCTGTTCTGTTCTGTTCTGTTCTGTTCTATTCTATTGCTAATGTCACAACCGAAATGCATAACAGGCATAGCTATCAAATCATAAATGTTTGGAGTCCTTGCTAGTGAGAATCTAGCAGTGCCATGCACACTTATCAGTATCCACCTGGTACAGGCAGTCCTCGACTTACAACATGGTCATTTAGTGACCCTTCAAAATTACAACGGCACAGAAAAAAAGTGACTTATGACCATTTTTCACACTTACGACCATCGCAGCATCCCCGTGAGCACATGATTTACATACGGATGCTTGACAGCTGACTCACATTTATGACGATTGCCGTGTCCCGGGGGTCACATGATCCCCTTTTGCAACCTTCTGACAAGCAAAGTGCATGGGGAAGCCAGGTTCACTTGACAACCGTGTTACTTATTTAACAACTGCAGTGATTCAGTTAACAAATGTGATGAGAAAAGTCGTAAAATGGGGCAACACTCGCTTAACGAAATTTCTCACATAGCACATAAATCTTGGGGTCACTTCTGGTCGTAAGCCGAGAACTACCTGTAGAAGAATTCAAGAGACACCAGCTGCTTCCTAGACAAAGTGAGGCCAGGTTAGTGTGTTTTTCTGTTCATTGCCATCAAGGACTTGGGCATTTCCTTATGGCTATTTGTTCGCGATACAATATAGTCTATCATGTGAAGACAAGAACTTGTTTGTTTGTTAACCCAAGTGTAAGATTCAAGTCTGCTGTGTGAATCTGGCATCTACGTGCTTTTTTAGGGAAATCACAGCCTGCCTCCGGTGTTTGAATGGAAAATTATATAACCCAAACAGACATAAAGGCTGTTTTCCCATCCCATTCTGTTGTACAGGTAGACAAGGCATTTGACTTTGAGCATCTGAAGTAGCACTGTTAATTGGCAGAAGACCTTTTGAGCACATAGAGACAGGGGGAGAGAGAGAGAGAGAGAGATAGAGAGAGAGAGAGAGAGAGAGAGAGAGAGAGAGAGAGAGAGAATGTGTGTATTTGTTTATTTATTAAATTAAAAAGTGATTCTGGAAGGATCTGGATGTGTGTTTGTCTGGATGTGTGTTTGTGTGAGTGTATACAACCAGGATATTGCTATATGATTGCTATATGTCTGTCTCTCTCTCTCTGTGTGTGTGTGTGTGTCTATTGATCTATCTATTGATTTATCTAACTATCATCTCTATCTATCTATCCATCCATCCATCCATCCATCCATCCATCCATCCATCCATCCATCTATCTATCTATCTATCTATCTATCTATCTATCTATCTATCTATCTATCTATCTATCTATCTATCTATCTATCTATCTATTATCTCTCTATATATCTCTATCTCTATCTATATCTTTGTCTGTTTGGCTCTCTGTCTCTCTATCTATCTATCATCTCTGTCATCTCTATCATATTATTTATCATCTCTCGCTATTATCTCTCTATCTCTCCATCGCTCTATCTCATCTATCTATCTATCTATCTATCTATCTATCTATCTATCTATCTATCTATCTATCTATCTTTGTCTGTCTGTCTGTCTGTCTGTCTGTCTGTCTGTCTGTCTGTCTCTCTCTCTCTCTCTCTCTCTCTCTCTCTCTCTCCGATTAAAATTGGAAGTATCTTGGCGACGTTTCCAATTTTACGCAGGAGAAAACCCGAATAACCAAAGACCTACATACAAACACCCGCTAAACCTCAGAAAACATATCTCTCTCTCTCTATCAATTCAATCATCTATATCCAGTGCTTTTTTTCTAAAAAAACAAACAAACAGGTGCTGGAACTCACACACATCATACAACCCTCCTTGCCTACCCTATAAGGTTCCATCCAAAAAAGGTGCCGAATTCTGTCTATCTATCTATCTATCTTTATCTATATCTATCTATCTATCTATCTATCTATCTATCAATCTATCTATCTATCTATCTATCTATCTATCTATCTATCTATCTATCTATCTACCTACCTACCTACCTACCTACCTACCTATCTAATCTTCATTTCTTTTTATATTATCTCTCTCTCTCTCTCTCCCATGTCTGTCATTTCACTCTCTCTCTCTCTTTACCTCCAATAAATATTTCTTCAGTTCAGAAGTTGATTTACTTCTCCTCTGTGCCAATGCTCATGCTACGCTATTTGTGTTCAGCCGTGCAGTGTAATTTGTGATACAATATCCATGTCCCTCGGTAATAGCAGTATAATTACAGTTGATTAAGAAACTCTTGAAATCTGACTGGTTTGGGGGAAGAGAAAAAAAAATCCTCCATTTTTTTTTTTAAAAATTAGATTAATCTGCCTTTTGTCTACTCTTATAATAATAGACATTGTTTTGTATAAATGGATCTATTTCTGAATGCAAAGGCAGGAAACAGTTTGTAAATCCCACTACGTATTTATACCGGATCCCTTTTTCCCACTTCCCCACTATTTCCTTCTGCTCCCTCACTTTTCTGTCTCTGAACACTGCTGAGTAAATGAAGCTTAATATGTCACTTTCTTTGCCTGAACTCAGTGACACTCCTCCAGGGCTGGTTTCGGAAGGGAAAATATGTGAGATATTAATGAGCACACAGCCTCCTTTAAGAGCCAATTCAGGAGTCTATTATTTAACTGGAGCAGAGGCTCGGCGTGTCGATGGTGCAATGATTAATAAAGGGAATTGTTTGGTTCAGGGTACCAAGGTGTTGAACTGAATAAGGTTTTTTTTTTTCCTTTTCTCTCTCTCACTCTTTTTTTTTTTTTTGGAATGGTGCAAAACTGCCTTAGCAATTATTGTTTGGGGAGAAAACAGGTCCCATTCTGTTTGACGAGGGGGTCAGGCTATTCTCCAATGCACCAGAAGGCAACATAAGAAACAATGGTTGGAAACTAACCAAGGAGAGAAGCAACCAAGAACTAAGGAGAAATTTCCTGATAATTAGAACAATTAATCAATACTGAATTAGAATAGAGTAGAACAGAACAGAACAGAACAGAACAGAACAGAACAGAATAGAATAGAATAGAATAGAATAGAAGCTGGAAGGGAACTTGGAGGTCTTCTAGTCCAGCCCCCTGATCAAGCAGGAGAACCTACACCATCTCAGACAGGTGAATGTCTAGTCTCTTCTTAAAAATCTCCAGTGATGGAGCATCCATGATTTCAGGAGGCAAGCTGTTCCATTGGTTGATTGTCCTCACTTTCAGGAAGTTTCTCCTTAATTCCAAGTTGCTTCTCTCTTTGATCAGTTTCCAACCACTGTTTCTCGTCCTTCCATCTGGTGCTCTGGTGAATAACAATAACCTGACCCCCCCCTCTACCTTGTGGCAGCCTCTCAGATACTGGAACACCGCTATCATGTCTCCCCTATTTCTTCTTTTCTTTATACTGGCCAAACCCAAGTCCCACAGCTGTTCTTCATATGTTTTAGTCTCCAGGTCTTGGATCATCTTAGTTGCTCTTCTCTGAACTTTTTCCAAACTCTCAACATCTTTTTTTTTTTGTGATATAGTGACTAAAATTGGCTGCAGTGTTCCAGGTGTGACCTTACTAGGGTTTTATAAAGAGGTACTAGTACTTGGCATGATCTTGATTCTATCCCTGTTTAACAAACCCAGGATTGTATTAGCTTTTTTGGATGCCGCTGCACACGGCTGGCTCGTGGTCCAGTGTTTCATATCTGGCAGCCTTGAATTGAGCAGTTTTGGCACCCACATCCCTTTCTATATTATTGACTTTCCGAGAATATATCATAAAAAACTTGCATGTGGCATCTCAGCTTAGCTTAGCTTTTTTCACTCCAATGATGATGGGAGGTGGAGACAGAGGAGTAGATGGAAGAGGAGGAGGAGGAGAGGGAGGGAGATAGAGACAGAGGAGGAGAGGGAGGAGGGATGGAGGAGGAGGAGGAGGAGGAGGAGCAGAAGGAGGAGAAAGAGGAAGAAATGGAGGAGGGGATGGTGATGATGGTGGTGGTGATTTCTTGCAGTCAACAGCTTTCATCCATATAGGGCAGTGATGGCGAACCTTTTAGAGACCGAGTGCCCAAAGTGCAACCCAAAACCCACTTATGCATCATGGCGTGCCGGGCGGGTGTGGCCCATTGGCTGGGTGTGGCCCATTGGGTGGGCGTGGCTGAAGTGGTAACGGCAGACTGGGTGGGACTAAAAAGTTCAATCAATCAATTCCAACTTGCGAGATCTTTTTTTTTCCCGCGAGAAGTTGAAATTGACTGATTGATTGAACCTTTTTTTTCTTTTTTTTCTTTTGCACATGGCGGCGGAGGCCTTAAAGCGAAAAGGTTTTATAAAACCCAGCTGAAGGCCTAGGACTGGGGCAATGGCGCGCGTGCCCACAGAGAGGCCTCTGAGTGCCGCCTCTGGCACCCGTGCCATAGGTTCGCCACCCCTGATAATAGGGAATCCATGAGGATCTAGTGTTAGGAAGGAACGATCCCCTTAGAAGAATGGAGTGCAAACATCCTGTCGTATGTCAAAGATATGGGGAATGCCATCTTGAGCAGAAGGACAGCTGGCTTGAAGAAATTACGAACAGCTGCTGAAAGCAGACCCCCAGTGACAGAAAGCAGCTTTACTGGGTGAAATCAGATTTGATAAACCCATAAAGGAGAGACTGGTGAATTTCTCCCTGGGGGAAGTTGCTGGTTGGTGGTAAGGCAGCATCTGCTGGGAAGGAGCTGTGGGGCTGCTTGGGAAAACCAAGAGACAAAGGAAATGAACAAGCTGAGTCACTATAAAAATTAAGCACCTGTACAGGAACCTGTGCGGTTCAGAACAGAGAACAAATTTTGAAACAGAAGCGCACACTCAGCAGCTCTTGAAGTGCAGTGGGGGTTGCTGTTTTTTTCCCAACATTGCTTTTTATTTGCAGACCTTCTCCTGAAATTATTACCCTTCAGCTTGCCAGCCTTTGAGACACAGAAGCCAAGGTTTTCATTACCCTAGAGATCTGCAAACAGTTTTTGTTGGATTTGGGGACAATTAAATCAATAGAAGCCACTCTTCCCACTCCCTAGCCAGGATTTTCTGCAGGGTTTTGTGTGTTGTGTTCAAGCACAAAGATATTGCTTGGATCTCTGCTAGCTTCTAGTCGACCTTGGCTAACCTTGAGAAAGCTAAGCAGCATCGTATTTGGTCATGATTTGGATGGAAGGGGATCAGAAATTCTAAAGGTTGTGGGCTAGCACAGAAACAGGGGAAAAAACCCCTCTCAGTAGATTTGTTCATAAATAAATGAATACAGGTAGTCTTCAACTTACAACTGTTCATTTAGTGACTGTTCAAACTTACAACGGCACTGAAAAAAGTGACCTTTGACAGTTTTTCACACTTATGATCATTGCAACATCCCCGTGGCCACATGATCAAAATTCGAACACTTGAGAATGGAATGGAATGGAAAATAAGGACTGGAATGGAATAGAAATAGAAATAGAAATAGGAATAGGAATAGGAATAGCATAGAACAGACTAGACTAGACTAGACTAGACTAGACTAGACTAGACCAGACCAGACCAGACCAGACCAGACCAGACCAGACCAGACCAGAATAGAATAGAATAGAATAGAATAGAATAGAATAGAATAGAATAGAATAGAATAGAATAGAATAGAATAGAATAGAATAGAATAGAATAGAATAGAAAATATGTACTGGACTGGAATAGAAATAGAAATAGAAATAGAAATAGAAATAGAAATAGAAATAGAAATAGAAATAGAAATAGAAATAGAAATAGAAATAGAAATAGAAATAGAAATAGAAATAGAAATAGAAATAGAAATAGAAATAGAAACAGAACAGAACAGAACAGAACAGAATAGAATAGAATAGAATAGAATAGAATAGAATAGGAATAGAAAATATGGAATGGAATAGAAAGGAATGGAAAGAACAGAATGGAATGGAATGGAATGGAATGGAATGGAATGGAATAGAATAGAATAGAATAGAATAGAATAGAATAGAATAGAATAGAATAGAATAGAATAGAATAGAATAGAATAGAATAGAATAGAATAGAATAGAATAGAAAATATGTACTGGACTGGAATAGAAATAGAAATAGAAATAGAAATAGAAATAGAAATAGAAATAGAAATAGAAATAGAAATAGAAATAGAAATAGAAATAGAAATAGAAATAGAAATAGAAATAGAAATAGAAATAGAAATAGAAATAGAAATAGAAACAGAACAGAACAGAACAGAATAGAATAGAATAGAATAGAATAGAATAGGAATAGAAAATATGGAATGGAATAGAAAGGAATGGAAAGAACAGAATGGAATGGAATGGAATGGAATGGAATGGAATAGAATAGAATAGAATAGAATAGAATAGAATAGAATAGAATAGAATAGAATAGAATAGAATAGAATAGAATAGAATAGAATAGAAAACATGGAATGGAATGGAATAGAAAGGAATGGAAAGAACAGAACGGAACGGAACGGAACGGAACGGACTGGACTGGACTGGACTAGACTAGACTAGACTAGACTAGACTAGACTAGACTAGACTAGACTAGACTAGACTAGAATAGAATAGAATAGAATAGAATAGAATAGAATAGAATAGGGTGGTGGAGGAGGAGAGGAGACAGAGGAGGAGGAGACAGAGGAGAAGGAAGAGGAAATGGAGGAGGAGATGGAGGAGGACAACTTAAGTCAATCTGGCTCATATTTATGACAGTTGAGTTGTCCCTGGGTCACCTTTTGTGACCTTTTGACAAGCAAATGCAATGAGGAAGCCAGATTGACTTAACCATGTTACTAACTAAACAAGTTTGATGATTCACTTAACAACTGTGGCAAGAAAGTTTGTAAAATTCACTTAACTGCCTCACTTAATAACCGAAATGTTGGGTTCGATTGTGGTCGTAAATCCAGGACCACCTGTACAGTATTTGTTTGCATATCCGCCTTTATTACTTTTGGAAATCTCTGCAGTTTTAGAAATCATTCCAGCTGGCAATGGAGGACCGTTCTTTGGCCAAAATCATAGAGGCATAGGCCTAGAAGGAACCTGGGAGATCTTCTGGGCCAGTGTTTCTTTAAGCTATGTGTAGGCTGGGGAATTCTGGGAATTGAAGTCCATCTATCTTAAAGTTGTCAAGGTTGGCCAAATCTTTGTCCAAGGCAGGAATCCTGAGACTGTCTCAGATAAGTACAGTAGTTGTTGACCTTTGAGCTGGTCTTCTGAATAATCTCTCCAGTTTTGCATCATCTGCAAATTCAGCTGGCGCCTCTCCGATCCCCTTATCTATATTTTGCTAAATGCCAGAAAAATCATTTTGAATTTGACAGACAACAGCAACAGGAGGAGGCTGATGGAACAACGTGTGGATGTCAACGGAAACCACCATAAATTTTGTGAGGGGAACAGCTGAAAACTAGCATGTTTAAATGTGACAGGGATATATCTCTTTCAGCTCTTGGTTTCCAGATACTTTTCCTGGTTGCAAATTATCTCAGTAGCTTTCTCTAGTTCTCCCAAGTATAGGAAATCTGGAATAAAGCCAAGCCTTGCAATCCATTATATTCCACCTCTGAGATTATTATTATTTTATTATTTATTATTATTTATTAAACTTATATGCCGCCCTTCTCCCAAGACTCAGGGCGGCTCACAACAAGAATACAAGTATAAAAAAACATAACATAAAATCAATTAAAATTACTAATTTACAGTATAAAAACTAGGTAATTTATTTCACTCATACAACACACAGTCACAATCAAAGGCCCAGGGGCAGAGCGCAGCTCACACGCCCCAAACCTGTCTGCATAAATGTGTTTTCAAGAGTTTTCAGAAAGCTAGGAGGGAGGGAGCAGTACGAACCTCCGAGGGAAGCTGGTTCCAGAGGGCTGGGGCAGCAACGGAGAAGGCCCTAGCCCTAGGCCCCGCCAGACGGCATTGTTTAACAGACGGGACCCGTAGGAGGCCAACCCTATGTGCCCTAACCGGTCGCTGGGATTCATGAGGCAGAAGACGGTCCCGCAAGTATCCTGGCCCAGATGGTGGTGTTGAGATGGTGGTGTTGATCTTCTACTGTAAGTAGATTTAACCACCTTCTGCTCCACTTTGCATTTTCTAGCCTTTAGCTTAAATCCCAAGCTATCCATTTAAACAGTTTAGCAACGGAAATTTGGGACTTAGTTGTGGTCATAACTTGAGGACTACCTGTGCTATATTTTTGTAAGATCTTATAATCTCTTCAGTGAGATTGATGTCTTGTAAGGCTTGATCCTCTTGTGTGATTTCAGCTATTTTTTTTAAAGATAGTTTAAAAATCATTTTAATTTAATGTCAGGGTGTTGCATAACTCATCCCCTCCTAGCTGAAAAACTCAAAGGATGATAAGTACTGGAAGAAACCAGAATTACCATCTATTGAAGAATGGACCTTGAAAGTCATAAATTTGGCAGAAATGGTCAAAATATCTGCATATTTGAAGGATCATTCAAATGAAAAATTTGACTGGAAAAAATGGATAGATTACATACAAGAGAAATATCAATCTAAGAAACTGCATCTAGCCTATAGTTAAATGTTTTATATGCTGATTGAAAAATGTTTACAAGTAGAAAATGATTGTATTAAGTTGAGTTGCACTCAACTTGATTTTTTCTTTGTTTCCTCTGTTTACATTTACAAATATATACTTAATAAAAATTATAAAAAATGTAAAAAAAAAACCTTCTGCCATCAAGAATAAACAAGATAAGATTTCTAAATTCTTATTTATGCTTTCAACTTTCTGACAAAGCAGACAAATCAAACAGATTCCAAAACTGTAGCGTTGCGCTGTTTTGCAAAAAATTCAGTTTCTTTACTTTCTCTTCGCTTATCTCTGTTGTTGTTTTTTTATTGAGCATGTATGAAATCATAAAATATTAGGACCATGAGGTGTTATAATCTGATTTCACATCCTATGTACATGCACAGAAGTAAAACATGCTCCAAAATGAATCCTGCGATAATTTAAGATATAATCCTAGCAAATGTTCCTCTCCCTTAGCCATTCTTATCAGTGTCAATCATTTGGAGGGATTGTTTTGGGGTTTGGGGTTTTTTTGGGAGGAGGTTTGGGTGTTTTATCACACACACACACACACACACACACACAGAGAGAGAGAGAGAGAGAGAGAGAGAGAGAGAGAGAGAGAGAGAGAGAGCGCAATGTCCATCTGCCGGGAAGGGAAGGGAAGGGAAGGGAAGGGAAGGGAAGGGAAGGAAAGGAAAGGAAAGGAAAGGAAAGGAAAGGAAAGGAAAGGAAAGGAAAGGAAAGGAAAGGAAAGGAAAGGAAAGGAAAGGAAAGGAAAGGAAAGGAAAGGAAAAGGTTCTTAATCTGGGGAGTGTTTGAATGAGAGGAAGTGTGGAAACATTCCTAATTAAAACCCGAATCCTTTTAACATATATCTGAAGTTCTTGTGAATTTTCCTAGTTATTAGGATTAAACACTTTTGAATACTAATGAAGTTTCCCTTTTGTATATCTTTCTCTTCCCCACTTCTCTCTCTCTCTCTCTTTCACATTCTCTCTCACTTTCTCTCTCTTTCTCTCACATTCTCTCTCTCACACACACACATTCTCTCTCAATCTCTCGTTCTCTCTTTTTCTCACACATTTTCTCACACACAAATTCTCTCACACACATATTCTCTCACACACACATTCTCGCACATTCTCTTTCTCACATTTTCTCTTTCACATTCTCTCACACACACGTTCTCTCTCTCTCTCTCACACACACACACACACACATTCTCTCTTTCACATTCTCTCTCTCTTTCTCACTCTCTCTCTCACTCACTCTCTTTCTCCTTCTGTTTTCTTGCAGTGAGACTGCCACAGAGTTATCTGGAATCTCACCAAGGTAAGCAAGCTGTTCTGCTAACCCAGATCTGTTTGTTGGAGCCAAAGAGCTGCTTCTCTAACTGATGCTTCCAAGACAGCCTGTCACAGGTTTGGAAGTGGAGGGGGGGAAGGATTGGATGGGTGGGTGGGAGGGAGGGAAGATGGAGGGGCCATTTCTAAAAGAAACAGTCATTAAGAGAACCACGCCTTTGAGAGGCAGAGAAAATGTTTGCCATGTCAGACAGAAGCATCTGTGGAGTGGGCTCCTTCGACAGGAGATGGTCTACGCACTTTTATTTTAATCGCTTCGTTTTAATTGCCATGATGTCGCATTGAGAGAATATCCGAGGTGAATATCTGCCAAGTTCAGGCCTGGAAGTCTTCACAGGGAACTTGAGCTTGCTAGTATCCGATTTTCTTGCTTGTAGTGTAGCTTGCTTGCTTGCTTGCTTGCTTGCTTGCTTGCTTCCTTCCTTCCTTCCTCCCTCCCTCCCTCCCTTCCTTCCTTTCTCCCTTCTTCTCTCCCTTCCTTCCTTCCTTCCTTCCTCTCTCCCGCTTTAACCCTCCCTCCCCCTCTCTATCCCTTCCTTTCTCCCTCCCTCCCTCCTCTCTAACCCTTTCTCCATCCCTCCCTCCCTCCTTCCTTCCTTCCTTCCTCCCTCTCTCCCTCCCTTTAACTGACCCTCCTCTCTAACCATTCCTTTCTCCCTCTCTCCCTTCTCTCTAACCCTTCCTCCATCCCTCCTTCCTCTCTCCCTCCTCTTTAGCCTTCCCTCCCTCCTCTCTAACCCTCCCTCCCTCCTTCCTTCCCTCCCTCCCACTCTCCCTCCTCTTTAACCCTCCCTTCCTCCTCTCTAACCCTTCCTTCCCTTCTCTCTAATCCTTCCTCCATCCCTCCCTCCTTCCCTTCCTTCCTCTCTCCCTCCTCTTTAGCCTTCCCTCCTTCCTCTCTAACCCTTCCTTCCTTCCCTCCTTCCCTCTTTCTTTCTTTCTTTCTTTCTTTCTTTCTTTCTTTCTTTCTTTCTTTCTTTCTTTCTTTCTTTCTTTCTTTCTTTCTTTCTTTCTTTCTTTTCTTCCTTCCTTCCTTCCAGAACTATACTGAAAGGTTCATGTGGGTGTGAATCTTTTAAAATATTTTCCCAGCAGTTTTTGGAAATAGCAAGGTAGATTCAGCACCAATGCTTTTAAAGTGTTTAAGGTCATTTCCTTATTATCTCTGCTGATTAAACCTGGGCTCTGTGTTCTTCTGTGTTTCCAAAACAGGCACAATATTTTTGACCAAGAGGATAGGGAGGCAAAAGAGGTGTGCATTTCCTTCATAAAGATTAAAAAAAAAACCCTCTCTGTTTTGTAATTTTATGAATGCAGCCACAGATAACATTTGGTGAAATTGGGCTTTGACTCAAACTGATAATTTAAGACATGGAAACAAATCCCAATTTGATGATCTGTGGCCTACTTTAACCTTTCCCAACATGATCCCTCTAGATCAGGGGTAGGCAGTCTTGGCTCTTTTATGACTCGTGGACTTCAACTCCCAGAATTCCTGAGCCAGCCAAGCTGAGGGAAAAGGGAGAGGTTTCCATGTGAGCCATGCTGGCTCAGGAATTCTGGGAGTTGAACTCCACGAGTCATGAAGGTGCCAAAGTTTCCCTCATGCTGGCTCAGGAATTCTGGGAGTTGAAGTCCACGAGTCATAAAACAGCCTAGGCCTAGGCCAGAGGTAGGCAACCTTGGCTCCTTTATGACTCGTGGACTTCAACTCCCAGAATTCCTGAGCCAGCCACACTGAGGGGAAAGGGAGAAGTTTCCATGCTTAGCCATGCTGGCTCAGGAATTCTGGGAGTTGAAGTCCACCAGTCATAAAAGAGCCAAGGTTGTCTACCTCTGGCCTAGGCCTAGACCGCTTTATGACTCGTGGACTTCAACTCCCAGAATTCCTGAGCCAGCATGGCTCAGCTTGGAAACTTCTCCCTTTCCCCTCAGTGTGGCTGGCTCAGGAATTCTGGGAGTTGAAGTCCACGAGTTATAAAAGAGCCAAGGTTGCCTATCCCTGGTCTAGATATACGATTCAACCATTTTCCTACAAAAGGTTGGGCAAATTGACTCTAAATTGTTTATAGCAAATTTTACATTCTTCCTATTCTGGGTTTATATTATTTACCAAGCGAGGAAAAACTTTGGAGGTCTTTTATAGGTTTGTACTAGTTAAGTCTGTGATGGCTCATAGCATTGTCTACATCCTTCCTCTGTCTAATCAGTCTGGAACAGTATATTTTCAAAATCTACGTTTTGTAATTCTTCTTGTAAAAGGGTTGAGCTCCAAGGGGGAAATAGTTTGCTTGGGAAAAGCTGGCAGGTATTCTCTCAACAATCCAGAACTTCAACGAGCAGATAAAGGCAGAGTGTACATTCACATGTTTTCACCAAAGCACTATTTACAAAAGTTTTCAGGCAGGGATAGTTAACCAATGAGAGAAATGCTCTCTTTTCTTGAGGCAACTATAATGTGAACTGAAAAGATGTATTTGCTTTAAGGCAGGGGTCTTCAAACTTGGCGTGCCTGGCAGAGGAATTCTTAGAGTTGAAGTCCACAAGTCATAAAAGGGCCAAGTTTGAAGACCTTTGGACTTCAACTCCCAGAATTCCTGAGCCAGGCTCTTTTATGACTCGTGGACTTCAACTCCCAGAATTCCTGAGCCAGCATGGCTCAGCTTGGAAACCTTTCCCTTTCCCCTCAGCATGGCTGGCTCAGGAATTCTGGGAGTTGAAGTCCACAAGTCATAAAAGGGCCAAGTTTGAAGACCCCTGCTTTAAGGACTTGTAGGCAAGAAGAGTACCCACATATACTTCAACACACCTTTTTCCTTTTGGCATCTGAAGCAACAATACAATGGAGATCTTAATACAAGTAGTCCCTGACTTACAGCCTTTCATTTAGTGACCGTTCAAAGTTACAACGGTGTGGAAAAAAGTGACCATGATCGTTTTTCACACTTACAGCCTTTGCAGCATCCCTGTGGTCACATGTTCAAAATTCAGGCAAAACTCATTTGACAACTGTCTCGCTTAGCAACATAAATTTTGTGCTCAGTTGTGGTTGTAAGTCGAGGACTACCTGTATTAAGCAATTAAGTTGAGACCCAAACCATTATTGTATCAGCTAATACCTTGATGTGAATTAGAGTGGGGTTTTTTTTATGTCATACTTTGAATAATAATAATAAAAAAATCTTGTGTCTGTAAATTTTGATACCCAATCCTTTTTCTGGCCAAGAAAACGCAACCAACTTCCTGAACTCAGCTCATAAGCAATACTTGTTTTGTTTTGTTTTTTTGAGAAGCAGCTAGTTAAGCTTGGCAGTATCAAAACCTCATTCCTGGCATTTTGGGGGTGAACTTGCTGTACTAAATGCAGAAGACATATCACCCTGCACAACGTGTGCCCCATCGCTGACCTTTAGGCTGGCAATTTAATATAGATACATCAGTGAATGATATATTGGCAAAAGAGTTGACAAGCAGAAGCCGGGTGGGTAGAAGATTCTGTAGCCTCCCGAGGCACTGCAATCTAATCTTGATTATTCTGTCAGCCTGGTTATTTGCTTTTTGGCTGTTTTATTTATTTTCACATGATGAGCTCCTTAAGCCTGGCAAGCGGCAGAGGTGGAGGAGAAAAGGAGCTTTGTTGGATATGGCACACCAAGCTGATATTTGTTAAAAAGGGCAACGGGCAGGCAACAATAGCAACCTCACAGTGGCAGCCCTGTTGCAATTATAATCTAGTTCAATGTTTCTCAGGCTTGGCATTTTTAAGATGCGTGGCCTTCAACTCCCAGAATTCTCCAGGCAGCTTTCGTGTATTTCAGCTCCCAGAATTCCCCAGTAGCATTTGTAGATTTCAACTCCCATAATTCTTCAGCCAGTGTTCGTGGACTTCAACACCCATAATTCCTCAACCAGCATTCATGGACTTCAGTTCCCATAATTCCCCAGTCAGCATTCATGGACTTCAGCTCCCATAATTCCTCAGCCAGCATTCATGGACTTCAGTTCCCATAATTCCTCAGCCAGCATTCATGGACTTCAGTTCCCATAATTCCTCAGCCAGCATTCATGGACTTCAGTTCCCATAATTCCTCAGCCAGCATTCATGGACTTCAACACCCATAATTCCTCAGCCAGCATTCATGGACTTCATTTCCCATAATTCCTTTGTCAGCATTCATGGACTTCAATTCCCATAATTCCCCAGCCAGCATTCATGGACTTCAGTTCCCATAATTCCCCAGTCAGCATTCATGGACTTCAGCTCCCATAATTCCCCTGTCAGCATTCATGGGCTTCAACACCCAAAATTCATTTCCCATTGACTTTGTACTTGTCAGAAAGTCTCAAAATACAGTCATAAATACATGCCAGTTGCCAAGTGTCTGAATTTTGATCCCATGACTACAGGGCCAATAGTCATAAACGTGAAGAAAGGTCCTAAGTCGTTTTTTTTTCACTGCTATTGTGAAACAGTCACTAAACGAGTACTCATATGTCAAGGACTATTTGCGGTTAGACAATTGGGACCAGATTTTCCATTGCTAAGCGAGACAGTTGTTAAGTCAGTCACACTCCATTTTATGACTATTTTTTCCATGGTTGTTAAGCAAATGATTGCCGTTTTTAAGTGAATCACCCAGTCGTTAAGCGAATCCAGCTTCTGCCATTGACTTTGTTTGTCAGAAGCAAGCCGGGAATGGCGCAAACGATGATCACATGACCTTGGGGATGCTACAACAATTTTAAGTGTAAGGACTGATCATGAGTCATTTTTTCCCCCAGTGCTGTATTCATTAGATCAGCGGTTCTCAACCTGTGGGTCGCGACCCCATTTGGGGTCGAACGACCATTTCACGGGGGTCGCCAAACACCGCAGTCCGCCATTTTTTGGGGGGGGTCAGCCATTTTTTTTTTGGTCCACCATTTTTTTCCCCTTTGTGATGCGGGCCGTCGCGCCGCGTATGCGCGATGCAGGCCCGCCATTTTTTTTTGGTCGGCCATTTTTTGAGGGGGGTCCGCCATTTTTTTCCCCTTTGCGATGCAGGCCGTCGCGCCACGCATGCGTGATGCGGGCCGGGGTCGAGCCCCGGAAAAGGTTGAGAACCGCTGCATTAGATGAATACAGTAGTTGTAAATTGAGGACTATTTTAGTTGTTGTAAATTGAGTACGTGTATAAAAGGGGTAGGCCTTTGTTTTCTAGGTTGTGACTCACATCTTGTGGGGAACGTGTCAGTGGAAGAATCCATCTGCAAGAGGCCTAAAAGCCTCTTCTAAGCATGGGATACTTTCTCCTCATCGGGTGCATCATTCCTACCCACCAAATTCTTTCCTTTGTCTTGCAGAACTGAGGAGGGATCACCTGGTGTCCTCCTTTCCACCTCTCTTCTGCTCTATTCTTTTATGTCCATAAAAGAATTAAAGCTGGCATAATAAAGACAAATAATGCACTTTCTGAACTATTATTCATCACTCTCTCTCTCTTTCTCTCTCTCTGTCTCCCCCTCTCTCCTTCTCTTTCTCTCTCTTTCTCCCTCTCTCCTTCTCTCCTTCTTTCTCCTCTCTCTCTCTCCCTCTCTTTCTCTCTCCCTCTCTCTCTCCTCTTTCTCTCTCCCTCTCTCTCTCCCTTTCTGTCTCTTTCTCTCTTCTGCTTCTTGCCTCCTTGATTTTAGGCCCAATTTGACAGTTAAATGTTTTGATGTTTGTTTAATAAATAAACTTTAAGCTGTATTTATGCTGCTGAATTGTGCAATAGATGTGCTTGTTCTGATATGAACTGAGGGGCTGACTGGGAATGAACTGGGTGCAAACTAAGTGGGAAATCAAATATAATTTTCCAGGACTCCTGTCCAGAAGACAACATGAAAGAATATATATTTTAGTGCTAGGCAGACAAGTATTGACAGAAGATGACACATCTATACAAAGAAGCAAAGTTGTTAAGACCTTTGTTTAAATTATTGAATAAGTGAAATTGTTCCTTATTGAATAAGTGAAATTGTCCCTTTATTTCTATCTTAAGCAAGGGTTTCTGCTAGTCTGGGTCAGCCCATTTGCCATCCATAGCAGTGTTTCTCAACCTCAGCAATTGGATGTGTGGACTTCAAACTCCCAGAATCCCCCACGCTGGCTGGAGAATCCTGGGAGTTGAAGTCTGCACATCTTAAAGTTGAGAAAGAATTTCTAAACCAGAAAAGGAGGCTTAGCGGGGGCAGCGAAACGAGAAAACTAATAAAAGGAATTATTACTTCTCCCAACAAGGAACATCTGATGTTATTGTGTTTATTTGCCAGTGAATCATCTCTGGAGCATGATGCTTTGCTGATCAGTTTTTTTTTTATTTGTTCACATTGCAAAGATAGGCTTCTATTCAAAAACGGTTCTTGTGTTTTGGCAGAAAAGTTGCCGTATTTCCCCAATGTGGTTTCACCAGTATTTAGTGGCATAGGGGAGAAGCAAGTGTGAGATTTAGATGATTCTTCTTAATTACACTGTCTATTGTTAATCTAATTTGGGATGACTATTAGCTGGCAATGGATATATTAAAAATAAACAGTCCTGTTTGCTCCAGAAATCAATTAGGGCTGTAATTGTTAAGCTCTGTTTTTGTTTCGCTGTTTTTTAAAAAACAAGATATCTTCAGTCATCACCCCAATCTTTTCTCCTTCCTGCTAATAATCGCTATTTAAAATTAAGATCTAGTTCAACAACCCTAGGGGGCAAAAAACACAGATTTATACAAGTGGTGAAATGAGAAGTAATAAACATCTGAGAGGAACAGATTCTTTTCCAGTGAGTCTTAAGATACCTTTTTGACAAGGCTTGTCCACTTCACTGATTAAAGAAGAGAAGGATCTCTGTGTGTTGGCTTTTCCCCCCCTGACTGATTGATCATTAACTTTACTTTTACATTTAAAAAGATTTAGTAGTGACTTCCTAATTTATTAAAAAGCTCGTTACTCCTGGATGCCTCCCATCCCAAAATAATTAAAGGATCGAGAAAATTGGGAGTTTAAAAAGAGCATTCTGGATGGAGAACCTATCTGGGGTACCAACACAGCACCGTGGAAATAATTTTCAAAAGTTTATAGCAGGGGTCTTCAAACTTGGCCCTTTTATGACTTGTGGACTTCAACTCCCAGAATTCCTCAATCGGCCATTTTGATGAAACTGCAGGCTTGGATCCAGACCAGGGATCTTCAAACTTGGCCCTTTTATGACTTGTGGACTTCAACTCCCAGAATTCCTCAGTCGGCCATTTTGATGAAACTGCAGGCTTGGATCCAGACTAGGGGTCTTCAAACTTGGCCCTTTTATGACTTGTGGACTTCAACTCCCAGAATTCCTCATTCAGCCATTTTGATGAAACTGCAGGCTTGGATCCAGACTAGGGGTCTTCAAACTTGGCCCTTTTATGACTTGTGGACTTCAACTCCCAGAATTCCTCAGTCGGCCATTTTGATGAAACTGCAGGCTTGGATCCAGACCAGAGGTCTTCAAACTTGGCCCTTTTATGACTTGTGGACTGCCTGGCTGAGGAATTCTGGGAGTTGAAGTCTACAAATCATAAAAGGGCCAAGTTTGAAGACCCCTGATTTATAATAAAAGCAGGGTCAACATTACAGGTAGTGCTTGCCTTACAACTTCAATTGAGCCCAAACATTTTGTTATTAAGTGAGATATTCGTTAAGTGAGTTTTGCCCCATTTTACAACCTTCTTGCCACACTTGTTAAGCGAATCACTGCAGCGGTTAGTTAACACAGTTGTTCAGTGAATCTGGCTTTCCCAATGACTTTGTTTATCAGAAAGTCGCAAAAGCTGATCACATGACCCCAGGATACTGTAACTGTCATAAATATCAGTCATAAATTTTTGGTTATGTGACCATGGGGATGCTGCAACGGTCGTAAGAGTGAAAAGCAGTTGTACGACACTTTTTTCACCGCTGCTGTAGCTTTTAAGCCAGGCGAGACCTGGCTTAAAAACAGTAACTGTGAGAGGGACTTTGGGGTCCTAACTGGACGACCGTTTAACCATGAGCCAGCCGTGTGCAGCAGCAGCCAAAAAAGCTAATACAATCCTGGGTTGCATAAACAGAGGCGTAGAATCAAGATCACTCAAAGTACTAGTACCTCTTTATGCTGCTAGTAAGGCCACCCCTGGAATACTGCAGCCAATTTTGGTCACCATATCACAAAAAAATATGCTGAGAGTTTGGAAAAAGTTCAGAGAAGAGCAACTAAGATTGCTAAAAGGCCTGGAGACTAAAATATACAAAGAATGGCTGCGGGACTTGGGTTTGGCTAGTCTAAAGAAAAGAAGAAATAGGGGAGAGATGATAGCAGCATTCCAGTATCTGAGGGGCTGCCACAAAGACGAGGGGGTCACATTATTCTCCAAAGCACCAGAGGGCAGGACGAGAAACAATGGTTGGAAACTGACCAAAGAGAGAAGCAACCTGGAATTAAGGAGAAACTTCCTAACAGGGAGAACAATTAACCAGTGGAACAGCTTGCCTCCAGAAAACCTAGATGCTTAAAAATCTCACTGGAGAGAATGCTTGCGAGACCCGGCGTCCTAAAGGTGGTTCCTGCTTCAACAGTGATTGGACGGAACCCACCCACCCTGCCTGGGCCTTACCGACTTCTCTGCTTTCACACAAGTAGCACCGTCGCCGTCGCGCTGCCATGGCTTCCTCCCCTTCTCAGGTGCGCCAGAACTACCATCAGGACTGCGAAGCGGCCATCAATCGGCAGATCAACCTGGAGCTGTACGCTTCTTACGTGTACCTCAGCATGTCTTATTATTTTGACCGTGATGATGTGGCCCTGAAGAATTTTGCCAAGTACTTCTTGCACCAGTCTCATGAGGAGCGTGAACATGCAGAGAAACTCATGAAGCTGCAGAACAAGAGAGGTGGCCGCATCTTCTTACATGATATCAAGAAACCAGATCGTGATGACTGGGAGAGTGGACTGACAGCCATGGAGTGTGCTTTGCACTTGGAAAAGAATGTAAATCAGTCACTACTGGATCTACACAAGCTACGGTAGCAACTGACAAAAATGACCCTCACTTATGTGACTTCATTGAAACTTACTATTTGGATGAACAAGTTAAATCCATCAAAGAGCTGGGTGACCATGTGACCAACTTGGGCAAGATGGGAGCACCAAAATCTGGAATGGCAGAATATGTTTTTGACAAGCACACTCTGGGAGAAAGTGACAATGAGAACTAAAAACCACCCGTGAATGTTGTAAAGAGACTCTTATCCTCAACACTTGTGCATGCTTCTTTGATTTATCTCTTAATATTTCCATACTTGTAAAAATTTGCTTCTGTTCTTAATGTTATAACTCACACCCAATAAAATGATTAGGTCTACTTAAAAAAAAAATCTCACTGGAGATTTTTAAGAAGAGACTGGACATTCACGTGTCTGAAATGGTATAGGTTCTCCTGTTTGAGCAGGGGGTTGGACTAGAAGACCTCCAAGGTCCCTTCCAGCTCTATTCTATCCCAACTTCATTAAATCTTCTCTGACATGTGTAATATGTGTGCAGCAGTTTCTTTCCTTCTATCACCCTCATTTGGTAACAGCTGTCTTCAACTTACAACGATTTAATTACAATGGCAAAGTGACTTACAACTGGTATTTGGACTTACTCCAGGTAGTTCTCAAGTTACAACCATTTGTTTGGTGACTGTTCAGAGTCACAACGGCACTGAAACCTGGGACTATTGTTCACCCTTAATGACCGTTGCGGCATGTCCATGGTCACATGATCAAAATTTGGATGCTTGGCACCTAGCTCATATTTACGACGGTTGCAGTGTCCTGGGTTCAGGTGATCCCCTTTGCTGACTTTTGGGAGAAGCCCGATTCACTTAAGAATGGTGTTACTAGCTCAACATCTGCAGTGATTCACTTAACAACTGTGCCAAGAAATAAATAAATCGGGGCAAAATTCACTTAACAACTGTCTCGCTTAGCAACAGAAATTTTGGGATCAATTATGGCTGACACAGTTCTTGGCATTTTCCAACATAGCTTCTAGGTTAAAACACATGACATCGTGTATAAAAAGAGACGTCTGTTAGCTTCAATGCAAGTGTCAGAATATACCAGAGTTCCCCAACCCGGAGTGGGGGGAGGGAGAAAAGGGATGATTTTATGGGGGAGTGAACACCCGTTGCTTGCGCAAGTGGGACTGTGACCATTTACGCAAGTGGGGTTGCAAGTGTTCTGTCCCAGTCTACGTGAGTCCTTGTTATGCTCACAAGGAGAAACCCCTCTTCCAAGAAATAGGCAGGAACCGCAAGAAAAAACCAACCCCTTTTATTCCCACAGACCTGAGTCAATGTCCAAGGCAAACAAAACAGTCCACAGAAACCCAATCCTCAACACAAATGGTTGCCTTTGGCAACCAGCACCTCCCACACCTTCCCTTTTATAATTGAGCCAAGGCGTGGCTTCCTAATGCCTTCTCCTTTGCCTTTGGAGCCGCCCCATTGCATTCCTCTGTCCTACTCGCTTCTCTTACCTGCACTTTCCTGCATCCTGGATTTGTCCCAACTGTTCTTCATCACTGTCCAACTCAGGCTCCCAGCACAGTTGTGTCTCAGCCTGAGTGCGAGTAGAGGGGCCAGGCTCCTCGTCCGACTATAAGTCTTGGAGCTTCTCAGAGGCTTCCTCTGACTCTGATGTCACTCCAGGTCCTTCCTCCTCATCTGATTCCTCAGATTCTGCTGTCGGATCCACTGGCTGGTGAGGAATCACAACAGCGAGTGCTCGCATGTGGGGCCACAAACTCCCACGACGCTTGGGGCGACACTCACACAACTGGGACTCTGAACACCCACGACACTCACGGAGATGCTCGCATGAGTGGGGCCACAGACACTCATGATGCTTACATCATCACTTGTGTGAGTGGGACCCCAAACACATTTGATGCTTGTGGTGACGCTCACGCGAGGGGGGCCGCAAACACCCATGAGGCTTGTGTCAACACTTGCACAAGTGAGGCTGTGCATGAGCGTGCAAATGCACAAACTGGCCAGCCACAGACATAGCCTGGTGACGAATAGGCCCCAGCCCAGTAATGGGCTGTGGGCCACAGGTTGGGGCCCCTGGAATACACCATATGTAAAAAACAGAGGTAGAAAATAGAAAACACAATAATGTTTTCTTTATTACTCATCAGTTGGCAGCCGTCTCTTTCCCCTGTTCAAAAAAATATGGCATTTTCAACATACAGACCGCTCTGATAACAGCTGTGACTTCTCTAGCCTTATTTTGGCTACCCTCACTCTCCAATGGTATTTTGTTTCTGTGCCTTTTCTCTGGAGTTTACAAAAGAGAAACAGGTGAGAATGCCTGAGTTAAGGTTGCATTTATGAGCAAAAATGCAGGTAAAGCAGACTTTCCCCCTTGCACTTTTAAAAATATTTGCAAATCAGGGCCAGCGAAGGTCAGAAGCGGTAGCAAATGGGGAAAAATCGAAAAACTGAATGAAGCTGAATTTTTTTTTTTTACCTTTTTGAGGTTTCCTTTCGGTGAGCGATCCTCCCTGCCCTTGTAAATAGTTTAAAAATGAAGAAGGAGAAAGAACGATTTCACATTTTAATTCTTTACTTTATACACGCTGGTGCCTGCAGCCTTGATTTGGGGCCAGCTTTTTTCACCGTTTGCCATTCACATCAATCAATCTCGTCCTTCTCATACTGAGACATCAAAGAAAGTATCCCCGTCTAGCAGATCCTCAGAACATTGTTAAGATGTTCGCTGCCTGACCTACTTTTAGCTCTCAGATTTCCTCTTGTTGTAGATGACATAATTAAATTTTAAATGGAACATGATAAAGAAATTATACTGGTGATCTCTAGAGATTTGTACACCCTACTTGGCTCTTTGTGAGAGTGTAACAAAGACATACTTTAGAATTTCATACCCATCTGGCCTATTTTCCCCCAGATTCCCTGCTTTTTCCTGTGCTTGATGCTTTTATCTTCTGAATCTGTTTTCGACGGCCCGCCTGAAAGCAAACAAACGGGCTGAAATAAAATGGTTAGAGCAGCAATAGAGTAAAACTCGGCGTAGACTTGCAAGAAGACAAGCGAGCGGCCAGATGAGGAGACCTGAACTCATTGGAAGCCTCACATTACAATGAACGAGGACATATTATTTCGGAGCTACTAAGATTGTTGGCCGAGCAGGTACAAAAGCAGCCAAGGAAATGATTGATCTGAGAAACAGTCAACAGGAGTGCTGATTTACCACCAGCTTATCAGATACTTAGGAGTCAAGGGCTAGACAGCACAAGGAAACAACAGCCAATCAACAGCCACCAACACACCAATCAACCAATAGGAAGGCACCACATAAATACGATTCATAGAATAGCCCAAAGCACATATTCCCATAGAGCAGGCATGTCAAACTCGCGATGTCACATGACGTCACACAACATATCGGGCCGGTTTTGCCATTGCTGGCAATGGGGTGGGCACGGCTTCCAGGTGATACGTCCAGCCCGCGGGCCGGCAGTTTGACACCCCTGCTGTAGAGAGAAGTTCCCTGAGGATGGGCTCCAGCACGAGTGCAAAAACTCAGAAGAGTAAAACTAGGAACATAGGAACATAGGAAGAGCCATGCTTAATCAGGCCAAAGCCCATCGAGTCCAGCATTCTGTGTCACACAGTGGCCCACCAATTGTACATGGGGATCTTGAGCAGAAAGAGAAGGCAAAACCCTCCCTTTCCCTTGACCCCCAACAAATGGTACTCAAGGGAATCCTGCCTGCCTCAACCAACATAGAGGCGGCACATGGACATCCGTTTTAATAATCACCGATACACTTGGCATCCATGAATCTATCTAACCCTGCCTTGAAGCTGTCAAGGCTGACAGCTGTCACGACCCCTTCTGGAAGTGAATTCCATAAATCAACGACCCTCTGGGTGAAGAAATATTTCCCTTTATTTGTCCTCACTTTCTTAGCTATGAGCTTTAGGGAGTGCCCCCTTGTCCTGGTATTGTGTGATAGAGAAAAGAATTTTTCTCTATCCACCTTTTCTATCCCATGCATGATTTTATACACTTCGATCAAGTCACCCCTTAAACGCCGTCTTTCAAGGCTGAAGAGACCAAGGTGTTGCAATCTGGTTTCATAAGGGAGGCGCTCCATTTCCTTGATCATTCTTGTTGCCCTTTTTTGCACCTTTTCCAGTTCCATTACGGTATATCCTTCTTGAGGTGCGGTGACCAGAACTGTACACAGTGCTCCAAGTGTGGTCTCACCATCGATTTGTACAGAGGCAGTACAACACTTGCTGACTTATTTTCGATTCCCTTCCTAATCATGCCAAGCATGACTCTGGTTGGGGTGACCAACTCAGATTATATCAGTGTAGATTTGTTTATGGGTTGCAGTCATCAGGCATATCAAAAGCTCTGGCATCCAAACAAGTCCGAGTGTTTGTCACCAAGGAAAGGACATCATGCTGGATTCAAAAGGAAGCATTTGGAGAACTGGGGCTTAATAATAATAATAATAATAATAATAATAATAATAATAATAATAATAATGATGATGATGATGATGATGATGATGATGATGATGATGATGATAATGTGATATAGTTTTTGTGTGCTTTCCTGAAACCAGATGGAGATTCTAACTTCGGAGTGCACTGCACACTCTTGGAATTAACATCTGCCAAGAATGATATGGTCATAAAGTTGATGAGTTTTTATTAACTCCAGCTGCAGTCAGAAGGATCAAGAGTTAGAGCTAAGACAGAGAAAAGCTAGGAACTGACAGCCCAGAAAGAATTTGGAAGTCTTCTCCCACTTCTCCGTCTCCATCTCTTCCTCCTTCTCCTTCTCCTCCTCCTTCTTCTCCTCCTCCTCCTCCTCCTCTCCTCCCCCTCCCCCCTCTCCCACTCATTCAGCCTTCCATCCTTCTGAGGTGGGTAAAATGAGGACCCAGATTGTTGGGGGGAACAATAGGCTGACTCTATAAACTGCTTACAGAGGGCTGTAAAGCACTGTGAAGCGGTATATAAGCAAGGCAGCTCTTAAGCGAGTCGTGATCAATTTTGGAACCCTTTTTTGGCCACAATTGTTAAGTGAATCACAGCGGTTAAGTAAATCACGTGTTCCTTACATGAATCCAACTTCCTCCATTGCTTGTTGGAAGCCGGTTAGGAAGGCCCTGACTGGTGATCACATGACCCTGGGACACGGCAACCATCATAAATACATGCAGGTTGCCAAGCGCCCAAATATTGATCACGTGAACATGGGGATGCTGCGAGGGTCGTGAGCGAGAAGACCGGATGTAAATCACTTCTTTTCAGTGCTATTGTAACTTCAAGCAATCGCTGTCAGGGGTCTTCAAACTTGGCTCTTTTATGACTTGTGGACTTCAACTCCCAGAATTCCTCAGTCAGCCATTTTGATGAAACTGCAGGCTTGGATCCAGATCAGGGGTCTTCAGACTTGGCCCTTTTATGACTTGTGGACTTTAACTCCCAGAATTCCTCAGCCAGCGTGCCTGGCTGAGGAATTCTGGGAGTTGAAGTCCACAAGTCATAAAAGGGCCAAGTTTGAAGACCCCTGTCTTAAATCTAACAAACAAAATGGAGGCTGGCTGAGGAATTCTGGGAGTTGAAGTCCACAAGTCATAAAAGGGCCAAGTTTGAAGACCCCTGTCTTAAATCTAACAAACAAAATGGAGGCTGGCTGAGGAATTCTGGGAGTTGAAGTCCACAAGTCATAAAAGGGCCAAGTTTGAAGACCCCTGTCTTAAATCTAACAAACAAAATGGAGGCTGGCTGAGGAATTCTGGGAGTTGAAGTCCACAAGTCATAAAAGGGCCAAGTTTGAAGACCCCTGTCTTAAATCTAACAAACAAAATGGAGGCTTGCTGAGGAATTCTGGGAGTTGAAGACCACAAGTCATAAAAGGGCCAAGTTTGAAGACCCCTGCGCTAAACAAAGACTGCAGTTGATTTATTTTGCCTGTAGAATATTTAAATAAGAGGAAGCAGTGAGTGGCTTTGAATCAAATTAGCCCTGGGAAGGGATGAGGTCTTTACGTTTATGAATGAATTGACGGAGACATTAATTGATCTGATAGCAAAGTGATTTTGGTTATTTTTGGGGAAATCTGTGGAGCCGTAGAACTGGAGGCAGTCTGGAAAGAGATTTTCTTTTGGGAAAAGAGAGCTTTTTTCATCGTTCTTAACTTCTATCCATTCCCTACTTGCATTCGGAAGCTCATTCTTAGCAATATAAGAGGGAAGGCATCAAGCTGCCCATTCGAATTTGAAACATCTGGAGAAGCCTAACTTTATTCTTACTGTACATTGTTCAGCTGTGAGAAGTCTGCAGGAACAGAGCCTCTAATTTTAGTAAGCTGTATAATTATCCTATCAAATTGCCTGGCGTTCAGATTGGCAGCCATTTTAATCACCTGCCGATGACTATTAGAATTCCTTTACAAACGCTAATGAATTTAGCCTCACCCCATCTCGGTGAAGGAAGAAAGTTTGGTTTTTATTTGACAGCTGGAGGTTCAAAAAGCCTTTGTGTGTGTGAGATGACTGCATGTGCACACCCATGTGCGTCAGAAAGTAAGGCACGTATGTGTAAATGATCATACTTTTAAAAAAAACTGAATGCAAATTCTCTGAAACAATACAGCCGGCTCAATGCACAGAAGGATCTGGTGGAAACATCTTCAAAAACTTCCTAATCTGTGCACATGCAAAATCAGAACTGATTCTTGATTATATGAAAAGAGATTACTGGAGAAAAAACATGGACTGGATGTTTATCAAATTTGTAATCCACATAGCTAGGAGAGTTAGCCGAGACAACAGATTCAAATTCAAAACAAATTACATAGAGGACAATATTGGTATAAAACCAAGATAAATATTGGTGGCTTCCTAGATTCTGTAGCCTAAGAAATAACTGTATGGAATTTGGCTTCAGCTCTGGGGTGTCTGGCAGAATCCCATCCAAGTTTTAAGCCAAGGTAACCTTGGTTAGATTCCATGCCCGTTGAGGTCAGCCACGTTATACAAACTGTTAAGTGAAACCAGGCTTAATAGCAGTAACTGTGAGAGGGATCTTGGAGTCTTAGTAGACAATCAATTAGATATGAGCCAACAGTGTGCCATGGTAGCCAAAAAAGCCAATGTCATCCTAAGTTGCATTAACAGAGGTAGTTGAGGACCTGAAATTTTGAAAACAATAAAAACACCATGCCACTACAATTTAGCCCCTTTGCTCATGAGTCATATTCATGATATGATCTCAGATTACTGAGGTGAGGAAACTAGGTGATCCCACAAATTGCTCACTCATACAATCCTGAATTGTATTTTGGAAGTGTGTATTTAGGTACAAAAATATGAAAATCACAACAATAAGGTTGGGAACCCTGGTCTGGGAGTAAAGTACATGAAAAAGACCTACTGTGCGTGTCTTGTGGTTCACAAATGGAATATGGGACAGAGAAGAGTGGAGTGGAGTGGAGTGGAGTGGAGTGGAGAATAGAATAGAATAGAATAGAATAGAATAGAATAGAATAGAATAGAATAGAATAGAATAGAATAGAATAGAATAGAATAGAATAGAATAGAATAGAATAGAATAGAATAGAATAGAATAGAATAGAAAATGAGTGGAGTAGAGTGGAGTGGAGTGGAGTGGAGTGGAGTGGAGTGGAGTGGAGTAGAGTAGAGTAGAGTAGAGTAGAGTAGAGTAGAACAGAACAGAACAGAACAGAACAGAACAGAACAGAACAGAACAGAACAGAATAGAAAATATGGAGTGGAGTTGGAGCAGAGCGGAGTGGAACAGAACAGAACAGAATAGAATGAGTCGGAAGGGACCTTGGAGGTCTTCAAGTCCAGCCCCCTTCTCAAGCAGGAAACCCTATGCCATTTTAGACAAGTCCTTGTCCAATCTCTTCTTAAAAACATTCAGTGATGGAGCATACACTACAACTTCTGAAGGCAAACCATGCCACTGATAAATTCTTCTCATTGTCAGGAAAATTCTCCTTCTACATTGGATCCCTCCTTCGTAACTGAAGCTTACGTAGTCTTTAAGTTACATTTTTTTAAAAAAGCATAATGCCAACATTTTAGGAGGTAATACCTTCTGCTATATTCTACATTTGGATGCTGGCGTCCAATTATGCTGCCATTTAAGGGCAACACTATGAAACTGGATCATATCCAGCAAAGAGGCTAAGAGGGTGAAAGAGAAGGAAAGTGAAACCTAAAAAGGTATGGTTGGAAAACTTGGATATATGTTTAGTAGAACTGTGTTAATATTCAGTTCTAGCATTCAGTTCTAGGACAATTAAATCACCCCATCAGATAGTCTCTGAATTGTCAGATCAATTTGATGGTTCCAATCAGATATTCTTTATCAGCTTGACATTTTGATGAGTGTTTGCAGTTACTCGGTTGTGCTTTTTTTTTTTCCTTCCTGAATTGAATCGACTGTTCAGACTGATGAATTGAGTCAAATCTACGTGGCTCATCAAATCTGACTGACAGTTCAAATCTGGTTGCAGCTGTTTCACCCATACTTAATGATTGGGCTGGAGAAGTAAGAAGTAGCCTGTCTGTAAGCATCAGATGGGCTATGCAGAAGAGGACCTGAATTGTTCTCTCTGGCTCCAGAAGACTAGAACCAGCCTACAAACGTTTACAAAGAAGCAAATATTGATCAAATATTAGAGAGCCTTCCTATTGATAGTAACAGATTGGCATCCAATAAAGGAGAATATTTGTAGCTCGGGGTTGAAAAGAGGGTCTCAACTAGTTTGGGTAATGAAATATCTGCAAGGAAACAGAGAGCATGAAGAACCTTCAGACTGTCCCAAAGGTGCTTTTTTTCAAAAGACAATTGGGCTTTGTTTTTTCTTGAAGACATTTTGCTTCTCATCCAAAAAGTTCTGATTGAGTGGTGGAGGATGGAAGGATTTATATTCCTTGCAGTCATCTGGTCATTAGTACTCTTTCTAAGAGACGTTGAGGCCACTTGAAGGTTTATCTGTTCCCTTAGATCACCTAAATAGTGCAAATGGGTGTGGAACCTTCTTGGAACTACTGAAAAGACTGTGTTGTAAACAGGACATAGGTGGTGTTGTATCCCTCACCCTCTGTTGAGGGAGGGCTGTTCAATTTTGACCTAGTGGTGGGATTCAGCCGGTTCGAACCGGTTCGGTAGAACCGGTAGCTAAATTTTGTTGAGTTTGGAGAACCGGCTGAACCCATGCTGCTTCTGGAAGACCTTCTAGGCCTCGGAGGCCTGGAGGAGGTCTCCCTGGCCTAGAATGGCCCATCGGAAGTCCATTGATGTCACTTCCAGAAGTCCATTCTAGGCTCAGAGGCCTGGAGGAGGCCTCCCAGGCCTAGAACAGTCCACAGGAAGTGCATGGATGTCACTTCCGGAAGTCCATTCTAGGCCTCGGAGGCCCAGGCCTGCATCCATGCAGAGAACAGGATGTTCAGGTATTTGAACTTTACCACTGCCTAGGTGGCCTCTTTGACCCCACTTTCAAACCAGCGGTCCTCTCTCTCCAGAATGTGGACGAGAAGCGAAATGTCGTCAAGGAAAAATTTAAAAAATCCAGTTACCTTTTGAAAAAGCACCTTTAGGACAAACATAACCTGGACGACTGAGAATCTCCATAAACCAGTGGTGGGATTCCAATATGTGAACAACCGGTTCTCTGTGTGGATGCCACTTCCAGAAGTCCATTCTGGACCTGGGCAACAAAAAAAAATAGCTACCGGTTCTGCCAAAGAGGTGCGAACTGGCTGAATCCCACCATTGCCATAAACCCCTCAGACTGGCATCCATCCTTGAGAGGTTGTCAACTTTTTAAAAAAGACAATTAAACAGAGTTTGAGAGTGTTGAATTTGCATTTTGCAGCTGAAGAATCTGCAACAAGCATCATCTGGCTCCATGGAGTCATTCACCCTTCCAGCTGTTCTGATTCTAGAATTTTCTATAAAACCTTAGAAATCTGTTAAGCCTTCCTTGGTATAATTTTGGATAATGATTTTTAAAATGATTCCAAAATGAAGCAGGCAGACAGATCTGGTTGTAATCTTTCCTTCTGAAATCATCCTGTTGGTGATATCTAAAGAAGGCCATTGCTAAGCCAACATTTGCTAACTTAACGTATCTCTTTTCTTAAGCCAGGTTGTGTTTGTAAAGTAGCAGCTTTTCTTTCATATCTTGATTCGTTTGGATGGCATAGCTCTACTTCTCTTTCAGAAGACCCTATTACAGACTTCTAAGCCAATTCTAGAAATAGGCTGCCAGTTGGGTATGCTGCCATCAAATGCTGGAGTTTTATTATAACTGATACATTGATCAGTGGCATAGTTTTGATTTGGCGGCATACTTTCATGAAAGAGCTAAAGCAAGCTCTTTGTAGTGAAATTGTACCATTTATCTCACAGTATTGTTAGTTGAAAGCATTTCTTGGTTAAAACAACAACATTAAAATACTGTTGAAAGAAAAATCATCAGGTCCAGTTCCAAGCTGGGAGTAAATAAAATAGAGGCTATTATGCTGGAAATAAAAATGGAGGCCCAGATGCTGGAAATAAAAAATGAAGGCTGCTTAGAAAGAAGGTTCCAGTTTATTGATGAGCAGAACCACAAGCAGCCTGTGGTTCTGGGACAGCTGACTCAATGGATTTGAGAGTGGGTGGATCTTTATAGGGCTCTGAGAATTTGAAGTGGAAATTTTTTTGGTTGTGCAATTGAGGTTGGCTTTTGTGTCTCTTGCTAGTCTGAAGAGGGTGTAGGATTAATCCTATTATATCCTAACGCTCATGTTCTTTAAATTTTGGTTGGGGGAATGTAAATTCTTAATCTCATCAGCTGTTGGCGCCAAAAGCATTTTGCTTATGAATAGTGTGCCCCAGTCTTTCTGAATGGATTCTCAAATCTGCATTTGTAAAGGGCGGCCTCCTCAGGTTTCTGCCTAAGATTTTTCTCCATTTCTCCTTCAGGGAAAATATGCCTTTTTCAATATTCTCCAAAATATTTCATTCTCTAGGGGGATGGGGGGGGAGCTGCTGACTTCCTACAACAGGAATACTTCTATGTACTTCATTTTTCTCCCAGCTGATGCTCTTCAGTTGTGTTGGACTACAGCCATCCACATTCCCAGTTTCTTGGGGCCTTCTTCCAGGAAAATCTGGGAAGTGCAATCCAACACATATCGTAGACCAGTAGAAATGGCTGATGGATATTTTTGGTTTCTCAGCCTGCCTTAGACAGAGACTTGCTTACTATTTTCCTTTCCTTTCTATCTGTCTTTTAAAAGCTTGCTTCCAAGACAGTGACATTACAAACGATATGGCTCTAACTAAGAGCATTTTTTTCCCTGAATACTTAAAACTCTTCCACAAACTATATCTCTTCTTACTTTCCTTCCATAACTGCCAAAAAGAAACCCAATGCCAGGAAAGTCTTGGAAAATATGCAACAATCAAGTTTGGGAAGACAATCCCTCCCAAGAGTTATTTTTTTTTTCTATTATTGTCAAAGATGTTGAATGCAACAACTGTTTCTTTTTTTTTTAAAAGAATCATATCTTTTAGCAAACAACCAGCTGTTTGTACCCCAGAGCGTTCTCCTTTGCAGCCCCTCATGCTTGCAACTGGTTCCAAGAACAGCTGTGTGATAAAAATCTTTCCACACACAAACATCCTTCCTCTCTTCCTGCAAAAAATAAAAATAAAAAAAATAAAAAAATAATAGGAAAAGCTACAACCTCCACACATTTTTTTATTACATCTTTGTCTTAACTCTTCCATCTGCACTCAGATTCAACCTAAGTGCTGAATTATACAAGACAATGTGGTTTTCTCCCTCCCTCTTGTCTTCTGTTTTGAACCAAGCACAACGTTAGATGATTTGAAAGAAATCTGGATTTAATATTACTATCTGGGACATTTTGATCTGATCGGTTCATCTCAAACCTCTCAGATGTTGTTGTTGTTAGTTGCCAAGTCGTGTCCGAGCCATCGCGACCCCATGGACAATGTTCTTCCAGGTCTTCCTGTCCTCTACTATCTTCTGAAGTCCATTTAAGCTCACGCCTACTGCTTCAGGGACTCCATCCAGCCACCTCCTTCTCTGTCGTCCCCTTCTTCTCTTGCCCTCCATCTTTCCCAGCATTAGGCTCTTCTCCAGGGAGTCCTTCCTTCTCATGAGGTGGCCAAAGTACTCGAGTTTCAACTTCAGGATCTGGCCTTCTAAAGAGCAGTCAGGGTTGATCTCCTCTAGGACTGACCGGTTGGATCGCCTTGCAGTCTAGGGGACTCGCAGGAGTCTTCTCCAGCACCAGAGTTCAAAGGCCTGAATTCTTTGGCGCTCAGCCTTTCTTATGGTCCACCTTTCACAGCCATACATTGCAACTGGGAAAACCATGGCCTTGACTATACGCACTTTTGTTGGCAGGGTGATGTCTCTTTAAGCAGATATTGCTTAAATTTAATTAACTTTATTGGGTTGTTCTAATGTCCCTTTACTCATTCTTTTATTTCCCATACCTGATTTATACATTCTGATGGTAGGGTTTGGATGAATGCTACAGCTGATGAATCTCTGTGCTTTCCACGTGCATTCCCTTTCATGAATGTTCCTAATGTATCTTCCCTGTGTCCACCACCACCACTGCCAAAATCAAGAAACTAGTAGTTTTAAAGTTTTGCAAATACTGTATGTGTTCAAAAGGAATGGAATTGCCGCTGGTAGCAACAATTTGAAGGACAATGTAGACTTCATTTCTTGAGTCAAGCAGTTCTAGACTGCAGGCTGCATAAACATAGGGATAGAATCAAGATCACGTGACATGTTAATACCACTTTATAATGCCACAGTAAGACCACCTTTGGAATACTGCATCCAGTTTTGGTCTCTCTCAACCCAGCCTGCTACACAGGCTTGTTGTGAAGATAAATCAGAGGGAACACTAAGTAACCACTCAAGGTGGGATACAAATCTGATAAATAAGATTGTGTGTTAGGAGAATAAAAAAAAAATGTTGAGACTCTGGAAAGAGTGCAGAGAAGAGCAACAAAGATGATCAGGGGACTGGAGGCTAAAGCATATAAGCAAC
This sequence comes from Bothrops alternatus, assembly GCA_034064705.1. Taxonomy (NCBI): domain Eukaryota; kingdom Metazoa; phylum Chordata; class Lepidosauria; order Squamata; family Viperidae; genus Bothrops; species Bothrops alternatus. The sequence continues at coordinate 533,711 of JARGCV010000489.1, read as the reverse complement.
GGCTGCTGGAATTGGGAATGTCTAGTTTAATGAGGAGAAGGACGAGGGGTGACATGATAGCAGTCTTCCAATATCCAAGAGGTTGCCACAAAGAAGAGGGAGTCAAGCTATTCTCCAAAGCGCCTGAAGGCAGGACAAGAAGCAACCCCCTGGGGGTTCAAGAGGGAAAATGTATGCCACTTCAGACAAATGGTTGCCCAATCTCTTTTAAAAGCCTCCAGTGTTGAAGCACCCACAACTTGTGGAGGCAAGCTGTTCCATTGATTAATTATTCTCAGTGTCAGGAAATTCCTCCTTAGTTCTAGGTTGCTTCTCTCCTTGATTAGTTTCCATCTATTGCTTCTTCTCCTGCCTTTAGATGTTTTTGAGAATAGGTTGACTCTTTCTCCTTCGTGTCAGCCCCTCAAATATCCTGTCACCACTAGTCCTTCTTTTCATTAAACTAGACATACCCAATTCTTGCAACTATTCTTCATATGTTCTAGCCTCCAATCCCCGAATCATCATTTTGTTGCTCTTCTCTGCTCTCTTTCCAGAGTCTCAACATCCTTTTTTACATTCTCCGAACACACAGTCTTATTTATTTATCAGATTTGTATCCTACCTTGAGGTGGTTACTTAGTGTTCCCTCCAATTTATCTTCACAACAACAAGCTTGTGTAGCAGGGTGCATTTCCTCAATGACAGTCTTGATCTTAACCATTTTATAAGACTGCCCATGACCGCTTGTCAAAGGGCCTGTCAAACTCTCCTCTTTCCTCTGAACTATTTCTATTTTTGAGCCTTTTTAAAGGAAAAAATTGGGAAACACGGATTCTGCAATGCAAAAGGCCAACTTCTAGCATCATTCCCCCCCCCAAAAAAATATGCCACTTGGCTTATAGATTTTCTAAGAAACATAAGAAAAGATTACATTTTGCATTCTCTTGCTTTGTCTGGAAGAGAGAAAAAGATTTAAGGTAAGCCATAGAACAGGGGTCTTCAAACTTGGCTGGCTGAGGAATTCTGGAAGTCCACAAGTCATAAAAGGGCCAAGTTTGAAGAGCCCTGAGCTAGAGCTTGTTTTATAATAATAATAATAATAACAACAACAATAATGTGATGATTAATAATAATAATAAATAATGTTGGAAGGGACCTTGGAGGTTATCTAGTCCAATTCCCTGCTCAGGCCAAGGACCCTATACTATCTCGGACAAATGGCTGTCCAGTCTCTTCTTAAAAACTTCCAGTGTTGGAGCATTCACCGCTTCTGGAGGCAGGTTGTTCCACTGGTCAATTGTTCTAACTGTCAGGAAGTTTCTCCTTAGTTCTAGGTTGCTTCTCTCCTTGGTTAGTTTCCATCCGTTGCTTCTTGTCCTGCCTTCAGGCGCTTTGGAGAATAGCTTGACTCCCTCTTTTTTGTGGCAGCCCCTGAGATATTGGAAGACTGCCATCATGTCACCCCTCGTCCTTCTCTTCATTAAACTAGACATTCCCAATTCCAGCAGCCGTTCCTTATATGCTTTAGCCTCCAGCCCCCTAATCATCTTTGTTGCTCTTCTCTGTACTCTTTCTAGAGTCTCAACATCTTTTTTACATCGTGATGACCAAAATTGGATGCAGTATTCCAAGTGTGGCCTTACCAAGGCCTTGTAAAGTGGTATTAACCCTTCACATGATCTTGATTCTATCCCTCTGTTAATGTAGCCTATCACTGTGTTGGCTTTTTTGGCAACTGCAGCACACGGCTGGCTCATATTTAAGTGATTGTCCACTAGGACTCCGAGGTCCCTCTCACAGTTACTACTATTGAACAAGGTACACCCTATACTATACCTATACATTTGGTTTTTCTTGCCTAAATGTAGAACCTTGCTTTTTTCACCATTGAATTCATCGGTGTCAATATAGTATGCTCAATAAAGCTTTGCATTAGAGATTAGAATGTCTCAGCTGTGCTTCCTTCGTTGGGATCATCAGTCAGAATCTGGACATATGCATTTGTGACATATATGAGAAAAGGGTGGAGCCTTGATCACATGGTTGCAACCAACATCTTGACCTTTTTCCCCATCCTGCTGCAGATGACCTAGGATTGGTCAACAATTGCCCATCAGCGCTTGATACGAATGTTTCAATTTTATAGAATGTAGAATAACAGGGTTAGAAGAGATCTTAGAAGTCTTCTACTCCAACCCCCTGCTCAAGCAGGAGACCCTCTACCATTCTGGACAAATGACACCATGGAGAGACCCATCTTCTAAAAGTTGAACTCCTTGCTTCGCATCCCCTTGGTTCCGTCTTCTTCAAAACATGGTTAAGATGTCCAAACATGCCCGACACTTTTGTAGACTCACAAGCTATTCGTGCATCAGGTCTTTACAGCCATGGAAAGTATTTTTGCTTAAATGTCATGAGTTTGGAGGAAATGGAGCAGGAATATTTATTTATTTATTTTTATTTTATTCGGTCTTGTATGCCGCTCCTCTCCGGAGACTCGGAGCGGCTAACAACATGTATATAAAACATCAAATTTCAATACAAGTCCAAATAAAAATATCTAAGAAACAAACTAACACCCACTCATATTCACCATTCAATCCACAATCATCCCCAGGCCTGCCGGCAGAGGTAAGTTTTAAGGTTTTTACGGAAGGCCAGGAGCGTGGGAGAAACACGGACTTCAGGAGGCAGTTGGTTCCAGAGGGCGGGCGTCACAACAGAGAAAGCCCTCCCCCTAGGACCCGCCAGCCGACATTGTTTCGCTGACGGGACCCGGAGGAGGCCGACCCTGTGTGCTCTCACCGGTCATAGGGAAGTATGTGGCAGAAGACGGTCCCGTAAGTATGTCCCTTGGACCTGAATTCATAATGAAACTGTGTTTGAATTTTCCAGTATGTGCTCATCCAGCCCAGTGAAATGTGTGTGCATACTGGAGGGAGATATATTGCTTGTCTCTCCCTTAAATAACATTTGAGGTTGATGGTGGACTGAACCATGGTTTTAGCAAAATGTAATGACCTCGAGTGACCAGATAAACCTATGTCCAAGGAGAGATATAGCATAGATGTTATAGGTTGCCTGTATCTGGATTTGCAAGATAATTGGCCAGGCCATGTATTGCTAAGTTTGTTTTGTTTTTTCTTTTCAAACAACAACTAATTAGTAGCACAAAGCCACTGGCACTCTCTTAATATCTACCTTCTTCCAAAACCATAATTGAATGTAATAATGGTCAAGCCGAAGCTCCCCTTACCGCAAACCAATTTGGTGGGCTCGTTCTTACACATGTTCTAATTTTGGCTCTGAAATAGATGACATTTTATTAATTTGTTGCACATCCTGCCAAGCTTTGCTGGGTGTTTGGTGACAGATGCTTCACAGTGGGAAGTCCATGGCAGAAGCTGCAGATGTTTCTCCAGATTGTCAGACCAAATTGGGCAAGGAGCATGTCCCTCTTCCTAACCAAAGACTTGGAGTTACGTTTGGGGCTACTCTTAAGGGAACTAATATAGTCAACTGCTATGAGACCATTCCTGTTGGTACATTCTGGGTTCCGTTGAATAAACAGAGATGCACCCTGGAAACACACATTCTCCATAATGGCAACTACCCTCTGGAATAAAATTCTAACCTGAAATGGGAATGCTAATGTTTCAAAGGACCTTAATGACCTGGTTCTTCCCCTAGGCCAGGGGTCTGCAAACTTGACAACTTTAAGACTTGTGGACTTCAATTCCCAGAATTGTTCAGCCAGCCATGCTTGCTTTGGAATTCTGGGAATTGAAGTCTACAGGTCTTAAAATTGCCAAGTTTGGGAGATGCCTTCTCTAGACCTTTGGAGAAGACAGTTGATGTCCCTATCTTTCCTTCTGTTCCCTTCTGGATTAATTTTATTGGACATCATTCTTCTTCTTCAATTTTCTGGTGTACTTGAAACATTCCATGTCCATCTATGCTGCTTGGTACATAGAGTCAAACTGCAGGTGAGGTGGCATGCTTAGGAAGGCTCCCTCTTGATCAGATGAGTTTTGAAATCTTTTTTCAAGCACGGCATACTTGGATATTGTTTAACCTCCAAGGAGGTAATTTTAGCTTGCCCCAAGATTTAAAGATGTCCCACAGGAGCAGTTGACTTCTGTTTTCTTATGGAGAGCAAGACCCTGCAAGAGCTCCTCCATTACAGACAAAGAAGAGAACAACAAATATAGCAGTGTTCTCATTTCCATGCATTGCAGGAATATCTGAAAAACGCAGGAGGATTTTCAACCAACACAACATACATGCACACTTTAAACCCAAGTATACGCTAAGGCAGGATGAGACACCACCTATTTCCAATCTACAAAACAGACCTTGCTGCAGTTTCAAGAAGATGCTACAACCAATTGCACCCTGATTCAGGTGACCCTGAAGGCACAGAGAAACCCCCAAGTTAGCCTCAACAGCTCTCAGAGAGAGTGCTAACGACCAGATGATTGCAAAGAAATAGGATCCTTCCATTCCCAACCCTGTAAGAACCTCTCCTTCCATCCCTCCACCATCCAGTCTCAATTGTCAGTACCAGGGGTCTTCAAACTCGGCCCTTTTATGATTTGTGGACTTCAATTTCCAGAATTCCTTAGTCAGCGTGTCTGGCTGAGGAATTCTGGGAGTTGAAGTCCACAAGTCATAAAAGGGCCAAGTTTGAAGACCCCTGGTCAGTACCTATCCTCCCTTGTCCCCTCCATCAGAACTGATGAAGCTTCTTGAATAAGAAGCGAAATGTTTTCTTCTTCCTCAAGGAAAAAAAAACACTCCAGTTGCCTTTTGGAAAAAAGTACCTTTGAGATACGGAGAACAAGATTGTCTTGGTGGATCATAAGGAACTCTTCCACAGAAGCGTAGAATTGCAAAGGACTCTGGAAAGAATCATGGCAATAATCTAATCCAGTGGTGCTCAACCTTTTTCAGGTGGAGACCCCACTTGCCCCGCCCATGCGCGGCATGACCCCAGTGCGACCCTGGTGCGCGCGCGTACGCGTGCGCGCCAGGCCAATCCACACATGCGCGGCGTGCGCGCGACAAAAAAAAACAAAATAGCGGACTGCGACGGGCCGATCCGCGCATGTGCGGCACGCGTGCGATGGCCCAAACCGCACATGCGCGGCGCGCGCGCGACAAAAAACAAAAAAAAATACACAAAATGGCGGACCACGACGGGCCGATCCGCACATGCGCGGTGCGCGCGCGATGGCCTGAACCGCGTGTGCGCGGCGCGTGCGGCGAAAATAAAAACAAAATGGCGGACTGCGAAGGGCCGATCCGCGCATGCGCGGCGTGCATGCGACGGCCCAAACCGCACATGCGCGGCGCGTGCGCGACAAAAAACAAAAAAACAAAAAAAACACAAAATGACGGACCGCGACGGGCCGATCCGCACATGCACGGCACGCGCGCGACGGCCTGAACCGCGTGTGCGTGGCGCGTGCGGCAAAAAAAAACACAAAGTGGCCGACCGCGGTGTCCAGCGACCCCCGCGAAACGGTCGTTCGACCCCAAATGGGGTCGCGACCCATAGGTTGAGAACCGCTGATCTAATCCAACTCACTGCTTAGTCCAAGAAGTACAAGATGAACCACTGTCCTCCTCATTGGTGGGATTCAAATACCTGAACAACCGGTTCTCATATTCGATGCAGGCCGGGGCCTCCGATGCCTAGAACAGACTTCCGGAAGTGGCATCCACACACTTCTGGTGGGCTGTTCTAGGCCTGGGAGGCCTCGTCCAGGCCTCCGATGCCTAGAACGGACTTCCGTAAGTGGTATCCATGCACTTCCGGTGGACTGTTCTAGGCCTGGGAGGACTCCTCCAGGCCTCCGAGGCCTAGACTGGATTTCTGGAAGCCAACTGGTTCTCCAAATTCAGGTAAATTTAGCTACCGGTTCTCCCAAACCGGTGCGAACCGTCTGAATCTCACCACTGGTCCTCCTCAATAAATACGTCCAGTGATATTTCTTCCGTACAAGTAGTCCTCAACTTACAAACGTTCCTTTAGTGACCATTCAAAGTTATAACAGCACTAAAAAAAAGGGACATGAGTTTTTCACACTTAACGACCATCGGCAGCATCCCCGTGGTCACGTAATCAGAATTCGGATGCTTGGCAAGTGGTTCCTATTTATGACGGTTGCCCAGTGTCCCGGGGTCACGTGATCCCCTTTTGCGACTTTCTGACCAGCAAAGTCAATGGGGGAAGCCAGATTCACTTAACAACTGTGCTAGTAAAAACTGCAGTGATTCGCTTAATGACAGTGGCAAGAAAGGTTGTAAAATGGAGCAAAACTTTACAACCACCTTGCTCAGCAACATAAATTTTGGGCTCGATGGTCATAAATCGAGCACCGCCTGTAATAAACTTCTGAAGAGAAGCTCTTTTTTTTCCCCCCTCAGACTGAATGAGGAATTAATTCCTTGATTCTTCTGGATCCTCTCCCTACCCTTTATATAATAATAATAATAATAATAATAATAATAATAATAATAATAATAATAATAATAATAATAATAATAATAATAACAACAACAACAACAACAACAACAACAACAACAACAACAACAACAACAATAAAGTTGGAAGGGACCTTGGAGGTCATCTAGTCCAACCCCCTGCTCAGGCAGGAACCCTACACCATTTCAGACAAATGGCTGTCCAGTCTCTTCTTAAAAACTTCCAGTGTTGGAGCATTCACCGCTTCTGGAGGCAGGTCGTTCCACTGGTTAATTGTTCTAACTGCCAGGAAGTTTCTCCTTAGTTCTAGGTTGCTTCTCTCCTTGGTGAGTTTCCATCCGTTGCTTCTTGTCCTGCCTTCAGGCACTTTGGAGAATAGCTTGACTGCCTCTTCTTTGGGGCAGCCCCTGAGATATTGGATCACTGCTATCATGTTCCCCTTCGGCCTTCTCTTCATTAAACTCTTTCCTTTATAATCGTAGGTGGTCTGAATGACATACCTGCCTTGTTTCAATATTGAGTTAGGGATTTATCTCCAAGGCCGAGTATCTGGCTCCAGGGACTCTTTTGCTATTATTGTCCAAAAGAAAATTAACATTGTTTTCTTTTGAAAGGAAGAAAGCATTAATACACTACCTGGGGACAAAGCACAATATGTCAGTATATTTGTACGGTGCACCTGTACGCTTCCTCTGGGGAGTTTTCATTATAAAATCACATCTCAGCTTTATCAGATTTCAACAATCGTGGAAGGTGTCCTGAATATTTTTAGTCACTGCCGGAAAGGCCCGTTAACAAAGAGAACTTTTAGGAAATAGAACAAGATTATACCCAAATAGATAAGATGTGTATTTTGAATATTAGATTCTGTTATGAATTGAGATAAAGGAAACTTTGGCTAGCTAAAACCTGGACATTATAAATATCAAATGTTAAATTTGAATATTGATGGGAAACTAAAAATCGGGGGAAAAACTAATAACAGGACATTGATTGAATGTAAAGGCTGAATGTAAAAGTAATGAAGATATGTATAATCTAAAAATGTAGTGATAAATGTAATAATGACGTTTTTATTTGGTTGATATAATAAGAGCTGTATTAGCTTAAATATGAGATAGTAGATATTAAGGGGAAAAGAGAGGAAATATTTGAGATTGTAGCTTGAGATTTGTATTAAAAAATTTTTGTATGTTACGGAACGATTGACTAACCCAGCCACCACATTGCTTTTTAAATATCTAAATGTAAAATTAGAAAATTAATAAAAAATTTATTTTTTAAAAAAGAGAGAGGTGCAGTACTTTCCTGAGACATCCCAAAGATCAGCGGTTCTCAACCTTTTCCAGGTGTGACCCTGACCTGCGCCGCGCATGCGCGGCGCAACCCCGACCTGCACCGCGCACGTGCGGCGTGACGACCTGCACCGCGCACACGCGGGGTGACGACCTACATCGCGCACGCGCGGCGTGACGACCTGCATCGCGCATGTGCGGCACGATGATCTGCATCACGCATGCGCGGTGTTGCCCCCTGCGCCGGCCGAGGCGTAGGCCGCCGCCCGTTCGGGGTGGCGGCAGGCAGGCCCAGGTGCTCAGGTGCTCCTGGGCGACTGCGGCGGCGATGGTGCAGGGCGACCATGGGCTGGGCCACCAGCTGGCCCAGCCCAAGGGAGGTAAGACACCCGCCGGGCCCCACGCCCGTGAAATGGTCGTTCGACCCCAAATGGGGTCGTGATCCACAGGTTGAGAACCGCTGCCAAAGATGCTTTTTCACTAGACAACTGGACTTTCTTCTTTTTTCTTTTTCCCTGAAGACATTTCGCTTCTCTTCCAAGAAGCTTCTTCAGCATTCTTGAGACCTGTTTTGATTTTTTTTCTGTTTGCCTTGCCTTCTGGTTCTTTTCTCCCCAAATTCCAGAAGTCTACCTAGGAAAGTGCAGGTATTAGTGGTGGAAGAGATAGTGATGGATTATTTCAAAGATCTGGATAATATTTTTAGCATTGGAGGTGTTGTGTCCTTTGGTATCCCTGATAGAAAATGGATTCCCTGGATATTATTTTGGCTAAGAAGAAAAATGGCAGATTTGTACATTCAGACTTGCAAGATTGATGTCAGGCTTTCCAGGAACCCCAGACAGGAATCAGACCAGATAACTTATTTCTGAATCATAGAATCAATCGTAGAATCCTAAAGCTAGAAGGGAACTCAGAGGTCTCCTAGTCCAACCCCCTGCTCAAGGCAGGAGCCTTATATCAGTGATGGTGAACCTTTTAGAGACCCAGTGCCCAAACTGCAACCCAAAACCCACTTACGCATCGTCGTGTGCTGGGTGAGTGTGGCCCATTGGCTGGCTAGGGCCCATTGGCTGGGTGTGGCCAATTCGGGTGACCCATTGGGTGGGCGTGGCTGCAGTGGTAACGGCAGACTGGGTGGGACAAAAAAGGTCAATCAATTCCAACTTTGCAAGATCTTTTTTTTTCCCGCGAGAAATTGAAATTGACTGATTGATTGAACCTTTTTTTTTTTGCACACGGCGGTGAAGGCCTAAAGTGAAAAGGTTTTATAAAACCCAGCTGAAGCCCTAGGACTGGGGCGATGGCGCGCGTGCCCACAGAGTGGGCTCTGCATGCCACCTGTGGCACGCGTGCCATAGGTTCTTCACCACTGCCTTATATCATCCTGGTCAAATAGCTGTCCAGTCTCTTCTTGAAAACCTCCAGTGATGGAGCACCCATAATCCCATAATTCCATTGATTAACTGTTCTCACTGTCAGGAAATTTCTCCATATTTCTAGGCTAGATCTTTCTTTGATAAGTTTCCATCCGTTACTTCTTATCCTGCCATCAGGTGCTCTAGAGAATAAGTCAATCCCCTCTTCTTTGTGACAGCCTGTCAAGTGGTGGAAGATAGCTATGGAGTCCCCCTTCTCTTCTCTTCTTCTACTTTATGGTAAGGCTGCATTGATAGAAGCTGGGTAAATAAATGACCTAATGAGAAGGAAGGACTCACTGGAGAAGAGCCTAATGTTGGGAAAGATGGAGGGCAAGAGAAGAAGGGGACGACAGAGAATGAGGTGGCCGGATGGAGTCACTGAAGCAGTAGACATGAGCTTAAATGAATGGTAGAGGACAGAAAGGCCTGGAAGAACGTTGTCCATGGGGTCGCGATGGGTCGGACAGGACTCCGCAACTAGTTTCAAGTTTCAAGTTTAATCAAATTTATATGCTGCCCTTCTCCTAAGACTCAGGGCGGCTCACAACAAAAATACAATAATACAATAAACATTTAAAAATTAATTTCATTCACACCACATACAAACACAATCAGCTAACAGTCACTGATGGCGGGACACTCCTAGGGCCCAGGGGCAGAGCACAGCTCATACGCCCCAAACCTGTCGGCATAGATGCGTCTTCAGGAGTTTCCGGAAAGCTAGGAGGGAGGGAGCAGTATGAACCTCTGAGGGAAGCTGGTTCCAGAGGGCTGGGGCAGCAACGGAGAAGGCCCTTGCCCTAGGCCCCGCCAGACGACATTGTCTAACAGACGGGACTCGTAGGAGGCCAACCCTATGCGCCCTAACCGGTCGCTGGGATTTAACTAACAACAACAACAAATAAATGACGTGGGAAAAGTTATCCTAAGTGACTTTTTTCAGTGACGTTGTCTCCTTGAACAGTCGGTAAACAAACTGTTGGAATTGTTGGGACGCTAAACGAACACCTGGAATGCTGCATCCAGTTTTGGTCACTACATTACAAAAAAGAGGTTGAGCCTTTGGAAAAAGGGCAAAGAAGAGCAACTAAGAAGATTAAAGATCTGGAGACCGAAACTTACGAGGAACGGTTGCAGGAACTGGATGTAGCCAGTCTAGAGAAAAGAAGAACTAGGGGAGACATGACAGCAGTCTTCCAGTGTCTGAGGGGCTGCCACAAAGAAGATGGGAATCAAGTTATTTTCCTAAGCACCTGAAGGCAGGACAAGAAACAGTGGATGGAAACTGATCAAGGAGAGAAGCCACCTGGATTTAAGGAGCAACTTCCTAACAGTGAGGACAATTAACCAGTGGAACAACCTGCCTTCAGAAGTTGTGGGTGCTTCCATCACTGGAGGCTTTTAAGAAGAGACTGGACAGCTGGTATAGGGTCTCCTGCTTGAGCAAGGGGTTGGACTGGAAAACCTCTAAGGTCCCTTCCAGCTCTGCTCTGATTGATTGATGGAGGACTACTTGCCGATAGTCCCTACTGATGCCAAAAGTACTTGAAATGCTTAGGAGAGACAAGATTTATAAACGTACGATCGGTTGTTCAATAACTTGAAAGTTAGCACCTATATACCAGAAACATATTCAGACCTCGGGCCCCCAGCACATCTAAGCTTTAAGAATATTATGAGAAAAGGATTATGGTAAATGTTATCTTCGGGCCTGTAGGAAACGAGAGATTACTGTGCTTGACCCCCATCGCTTTGCAGCTGTCAAATATATGTACAAGGTCTCTGCGGCGACCAGCTGTAATGCTATTACGGCAAAGAAGATGCTTTATTTGGAAGATTTTTGAAAACACGCAGACACACAAACGCGGTGGCCATAAATAGGTCATGACCTCTCACAATACGGGATTTGTTTTAAATTGTAGCACCATCTGGCCGATTCTCTTAAAAGCATTTATGGCTTCAGGACTGAAGGGGCTGAAACGTTTTCGCGTACATGGGCCCATCCTGATCTTCTTCAACAGTTGCTTAGTGTCATTTTGTGAGTTCAAGGCTTGATTCAGAAAGCATCGAAGTAAATCGCAAAGGGGCTTTTTTTTCCCCCCAAAGGGCAACTGAAGACATTTCATTTCTCATCCAAGAAGCTTCTTCGCTTCTGACTGAACAGTGGGAGGACGGAAGGATTTGTATTCCTTGCGGTCATCTGGTTATTAGTACTCTTTCTGAGAGACGTTGAGTCCACTTAGAGGTGTATTTTACGACCTTTCTTGCCACCGTTGTTAAGTGAATCCCTGCAGTTGTTAAGTTAGTGACATGGTTCTAAAGTGAATCTGGCCTCTCTACTGAGTTTGCTTGACAGAAAAAGTGATCCCATGACCCTGGGACAGGGCCACCGTCGTAAACGCATGCCAGAATTTCGACCATGAGGATGCAGCAGCCGTGTTAAATGTGAAAAGCAGTCATAAGGCACATTTTTCATTCTAACCACTAAATGAATATTTGTTGGTCAAAGACTACGTGTATCCTGTAAAGCAGAGTTCCTCAACCTTTTGGGCACCAGGGACCGGTTCCTTGGAGAAAGGTGTGTGGTTTTGTGTGCTGCCTGCATCTGACGGATGGGGCTTTGCTTGTTTGTGTGGACTAATTACTGGCATGCCACGGCCTGGTACCAGTCCATAGACTGGGGAGGGATTGGGGACCCCTGCTATAAATTGGCAAGAAGGCGAAGGAGAACGATCCGCCCCAAACCACTTGCAATTTGCGCAATAAACCATAGGACCGTGGTGGCGAACCTATGGCACGCGTGCCACAGGCGGCACACAGAGCTTTCCCTGTGGGCACGCGTGCCATCGCCCCAGAGGGAGGCGGGGCCAGGCTGCTCCCCTCTGCCTCTCCACGTGCACCTGCGCTCTCTCTCTCTCTCTCTCTCTCTCTCTCTCTCTCTCTCTCTCTCTCTCTCTCTCTCTCTCTCTCTCTCTCTCTCTCTCTCTCTCTCTCTCTCTCTCTCTCTCTCTCTCTCTCTCTCTCTCTCTGCACTGTGAGTCAGAGCGGCTACAAGAGCTGGGTGGATCCAGGCTGGATGGTGGAGGCAGCACATGTCCCTGCCCGATTTGTGACCTATTGGGGGTGGGTGGGTCCCAAAGATGCTTTTCCACGAGGCAACTGGACTCTTCTTGTTTTTTTCTTTCAAGACGTTTTGCTTCTCATCCAAGAAGCTTCTTCAGCTCTGACTGGATGGTGGGGAATGGAAGGATTTATATTCTTTGCAGTCATCTGGTCATTTGCACTCTTGGCCATTGCAACCTTCAAGTGACCTCAACGACTCTTTATTTATTTATTTTATTTATTTATTTTATTTATTTGACTTATATGCCGCCTTTCTCCCAAGACTCAGGCTCACAGCAAAAATACAAGTACAAAAATATAGTATAAATCAATTAAAATACTAATTTACAATGTAAAAACTATAAAACTATTTCCACTCATACAACACAGTCACAATCAGAGGCCCAGGGGCAGAGTGCAACTCACACGCCCCAAACCTGCCTGTATAAATGTGTTTTTAAGAGTTTTCGGAAAGCTAAGAGGGAGGAAGCAGTACGAACCGCTGAGGGAAGCTGGTTCCAGAGGGCTGGGGCAGCAACGGAGAAGGCCCTTGCCCTAGGCCCCGCCAGACGACACTGTCTAACGGACGGGACCCGTAGGAGGCCAGCCCTATGTGCCCTAACCGGTCGCTGGGATTCATGGGGCAGAAGACGGTCCCGCAAGTATCCTGGCCCATTGCCATAAAGGGCTTTATAGGTCATATGACCTGCTCTCTGCAAGGAGTATAAATCCTTCCATTCCCCACCATCCAGTCAGAACCTGAGGAAGCTTCTGGGATGAGAAGCGAAACGTCTTCAAAGAAAAAACAAGGAAATCCAGTTGCCGCGTGGAAAAACATATTTGGGACCCACCCACCCCCCAATAGGTCACAAAATCGGGGCAGGGACATGTTCTGACCCACTTTATGACTGCCATGGCATATGACTGGGCTCTATTGTGGTTGTAAATTGAGGGCTACCTCTAAAATGAGTCTTCAAAGAAACCTAAACAAGCCATTTCTGCATTCCTGGCCTGATAAGGTTATAGTCCTAAAAGGACCCATCAAATTTGACTCAGCAGAAAATGTACATTTACCTAGAACTGAATTGCGGTCAGTCCCCAAATGTTAATGGGTTGGAATTTAAATAACCCGAAACAAACGGTATAGGGTCTCCTACTTGACAGGGATGGTGGTGGACTAGATGACCTCCAAGGTCCATTCCAACTCTGTTATGCTGATATTATTAAAATAACCCAATTACTTACCAGGTCTCATAGCCAGTCATTTTTTTTTCCACCCAGTTTTTTTTCTTTTCTCTCCTTCTCAAAGGGTCACCCTAATATATTAGCCATTATTTTCATCATTTTAGCACGGTTCAGAAAAGAGGAAAGACGCCATTACTTGTAAAGGAAAATTGAGATCAAAGTGAAAAACGGATCATTTGAGTTGAGATGAAAAAGCTTGCGTGAAGATCAAGGGAACCGGACGGCAATGATGCTTCATAATGTTAGAATTGCCAGTTTAAAGGGACCAAATCTCCAGTCACACAGACGTCTTCAAACTTGGCCCTTTTATAACTTGTGGCCTTCAACTCCCAGAATTCCTCAGCCAGGCACTCTTTTCAAGCAATTTATATTATCTTAAATACTGATGGTATGTGTAATTGGGGGTGTGGGATGATTCACAATGCACATTAGACAAAATTGAAGTGTGATTGGGTACACTCAGTGGTGGGATTCAAATATGTGAACAACCGGTTCTCTGTGTGGCTGTTGCCACTTCCAGAAGTCCATTCTGGGCCTGGGCCACAAAAAATTAGCTACTCGTTCTGCCGAAATGGTGCGAACTGGCTGAATCCCACCACTGGGTACACTATGGTTTAGTGTTGTGGTAGTTCTAGTTGTTGCCTTTGCATACAGTATTCTAGAAATTGGCCTATTATAGTTAGCAATCAAACAGTGCTTCTCAACCCTTGGCCAATTTAAAATGGGTGGACTTCAACTCCCAGAATTCCCCAGTCAGCTAAGGCTGACTGGGGAATTCTGGGAACTGAAGTCCACCCATCTTAAAGTGGCCAAGGTTGAGAAACACTAGTTTATAACGTGTGAAGCCAAGAGTTGGTTTTGGAGAAGCGTAAAGATGTAAGTAATGTAGCATCTAATGAGTAAAGTCAATATTACTTTTGCCATCCACTTGTTTAACAGCTGTTTCTTGTTTCTCCACAATTTAACTCAGAATAGTGTGGGGAAGATCAATGGAATTGCCAGTACTTTAAATATTCAGTTCACTTCCATTGTCGTACCCGTATTTTAAGTAAGAAAGATTGAACATAATGTCAGGGCAAATCTCTACCTTGTATATCGCCCATGGTTGGAAATCTGACACTGAAAGAATTTCAATAGTTCTGTCCTAATTCTCCACTCAGGATGAATGGATTGCTTCTTTCTGTTTCCATTATTGTTGTGCCATATATTTCCTTTAAAATCTAGTGCTTGTAATGCTCAACCTTGAGCCCATATATCTTGCGTGTTTCCTACTGTCTCTGGATAAAACCCAGCAAGCTAAATCAACAAGCCCTTTTAGTACAAATGTTGGGTTAAACTGGGAAATCCATTCCAGATCTGATTAGCGCACATTAACCTCCCAGATAAAGGCCTGAGGTAATTTCGCTAAACACTTACTACGCGTCGCATAAATTACTCTACAGTTTCTGAGTAGAATTGAGGACAACAAATGTCTAGCCGTAGACTGTATCTGTGGATTTTGTTGGGAAAACCTTAAGAAGATTTTCTCCTAACTCAAGAGCTGGAGTCAGCTAACCTGAGAGATCAAAAGGGAAAAGAGGAAGGAATTGTTGAAGGAAAAGTCTTCATCGTGGTTCAGTCCAAGCCAGGAATAAGCAACATGGCGACTGCTTTAGAAAGAAGGTTGCAGTTTATTGAAGAGGAGAGCCAGACAGAAAGATGGCTCTGGCAGAAAAGAGAGAGAGAGAGCACATGTAGGGAGTGGGTTTTTATACCCTCTGGGGCTTTTGTTTGGAGTTGTTTCCTGTTCCTGTTTGAGGCTTTGTATTTCCTGTGTCATGTATTCTGAGTCTGGGTGTGCCCTTTGGCATCTGTGGGTTAATCCTATTATGTCCTATCTTAGAGTTTGGGTGGGGTATGTAGATTTTAAGGGTCTTTGTCTTCCTAAACTTCTAGCTTCAACCTTCCTGAATGGATTATTTACATCTGCATTTCTACAGAGCTGGTTTCTGCTTGGGGGAGGGAGACTTGGGGCTATTAAGAAAACTGGGCATGCTTTTCTGCCTCTTTAAGATCCTTGGAGGAAATCTATTTTTCTGCCCTTTTAATATTTCCTTCTCTGGGGAGGCTGACTTCCCACAGAATAATACAGGTAAATCTTTGGCTTGCAACCGTTTGTTTAGCAATTGTTTGAAATTACACTAGCACTGAAAAAAGGGACACGATCCCTTTTCACTCTTACAACCATTGCTGCCTCTCCCATGGTCATGTGATCTAAATTCGGATACAATAGAATTTATCTTATTAAAAAGTATCTTATTCTATTTTCAATATAAGAGTAATTTGGCTGTGGAATCAGTTGCTCAGAGTTGGGGTTCATTCTGGGTTAGATAATTAACTGCTGGGGTTAATTAAACCAGTTTTTGTGCTAAGCAGGGGAGTCAATTCAATGGCTTAGACCAGGGGTTCTCAACCTTGGTAACTTTAAGACTTGTGGACTTCAACTCCCAGAATTCCTCAGCCAGCGACTTCAACTCCCAGAATTCCTCAGCCAGCGAATTCAACTCCCAGAATTCCTCAGCCAGCTTTGCTGGCTGAGGAATTCTGGGAGTTGAAGTCCACAAGTCTTAAAGTTGCCAAGGTTGAGAACCCCTGGTCTAAGCCATTGTTTCTCAACTTTCACAGCTTTCAGATAGGTGGACCTCAACTCCCAGAATTCCCCAGCTCGCCAAGATTCTGGGAGTTGTAGTCCACACATCTTGAAAGCCGCCAGGGTTGTGAATACTAGTCTTACAATGTTGTGACTCTTTGTAAAAGAAAAAAAAATAGTTAAGTTTCAAAGAGAGGTCAAGTGCAAAATGACAGAAATGGAAAAATTGAGTGGAGGGGAGGGGATCAAAAAGTGGGGGGAATTAAAAAGTGATGAGAAAAAGTGTTGACTTCCACCTTTTTTCAGTACCTATATGTAGAAAAATAACCCCTGAAACAAAAAAACAGAAATTCATATAAAATATACAGATTAAAACAAAATAACATTAGAAGTATATAACAAAATAACCTCTTGATCTACGTTTAAGCATAATCATAAACTATATATATATATAGGTTCGAATCCAGAAAGGGTGAGTTCTGACTGAAGAGAGTTAAATAACTCGAAATAGCTATCTCAGAAATCCCTTATTTCTTTGTTAACAATTTAAAAACATATATATATATATTTGTGCTTGCAGATGGCTCTGGGTTGAGCTGAAACAAGCAAAGGAAAGAATGATTTCTTCCTCCCATATTTGGGTTTACAGGGTGCAATCTAAAAAATAATAACCACTTCACACACACACACACACACACACACACACACACACACACACACACACACACACACACACACACACACACACACACACACACACACACACACACACACACACACACACACACATATATATATATATATATTATATATATAATATATATATATATATATATATATATATATATATATATATATATATATATATATATATAATATAGAGCCAGTTTAGTCTAGTGCAGTGGTGGCGAACCTATGACACGGGTGCCAGAGGTGGCACTCAGAGCCCTATCTGTGGGCACACACACCGTCGCCCCAGTCCTAGGCCTTCAGGTGGGTTTTATAAAACCTTTTCGCTTTAGGCCTCTGCCGCCGTGTGCAAAAAAAAAAAAAAGGTTCAATCAGTCAGTCAATTTCAACTTCTCACGGGGAAAAAAAAAGATCTTGCAAAGTTGGAATTGATTGATTGAACTTTTTAGTCCCACCCAGTCTGTCGTTACCACCGCAGCCACGCCCATCCAATAGGCCACGCCCACCCAATGGGCCACACCCAGCCAATGGGCCACACCCACCCGGCACTTGACGATGCATAAGTAGGTTTTAGGTTGCAGTTTGGGCACTCAATCTCTAAAAGATTCGCCATCACTGGTCTAGTGGTTAAGGCAGGGCTCTTCAAACTTGGCCCCTTTATGACTTATGGACCAACTCCCAGAATTCCTCAGCCAGGCACGCTGGCTGAGGAATTCTGGGAGTTGAAGACCGCAAGTCATAAAAGGGCCAAGTTTGAAGACCCCCTGGGTTAAGGCATTAGGCTAGAAACCAGGAGACTGTGAGTTTTAGTCTCACCTCAAGCATGAGAGCTGGCTGGTTGACCTTGAGCCAATTACCAGGAGAATTCTAATCCCACTTTAGGCATGAGCGCCAGGTGGTGACTTTGGGCCAATCTCAAGAAAATTGAGTTCTAGTTCCACCTTAGTCATGAAAGCCATTTGGACGACTTTGGGCCAACCACCAAGGGACTATACATTCTAGTCCTGCCTTAGGCATGTCAACCAGTTGGGTGACTTTGGGCCAATCATTCATAGGGTTGTTGTAGAGAAATAGAAGGAAGAAGGAGCATTGAATAAGTTCACTGCCTTGTTTATAAGAACATAATGCTTGGAAGGAAGAGAGAGAGAGAGAGAGAGAGAGAGAGAGAGAGAGAGAGAGAGAGAGAGAGAGAGAGAGAGAGAGAGAGAGGAGAGAGAGAGAGAGAGAGAGAGAGAGAGAGAGAGAGAGAGAGAGAGAGAGAGAGAATATCCAGGAGAATCCAAGTAGGAAAACACTTTAATAAAACCAAGCTTTTGTTGGGAACTTCCAACATTGTCAGGGTTAAAAGCCAGTTAACGGAGACACCTTAAATAGGGTTAGCTGACGCTTGCACCCAGCTCCTAGACCGCGTCATCGGTCCTAGCCAGTTAATTTGTGTTCTAGTTGTTTCTTTGATTTCTGCATTGAGCCCTCCTCTATCATTCCTTCGAACCTTCTCATCTACTCTTTCAACATTGGTTCCTAAGTTTGTCAAGATCCTTACATCCTCCTCCCCTCTGATGGTGTTTAGATAGATAGATAGATAGATAGATAGATAGATAGATAGATAGATAGATAGATAGATGGATGATGGATGGATGGATGGATGGATGGATGATGGATGGATGGATGGATGATGGATGGATGGATGGATGGATGGATGGATGGATGGATGGATGGATGGATGGATGGATGGAGAGAGAGGGAGAGAGGGATGGATGGATAGATTTAGATAGATAGATAGATAGATAGAGAGAGAGAGAGAGACAGAGGAGGGAGGGATAGATAGATGGATGGATGGATGGATAGAGAGAGAGAGAGAGAGATGGATGGATAGATGGATGGATGGATGGATAGATAGATAGATAGATTAGAGAGAAAGACAAAGGGAGGGAGGGAGAGATAGATAGATAGATAGATAGATAGATAGATAGATGGAGAGAGAGGGGGGGATGGATGGATGGAGTGTAACAATAACAGTAACAGCTTCATCACTGGCGCTTTCAAGAAGAGACCGGACTGCTACCTGTCAGGGATGGTGTAGGGCAGCGGTTCTCAACCTGTGGGTCGCGACCCCATTTGGGGTCGAACGACCATTTCATGGGTGTCGCCAAACAACGCAGTCCGCCATTTTCCCCCTTTTCCTTAGCTGTGCTACTCCCTCTTATTCTATTGGCTTTTGAAAGCCAATAGAATAGACTCTCTTGAATAGAGTCTAACTCTATTGGCTTTCAAAAGCCAATAGGAATTGTCCAGGCTGTCTCTGCCCTGCTGAGCCCGCCAAAAGTCCCAGTCTGCAAACGGTGCTACAAGTTGTCTTCAACGAAGGCGAGCTGTCTGGAAGTTTCCACCCCTCCCTGCTGATCAACTACTAAAACTGTAAGTAAAAGTCCCTGCTGATCAACTACTAAAACTGTAAGTAAAAGAGGGCCAGGGATGAGAGGTGAAAGGCCGGCGGGCACAGGGAGGGTTTTTGGTGCACGTGGGGCCCGGCGGGTTTTTTACCTCCCTTGGGCTGGGCCAGCTGGTGGCCCAGCCCGTGGTCTCCCTGCACCGTCGCTGCCGCGGCCCGCCCAGGAGCACCTGAGCACCTGGGCCTGCCTGCCGCCCCCCGAATGGGCGGTGGCCTACGCCTCGGCCGGCGCAGGGGGCAGCACCACACATGCACGGTGCAGGGGGCAGCACCATGCATGTACATCGCAGCACCACGCATGCGCAGTGCAGGGGGTAGCACCACGCACCACCGGGGTCGCGGCCTGAAAAAGGTTGAGAACTGCTGGTGTAGGGTCTCCTGCCTGGGCAGGTGGTGATGGTGGTGGACCAGATGACCTGCCAAGTCCCTTCCAACTCTGTTATTCTGTTCTATTCTCCCAGGTACCCCCTCCCCTCACTGTGTAGCTATACATGCAGGTGGCTTTTAATGTACGAGATCAACTTTCCAAAACAGAGAAAAATATACATGCTTGGCTCAAACTCATCTCATTATCCCTGTTTGCAATATTATAAATGTTGCAGCTTGTAGAGCCTTCATTTCTTTGTTACAAACATCGGAGTTTCTTTACAAATTCCCAAAAGGAAGTTTGCATACAGGGAGGTTGATTAGAAGCAGATGCCAGGGAAAACTTGACAGCAGAAAGCTGGTAAGAGCAACATTATCACGAAGAGGAGTCCATGAAAATGTCACTTGCTGTTTGGTGCTTTTGTCGTTAATACACACCGCACAGAGCATGAAATATGATCTCTGTGATGGATGGAAGAGTTAACGGTATTGCTGTAGCCTCCAGGTATAATCAGTTTCTCTTTATTAACATGCAGCTAATTAGTAAAGATTTTCGTTGATCGAATAGCCACCCTGAGAATCGTTTTGAAAGTAGTCATATTAAGCCGAATGTGGGCTGGGTAACTGGGAATTATGGAAATAAGTTACTAGTGACTGGGTCATTGGCCCAGATTAGGAGAAAATTGAAAATAATTTAGAAGAGCAAGGGAGGGGAGGGAGGGAGGGAGGGGGAGGAAAGAAGAAGCATGAGATTTAAGAAGGGAAGGGAAGGGAAGGAAAGGAAAGGGAAGGGAAGGGAAGGGAAGGGAAGGGAAGGGAAGGGAAGGGAAGGGAAGGGAAGGGAAGAAGGGAAGGAAAGGGAAAGGGAAAGGAAAGATAATAGAGGAAAGGAAAGGAAAGATAATAGAGGAAAAGAAAGGAAAGGAAAGGAAAGGAAAGGAAAGGAAAGGAAAGGAAAGATAATAGAGGAAAGGAAAGGAAAGATAATAGAGGAAAGGAAAGGAAAGGAAATATAATAGAGGAAAGGAAAGGAAAGGAAAGATAATAGAGGAAAGGAAAGGAAAAGAAAGGAAAGGAAAGGAAAGATAATAGAGGAAAAGAAAGGAAAGGAAAGGAAAGGAAAGGAAAGATAATAGAGGAAAGGAAAAGAAAGGAAAGGAAAGGAGGGAAGGGAAGGAAAGGGAAAGGGAAAGGAAAAGAAAGGAAAGGAAAGGAAAGGAAAGATAATAGAGGAAAGGAAAGGAAAGATAATAGAGGAAAGGAAAGGAAAGGAAAGATAATAGAGGAAAGGAAAGGAAAGGAAAGATAATAGAGGAAAGGAAAGGAAAGGAAAAGAAAGGAAAGGAAAGATAATAGAGGAAAAGAAAGGAAAGGAAAGGAAAGGAAAGGAAAGGAAAGGAAAGATAATAGAGGAAAGGAAAAGAAAGGAAAGGAAAGGAGGGAAGGGAAGGAAAGGGAAAGGGAAAGGAAAAGAAAGGAAAGGAAAGGAAAGGAAAGATAATAGAGGAAAGGAAAGGAAAGGAAAGGAAAGGAAAGGAAAGATAATAGAGGAAAGGAAAAGAAAGGAAAGGAAAGGAGGAAGGGAAGGAAAGGGAAAGGGAAAGGAAAGGAAAGGAAAGATAATAGAGGAAAGGAAAGGAAAGGAAAGGAAAGGAAAGGAAAGGAAAGGAAAGGAAAGGAAAGGAAAGGAAAGATAATAGAGGAAAGGAAAGGAAAGATAATAGAGGAAAGGAAAGGAAAGGAAATATAATAGAGGAAAGGAAAGGAAAGGAAAGATAATAGAGGAAAGGAAAGGAAAAGAAAGGAAAGGAAAGGAAAGGAAAGATAATAGAGGAAAAGAAAGGAAAGGAAAGGAAAGGAAAGATAATAGAGGAAAGGAAAAGAAAGGAAAGGAAAGGAGGGAAGGGAAGGAAAGGGAAAGGGAAAGGAAAAGAAAGGAAAGGAAAGGAAAGGAAAAGAAAGGAAAGGAAAGGAAAGGAAAGGAAAGGAAAGATAATAGAGGAAAGGAAAGGAAAGGAAAGGAAAGGAAAGGAAAGGAAAGGAAAGATAATAGAGGAAAGGAAAGGAAAGATAATAGAGGAAAGGAAAGGAAAGGAAAGATAATAGAGGAAAGGAAAGGAAAGATAATAGAGGAAAGGAAAGGAAAGGAAAGATAATAGAGGAAAAGAAAGGAAAGGAAAGGAAAGGAAAGGAAAGGAAAGGAAAGGAAAGGAAAGGAAAGGAAAGGAAAGGAAAGATAATAGAGGAAAGGAAAAGAAAGGAAAGGAAAGGAGGGAAGGGAAGGAAAGGGAAAGGGAAAGGAAAAGAAAGGAAAGGAAAGGAAAGGAAAGGAAAGATAATAGAGGAAAGGAAAGGAAAGGAAAGGAAAGGAAAGGAAAGGAAAGGAAAGGAAAGGAAAGGAAAGGAAAGGAAAAGAAAGGAAAGGAAAGGAAAGGAAAGATAATAGAGGAAAAGAAAGGAAAGGAAAGGAAAGGAAAGATAATAGAGGAAAGGAAAAGAAAGGAAAGGAAAGGAAAGGAAAGGAAAGGAAAAGAAAGGAAAGGAAAGGAAAGGAAAGGAAAGATAATAGAGGAAAGGAAAAGAAAGGAAAGGAAAGGAAAGGAAAGATAATAGAGGAAAGGAAAGGAAAAGAAAGGAAAGGAAAAGAAAGGAAAGGAAAGGAAAGGAAAGGAAAGGAAAGGAAAGGAAAGGAAAGGAAAGGAAAGGAAAGATAATAGAGGAAAGGAAAGGAAAGGAAAATATAATGGTTTGCATTCAGACTGATAAAAAGTCAAGAGCTGAAAGAACTATCAGTGAAAAGACCCACCACAGAAAGGAAGCTAAGAAGATCATAAAGATGTCTCCACTTTAAGGTACTTTGAAATATGTTGGTTGTAGATGGGAAGTGGTTCCGTTGCTTGTAACCCCATTTCTTTCTTTCCCACAAATCTGGTTAGTTATCTAGAGCAGGGCTTTTCAACCAGTGGTACAGGTACCACCTGTGGTACATTGGCACCTGGCAGGGGATACGCGACCATCTTAGAAAAGTGGTAGCGGGGGAGGGGAATGAGCTGAACCGGTGGAGCACCGCACAAGTCTGAGCGAGAGACGGCTGGAGCTGCAGGACTCTCAGGGCTCAGCGGAAGCGCCAGGATCAGTGCCGCTTTTCAGCTGATTGGCACTTTTTTGGGGTTGTCAGGGCTCAGCGGAAGCGCCAGGATCAGCGCCAGGCTCCAGCTGGAAAGCAGCACTGATCCTGACGCTTCTGCTGAGCCCAGAAGAAGTGCCGATCAGTTGGAATGTTGCAGCATCTCCAGGGTCATGTGATTTACATTCAGATGCTGGGCAACCGATTCATATTTATGACGGTCACAGTGTCCCAGGGTCATGTGAAGGGACCAAAACCTGCTGCAACCACCCAGCAGACGGGGGGAATAAAAACCAAACACCCCCCACCCCACCCCCACTGCCAATCCTCAACAGAAATGCTCACAACAATGAAAACCTCGGACAGGAGGAAGAGCGCCACCGGGCGAGCAGACAGTTGTTGGCTGAGGGGCACTTTTTTCAGTGCCATTGTAACTTCGAACAGTCACTAAGTGAACTGTTGTTAGTCGAGGACTACCTGTACTTTATCACTCTTTTCTTTTCTTTTCTTTTCTTTTCTTTTCTTTTTCTGGTCATCATGTTTTTGACCCCTTGCTAGGCGACTGGTGACACTCGGATGTTGCCATATCCTAAAAGTGGTACAATGGGTGAAAAGGTTGAAAAGCCCTGCTCTAGAAACTGTCTTTTTTCCCCTTTGTCATTTTCAGTTTCAGCTACATGCCAGAGGGAGGAAACACAGGAAAGCTTTATATTCTGATATTCTTCTTCCAGAAAGAGAATTCTTGAATCCTTAGGATGAGGGGAGAGTTCATCTTTCAGGTCCAAAAGACTGATCATCCGTTCCACGTAGGTGTGGGTATGTGATGTGTCCCTCGTTTCCAGATAGAGACAAGGAGAACCTCTGCTTTTGAATCAGCCTAAGAATCAGCCTTTTTTTTTTTAAAGAAAAGTGTATTGAACAAATCTACATTCCAATACTTCAGATATTTTAAGTACAGGTAGCCCTGTATTTAATTTGTTTAGTGCCTGTTCCCAATTACAACAGCAACTGAAAAAAGTAACTTATGACTCTTTTTCACACTTACGACGGTTGCAGCATCCCCAAGGTCACGTGATCAAAATTCAGAGGCTTGGCCATGGGCTCATATTTGTGACGGGTCGTGGTGTCCCGGGGTCATGTGACCCCCCCTTCTGACCTTCTGACAAGCGGAATCAGTGGGGGGAAGCCAGATTCACTTAACCACCAGGTCACCAACTTAAAAACTGCTGTGATTCACATAGCAACTGTGGCCAAAATGGTCGTAAAGTGAGGCCAAGCTCACTTAAGGACTGCCTTGCTTAGCAACAGAAGTGTTGGGCTCCAAATTGGTCCCAGGACACGGCAACCATCATAAATACATGCCGGTTGCCAAGCAACTGGATTTTGATCCCGTGACCATGGGGATGCTGTTAAACCAGCGGCTCTCAACCTGTGGGTCGCGACCCCATTTGGGGTCGAACGACCATTTCATGGGGGTCGCCAAACACCGCAGTCCGCCATTTTTTAAATTTTTTTTGGGTCGGCCATTTTTTTTTTGGTCGGTCGGCCATTTTTTTCCCCTTTGCGATGCGGGCCGTCGCACCGCGCATGCGCGATGGGGGCCCACCATTTTTTTTTGGGTCGGCCATTTTTTCCCCCTTTGCGATGCGGGCCGTCGCACCGCGCATGCACGATGCGGGCCCGCCATTTTTTGGGGGGTCCGCCATTTTTTTCCCCTTTGCGATGTGGGCCGTCGCGCCGCGCATGCGCGATACGCCCGTCGCGCCGCACAAGCGCGATGCGGGCCAGGGTCGAGCCCCGGAAAAGGTTGAGAACCGCTGTGTTAAACAAACGGTTGTAAGTTTAAGATTACCTGCATTGCGCAGACTGGCACAGCTGAAGTGCTGCTGTGTCCTTCGTTTTTATCTCTGCTTAATACATGGTTCTTACAGCTGGAGTTGTTACAGTCCACAGTGTTAGAAGCCGTGCTGGAAAAAAAATCCAATGGGACAATTTGCTTCAGATGTTGTGGGTGTTTCATCACTGAAGGATTTTAATATTAATAATAATAACAACAACAACGATGATGATGATGATGATGATAACAACAACAATAATAATAATAATAATAATAATAAAGTTGGAAGGGACCTTGGAGGTCACCTAGTCCAACCCCCTGCTCAGGCAAGAAACCCTATACCATTTCAGACAAATGGTTGTCCAGTCTCTTCTTAAAAACTTCCAGTGTTGGAGCATTCACCAGCTTCTGTAGGCAGGTTGGAAGGGACCCTGGAGGTCATCTAGTCCAACCCCCTGCTCAGGCAAGAAACCCTATACCAGTGATGGCGAACCTTTTAGAGTCCGAGTGCCCAAACTGCAACCCAAAACCCACTTATGCATTGTCGGGTGCTGGGTGGGTGTGGCCCATTGGGTGGGCGTGACCCATTGGGTGGGTGTGACTGCAGTGATAACGGCAGACTGGGTGGGACTAAAAACTTTAATCAATCAATTCCAACTTTGCAAGATTTCTTTTTTCCTGTGAGAAGTTGAAATTGACTGATTGAACCTTTCTTTTTTTTTTGCACATGGCAGCGGAGGCCTAAAGTGAAAAGGTTTTATAAAACCCAGCGGAAGGCCTGGGACTGGGGCGACAGCGCGTGTGCCCACAGAGAGGCCTCTGAGTGCCGCCTCTTGCACACGTGCCACAGGTTCACCACCAATGCCCTATACCATTCCAGACTGTTCAGTCTCTTCTTAAAAACTTCCAGTGTTGGAGCATTCACCAATTCTGGAGGCAGGTTGTTCCACTGGTTAATTGTTCTAACTGTCAGGAAGTTTCTCCTTAGTTCTAGGTTGCTTCTCTCCTTGATCAGTTTCCATCCGTTGCTCCTTGTCCTGCTTTCGGGCACTTTGGAGAATAGCTTGACTCCCTCTTCTTTGGGGCAGCCCCTCACATGTTGGAACAGGGCTATCATTTCACCCCCGCGTCCTTCTCTTCATTAGACTAGAAATACCCAATTCCAGCAATTGGGCAGCCAGTTGTCTCAAATTGTATAAGATCTGCTTGAACAGAGGGTTGAACTAGAAGACCTCCGAGGTCCCTTCCAGTTTTATCCGGATTGATTGAAAGCAGGGTCTTTCTTTCTTCCATGTTTACTTTCATGTGAAGATCATCTGCATTGGACTAAAGTACATGTTGACTCCATGGCTGTTTCTACCCATTTAAATCTTGAATAGCTTGGGCTCTGTTGCTAGGGAGCAACAGTGTAATAACGAGTTGTGAGTTGTGTGCGGGTTTGCAAGTATATCAACCTGGATGTCCCCAAGTGGGATAGAATAGCAGATAAGATAGATCTTTGGCCTGGTTGGAAGAATTTGTCTTAAATTCTTATCAACAGGACCTTCTCCTGTCTCTTGTCTGACATTGCCTTGAGGGTCTTCTCAGGTCATTGTACGTTGTGAATTGACAGCCAAAGAACCGGCTGTTTACAGCAACGGTCAACAAATGGTAGAAGCCCATCTCTAAGCATTAACTTCCGGCATTTTTTTTTTTATCGCAAGTAGTTCTCAACTTGCAACAAGCCCCAAATATCCGTTGCCAAGTAAGGTGGTTGTTAAGAGAATTTTGCCCCATTTTCTGGGCTACTGTTGTGAAGTGAATCTCTGAGTTGTTAGTAACACAGTTGTTAACTGAATCTGGAGAAATTTCCTGACCATTAAAACAACTAATCAGTGGAACGACTTGCCTCCAGAAGTTGTGGATGCTCCAGCATTGGAGGTTTTTAATTAGAGATTAGAGTTCCAGACTCTCAGGGGCTGCCCCAAAGAAGAGGGAGTCAAGCTGTTCTCCAAAGTGTCTGAAGGCAGGACAAGAAGCAACGGATGGAAACTCACCAAGGAGAGAAGCAACCTAGAACTAAGGAGAAACTTCCTGACAGTGAGAACAATCAGTAGAATGACTTGCCTCCAGAAGTTGTGAATGCTCCAACACTGGAAGTTTTTAAGAAGAGAGTGGACACCCATTTGTCTGAAATGGTATAAGGTTTCCTGCTTTAACAGGGGGTTGGACTAGAAGACCTCCAAGGTCCCTTCCAACTTTTTGGTTTTTCTGTTCTTCTTTCATTTCTCTGAAAAAGTCCAAACAGATTTGGCCTAGAAATTTGCTTTTCTTTTCAAAAGCCCATATTCTTGATTCTTCTTCCATATTTCATTGAAGGTGATTGCAAACTGTCCTATAAAATCAGGTGAGGTGTAACTGAAAGGGAAATTCATTCATTGCGATGGGGAAAGTTTGCTGCTATTTATAAATAAGATTTCAAGAGGAAGAGTCAAGAAAAAAATATATAGAATTTTGGGTGGTTCAGAGCGCAAGATGTACGTTCATCTTGGCTGAGATCCACCAAGAACATTCTAGACTTCATGTCTGTGGACATTCTCAGTCATCCAGGTCATGATTGTCTCAAAGACACTTTCTCAAAAAGGCCATTAGACTTTTTTTTTTACTTGAAGACGTTTCGCTTCTCATCCAAGAAGTTTCTTCAGTTCTGACTGAAGTCAGTTTGAGAAAAGGCATCTTTGGGACGACCATGACCTGGATGGCTGAGAATCTCCATAGATATCTAGACACGGCTGCTTTAGGAGAACAAGGATTGCTGCAAGAGGACCTCTGCACACGGTATGGAGCAGCTTTCTCCTTTTCGAATCCAAAGAAACGCTAACCCAGATCGAGTTAGCGTTTACACTTTCTGCTTCCCCTTTGCGAGACCCAATCATTAAATCAATAATTAAACAAGAATGGAAATACCGAATGAGGAAGATCTAATAAAGAAAATTATGTTTTGCGCAGAATTAGATAGGTTAACTAAAAGATTAAAAAACCAGGAAGATACAGAATTTTATTTGATATGGAACAAAATTTTATAGGAGGGAAAAAAAGATAGCGGTCACCAATGATGAGACAAAATAAAAAATAGAGATTAGAAATGTATAGTTTATATATAGATAAGTTATATGTAAATAATGTATAATATGGACTGAGATGTATGTCAAAGACGAAAGACGATTTACCATGTTCAATGTTTTTAATCCTTTCTTTCTGTATTCAATAAAAAACTTTTTTTAAAAAAATAATTAAACAAGAAGCAGAGCCAGGATTGAAAAGACAGCAACTAGACAGCAAGTGCTGCCGCTGCAAAGAAGCTAAAAAAGGGGGGGAACCACCTGGAGATTGTGCAGGCAGACTCCGAACGACGGCATGACAAAGGAGCAACAATGGTGCACTGGAAGATCTGCATGAAAAGTTCGGCAGTTCTGAAGGTCCTCGGATGAGAAGCAAAATGACATCAAGGAAAAACAAAAAACAAAGGAAGTCCAGTTGCCTTTTGAGAAAAAAGCATCTTTGGGACGTTCTAGATTTCACTGAGAAAGTTGGACCATCAGAAAGGCTGAGCGCCAAAGAATTCAGGCCTTTGAACTCTGGTGCTGGAGAAGACTCCTGCGAGTTCCCTGGACTGCAAGGCGATCAAAACGGTCAGTCCTGGAGGAGATCAACCTCGACTGCTCTTTAGAAGGCCAGATCCTGAAGTTGAAACTCAAGTCCTTTGGCCACCTAATGAGAAGGAAGGACTCCCTGGAGAAGAGCCTGATGCTGGGAAAGATGGAGGGCAAGAGAAGAAGGGGACGACAGAGGATGAGGTGGCTGGAGGGAGTCCCTGAAGCAGCAGGTGTGAGCTTCAATGGACTCCAGAAGATGGCAGAGGACAGGAAGGCCTGGAGGAACCCCGTCCTTTGGACATGACTTCACAAATAATTAACTGATTTCACTGAACTTCACTGCCTCTCTTACAACCTACCAGCAGGAGCCGACTAACTAGTTTTGAGATAATGTTTTCCTAAAGGCTGATTTATATATTGGGAAGAAAGGCGTGGAGTGTAAATTAATGTTTCTTCCAGGCCCAGCAATCTCATAAAAGCTGTTGATAAGAGGCAAAAAGTAGACACGTCTTGATTTGACATCAGCCTTTCCCCGTCCCTTCCAAGTGCTATGTTTTTAATCAAATGTGAAATACAGTCTTGGCAGGTTGAAAAGGATTAGCCTCCCTTGCAAGTAACTCTTGTCTGTTTTAGTCAACAGGGGTAGCAACGTTTCCTGAAGTTTCACACTTAACAGAGTCATTTTTTAACTTCATCAGTTTAATGGGCTTTTTGCAAAGCTGCCCTGTCTATTGTGACTGATGTTTTTAAACATTGCCACTGAAACCCAAGAGAATGCTGTCTTGGTTGACTTTCCAGTGAAGATGTTCGCTGGATCGGTTCAAGAAGAGGGCAAGCAAGAGGGCAAATCTGGAAACACAGGCGATGAGGTGGAATGTGGTCTGGATTCCGAGGAGGGAGGGGCTGCATTCCAAAGAACAAAGAGAAAGCAAACTTTAGATACCAGTAGTAGAGAATATTCTTAGCTCAAGGTTGAACTGTGGGGGTCCTTGGTGCTCTCTGAGCTTGGTTGTTTTCTTGGAGACCTTTCACTACCCAGCTAGGTAACATCTTCAGTGCTAGAAGGGAGTGGAGTTTGCTTTTTCTATTCTATTCTATTCTATTCTATTCTATTCTATTCTGTTCTGTTCTGTTCTGTTCTGTTCTATTCTACAATCTATTCTTCTTTCTATTCTATTCTATTCCATTCTATTCCATATTTCTATTCTATTCTATTCTATTCTATTCTATTCCATTCCATATTTCTATTCTGTTCTACTCTACTCTACTCTACTCTACTCTACTCTACTCTACTCTACTCTACTCTACTCTACTCTACTCTACTCTACTCTAATCTAATCTAATCTAATCTAATCTAATTCTACAATCTATTCTATTCTATTCTATTCTATTCTATTCTATTCTATTCTATTCTATTCTATTCTATTCTATTCCATTCCATTCCATATTCCTATCCTATCCTATTCTATTCTATTCTATTCTATTCTATTCTATTCTATTCTATTCTATTCTATTCTATTCTATTCTATTCTATTCTATTCCATTCCATTCCATTCCATATTTTCTATTCTATTCTAGTCTATTCTAGTCTAGTCTAGTTTGTAGCTCAGGGTTGAACTGTGGGGTCCTTGGTGCTGTCTGAGCTTGGTTGTTTTCTTGCAGACATTTCATTACCCAACTAGGTAACATCATCAGTGTTAGAAAGGAATGGGGTTTGCTTATTCTACTCTACTCTTCTTGTCCTGCCTTCAGGTGCTTTGGAGAAGAGATTGACCCCTCCCCTCTTCTTTGTGTTAGCCCTTCAAATATATTGGAAAACTGCTACTATGTCTCCCCTAGTCCTTATTGTTAGACCAGACATATCCAGTTAGAACACAGAGAACAGAATAATGGGTTGGAAGGGACCTTGGAGGTCATATAGTCCAACCCCCTGCTCAAGCAGGAGAACCTATACCATTTCAGACAAAGGGCTGTCCAGTCTCTTCTTTAAAAACCTCCAGTGTTGGAGCATTCACAACTTTTGAAGGCAAGCTGTTCCACTGATTTTAATTGTTCTCACTGTCAGGAAATTTCTCCTTAGTTCTAGGTTGCTTCTCTCCTTCAGGGGCTTTGGAAAATAATAACCTCCGTGGCATTTTCAGCAAGCAAATAAAGTGTTTCAGAGATTCCCTCCCACACAACACAGAGTTCAAAGCGCCTCCCCCAAAAAAACCTTTCTCTTCTTTAGATTACATTTTCTTTCCATGCTATCTTTGCAGCCCAATCAATAAATGTCTATGAACCCATTCCAGTATGGATTTGGCCATGCGCTGGCCCTTTTCACACTTCAGATGGATTTCGTTGAAAGTCCCCTGTGCCCACTAGTGTATTTTAAAAGTTAATGGGTATACTTTCTCTCTAATGATGTGCTGAAGATTGCCCTAATTCAAGTTTGAGACAGTCCGCCTGTCAAGTATTGTGGTTTCGTTGCTAGCTACAACATGTGGCAAATTGTAATTATGGCCTATTTTTAAATGTTAGGCAGGCATATTTAGAGGCTCCACTGTGAAGGTTTAATATTTATCAACCCTCTCTTTCCTTCTAATTACAAAGGAGTGTAAATGGCCTTCCAAACAGCTCCCTCAAATTGGTGAGCTGAGAAATGGATTGGAAGAGGCTTCCAACGTTAAGGAGGGCTTCTTCTTAGCACTGGCAGTTGAAAAACAACCATGGGGGGGAAAATCCTCTGCTGGATTTGGGGGTTCAGTGAAAGCACCCCAAATCAGGGGAGACCGCAGAATTTTGAGCAGGTGATTTTTTTTATTATTTATTTTATTTATTTATTCGGATTTGTATGCCGCTCCTCTCCGAAGACTCGGAGCGGCTCACAACATATATATAAAAACAATTGCAACAAATCCGAACACAACCCCATACATACTCATCAATCACACCACAATCAACAATGTAAGTCCATGACTTACAACAGCGTGCAATAGCGGCAGTAGCTCGGGTGTAGGATGAGGGTGAAGCTTCGTTCTCCGAGCTTGTGGGTCGGTTTCCAAATGTTTGGTTACCAGGCTAGGTAGCATCTTCAGCGGAGTTTAGGGCAGGGGTGTTAAACTCACCACCTCGCGTGACATGTTGCGACGTAGCGCGACTTTTTTTCCCTGGCCAGATGTAGGGTGGGCCCAGCTTCCGCGTGACCCATCCGGCCTGCAGGCTGGCAGTTTGACACCCCTGGTTTAGGGGATGTCAGTATCAGTATTCTTCTACTTGCTGGAATTGGGTATGTCTAGTCTAATGAAGAGAAGGACGAGGGGGGACATGAGAGCAGTCTTCCAATCTCTCAGGGGCTGCCCCAAAGAAGAGGGAGCATAAAAGATTGCACTACTACTGAGACGAATTTACTTCTGAAGCTCGAATGAACAATATGTGATAGACTAGAAACAGTAGTTAGAACATATATAAGAGGAATGTTTACTAAACCAGACGTTTACAAAGACTAATCCTTAGTGTTGTATTGCAGGTTATATGATGATTGCTTTCTAATACGATCTTATGTTTGATGTTGATTGTTTCAATAAAAGAATTTTTTACAAACAAAAAAAAAGAAGAAGAAGAGGGAGTCAAGCTATTCTCCAAAGCATCTGAAGGCAGGACAAGAAGCAATGGGTGGAAACTAACCAAAGAGAGAAGCAACCTAGAACTAAGGAGAAATTTCCTGATAGAACAATTAACCAGTGGAACAACCTGCCTCCAGAAGTTGTGGGGGCTCCAACACTGAAAGTTTTAAGAACAGACTGGACAGTCATTTGTCTGAAATGGCATAGGACAAGGGTAGGCAGCCTCGGCTCTTTTATGACTCGTGGACTTCAACTCCCAGAATTCCTGAGCCAGCATGGGGGAACTATGGCCGCCTCATAACTTGTGGACTTCAACTCCCAGAATTCCTGAGCCAGCATGGCTCAGCTTGGAAACCTCTCCCTTTCCCCCTCAGCATGGCTGGCTCAGGGATTCTGGGAGTTGAAGTCCACAAGTCATAAAAGAGCCGAAGTTGCCTACCCCTGGTATAGGGTTTCCTGCCTGAGCAGGGGGTTGGACTAGATGACCTCCAAGGTCCCTTCCTACTTTATTATTATTATTATTGTTGTTGTTGTTGTTACTTATAAGGGCTTCAGGTGCGGGTATGTGTGAGGATCTTGTGATGGGTCTTGTGATGGGGAAGTTACATCAGGTCGGGGTCCTTGGGAGGTGAACTGCTGGTGGGGGAGAGGGGGCTTCCGTGGGATGGTTGGGGGTCTCTGCTGTCTCTGGTTGGCTGTGTGGTTGATTTGGATCCTGAGGGGTTCATAGGCTGATTGATGAGTCAATGTGTCTGTTGATGGAATTGTTTGTGTATATTTTGTATATCTGCTGGGAAAGATGGAGGGCAAGAGAAGAAGGGGACGACAGAGAAGGAGGTGGCTGGAGGGAGTCCCTGAAGCAGGAGGCGTGAGCTTCAGTGGACTCCAGAAGATGGTAGAGGACAGGAAGGCCTGGAGGAACGTTGTCCATGGGGTCGCGATGGGTCAGACACAACTTCGCAACTAACAACAACAATCTTGTATATCGGAGGCAGTTACCCTTTGAGAGCTGTATGCAATGAAATTTCATTTCGATGTATGCTGATTGGTGTACATTCAAAGTGACAACAAAGTTTTGTTGTTGTTGCTATTATTATTGTGGAGTGCCAGGCTTCGATGGACTCAGGAGCATGGCAGTTTTTACAACAGTTTGTTTAGGGGCTGTTTGAAGCAACAACAGCACTGAAAAAAGGGACTTTATGGCCCTTTTCACGACCATTGCAACATCTCCATGGCCACGTGATCAAAATTCAGACAGCTTGGCAACCAATTCATATTTACGACAATTGCAGAGTCCCAGGGTCACGTGATCCCCTTTGATGACCTTCTGACAAGCAAAGTCAATGGGGGAAGCCAGATTCACTTAACAATCGTGTTACTAACTTAACAACGGTGGCAATTCACTTAACAGTAGTGGCAAGAAAGGTCGTAAAATGGGGCAAAGCTCACTTTGCAACTGTCTCGCTTAGCAACAGAAATGCTGGGGCCCAATCATAGCCATAGGTTGGGGACTGCCTGTAGAATGGAAAACCCAACATTCGCACATCCATGTTAATAAAACAGGAGCGCCACGCTTCACCCGTTGTAATTTTCCTGGAATCTTGTTCTGCTTCTGAACTATTTTTTGCTCTCTTTCTTCAGCTGGAATGAGAACTCGTAGGAAACCATTGGGAAATGAAATTTAGCCTAACAATAATGATTAAGAGTAACTTATACAAAAGCTAAGAAGCCATATCAAGTGTGACTTGATTAATTGATGAGAGGAATAAGCTCCTATCGTATTTTTAAGAGCCATCCAGAATGTTCGCAGGCAAACTCTGCCCACTGCCAGGAGTTCGATCCTGACCGGCTCACGGTTGACTCAGCCTTCTATCCTTCCGAGGTCGGTAAAATGAGGACCGAGATTGTTGGGGGGGGCAGTATGCTGACATTGTAAACTGCTTAGAGAGGACCGTAAAGCACTGTGAAGTGGTATATAAGTCTAAGTGCTATTGCTAAGTGAGAAGGAAGGAAGGAAGGAAGGAAGGAAGGAAGGAAGGAAGGAAGGAAGGAAGGAAGGAAGGAAGGAAGGCCTGGTGGCGCAGTGGTTAGAATGCAGTATTGCAGGTTAATTCTGCCCACTGCCAGGAGTTCAATCCTGACTAGCTCAAGGGTAGCCTTCCATCCTTCCGAGATCGGTAAAACTGAGGACCAAGATTGTTGGGGGGGCAGTATGCTGACATTATAAACTGCCTAGAGAGGGCTGTAAAGTGGTATATAAGTGTTGTGAGTGTCCCTAGACCAGCTTGGGAAGTGTCAGAATATGAGGATCAGCAGCCAGGCCCCTCTGGGTGTTTTCCCCTCCCAGCAGCCGAGGAAGAGCAGCCAGGCCCCTCTGGGTATTTTCCCCTCCCGGCAGCTGAGCCAGACAGGGAGGAGATTTACAGGCAGTCTGGATCAGATTCACAAAGTGAGGAGTCAGATTTGGATCAAGAAGATAAATGGCTTGATCCGAGATTCCGAAGGTTTGATAAGCGACGGTGTCAGTTAAGTGGAAAAAGGAAGTAATGAGGGGAAGTGACGTATCGGACACTATATTAGAAGGGGACAGAGAGACTACGCCTTTGTCACGAGCAACGTTACTATCAAGGAGTAGCTTGATGCCTTGCCCAGTTCGTTTGAACTTAGTTCTCTGATGTTTTTGGACTCTACGGAAGATTAATGAGCTCTTGGACAACTTTACAGATAAAGAGTGAGTTAATTGGAAGGGAGGGAGAGCATGTTAATGCAGAATGTACATAAATCAGAATTGGCCGTTCCCCGGCCAACAAAATGCCAGCAGTTTGCTTTGCAATGAATCTCTTGAAATGTGTTAAATAAACCTCTTAAAGACATATTTATGTGGATTTTAATGAGCTGAGAGAGGCCAGACAGAACAATAAGTCTAGGTGCTATTGCTAAGTGAGAAGGAAGGAAGGAAGGAAGGAAGGAAGGAAGGAAGGAAGGAAGGAAGGAAGGAAGGAAGGAAGGAAGGAAGGAGGAGGGCCTGGTGGCACAGTGGTTAGAAGGCAGTATTACAGGTTAATTCTGCCCACTGCCAGAAGTTCGATCCTGACCGGCTCAAGGTTAGCCTTCCATCCTTCCGAGGACTGAGATTGTTGGGGGGGGCAGTATGCTGACATTGTAAACTGCTTAAAGAGGGCTGTAAAGCACTATGAAGCGGTATCTAAGTCTAAGAGCTATTGCTAACTGCTATGTGCTTTCTAATGGAGCGTGTGAAACGTACCGATGAGAGGTAATGAATATGGAGTGGTAATCGGAGAATTGGATTAGAACCGGAGAGATCAACCAAATGATAGAATCATGGAGTCAAGAGATTCATTTAGACTACTGAATCCAACTGCTTGTTTTGGGCAGGAATCCAAATTAAACAATTCCAGGCAGATGGTATGTGCTTGACTATCTCCGATACTTCTCCAGTTTATTGGTCTCACAGCTCTTATCGCTAGAAAGCCTTTCCTAACATTGAGCCGGAATCTTCCTTGCTGTGATTTAATTGATCATTCCATATCTGGCACTCTGGATCAAGAAGGAACCAATCTTGATCTTCTTCCATGTAAAATGGTATGCAGGTGGTTGAAGAGTGATCTCATGTCATTCTCCAAGGCAGGGGTCTTCAAACTTGGCCCTTTTATGACTTGTGGACTTCAACTCCCAGAATTCCTCAGACAGCCTCCATTTTGTTTGTTAGATTTAAGACAGGGCTCTTCAAACTTGGCCCTTTTATGACTTGTGGACTTCAACTCCCAGAATTCCTCAGCCAGCCTCCATTTTGTTTGTTAGATTTAAGACAGGGCTCTTCAAACTTGGCCCTTTTATGACTTGTGGACTTCAACTCCCAGAATTCCTTAGCCAGGCATGCTGGCTGAGGAATTCTGGGAGTTGAAGTCCACAAGTCATAAAAGGGCCAAGTTTGAAGAGCCCTGCTCCAAGGGATCTCCAGTGCCTTTCTCAAGGCAAGCATCCCTAACTCATTCCGTCTCTCTTTAGAACATTTATCCAGCTCTAAACCTTCTCAATTATAAAGCCCAAAAGTGATTTCTGAACTTAACCCAGCATCCAGCACAAAGATGTGTTGATAAAACCAAAGAGTATGTATCCTTTTTTCTGGAGGACAAAAAAAAAAGTCCCCTTACCTTTAGAGCAGGCATGTCAAACTCGTGACGTCACGTGACGTCGCACAGCGTATCGGAGCTTTTTCGCCATTGCCGGCAATCGGGTGGGCGCAGCTCAGGTATGATGAAACCGGCCCACGGGCCGGCAGTATGACACCCCTGCTTTAGAGACAGACTGGAAAGTAACGGCAAAGTGCCTTTTCCGGTTTCGTCCCATAGACGAAGTGTATTCGAGATGGGCAAGTTTATGAAACCTGGTAAGGTCGTTCTTGTTTTGGCTGGACGCTATTCTGGACGCAAAGCTGTTATTGTTAAGAACATTGATGATGGCACTTCAGACCGCCCATACAGCCATGCCTTGGTGGCAGGGATCGATCGTTACCCACGCAAAGTAACAGCCAGTACGGGCAAGAAGAAAATTGCTAAGAGGTGCAAAATCAAGTCCTTTGTTAAAGTTTACAATTACAACCACTTGATGCCAACCAGGTATTCTGTTGATATTCCCCTGGACAAAACCATTGTCAACAAGGATGTATTTAGAGATCCTGCCCTGAAACGTAAGGCACGGCGAGAGGCCAAAGTGAAATTTGAAGAAAGGTGAATCTTGGAATGATGTTACGTTTCTAGTTAAATTCAAGCTGCAACATTAATTTTTGATGGAGCAAAAAAAAAAAAATTATAAGAAAAAGTGGATACAAAATAATTTCATATAAGCTATAACTGGGTTTTACCAATGGCGATGACATGACTCTGAGACAATGCAGCTGTCATAAATACATGCCAGTTGCCAAGCATCCAAATTTTGATAACGTGACTGGGGATGCTGCGATGGTCATAAGTGGGAAAACTGATCATGTCACTTTTCAGTGCTGTTGTAACTTCAGACAGTCACTAAATAAATTGTAAGTCAAGGATGCCTGTACTTTAAGTTGCCCTAATAAAGGAAATGTTTAAGAAGGAAAAAAAAAAAAAGAAAGTAACGGCAAAGTACATACCAAAAATGTTCTTTATCTCCTAAGGACAGTTCTCAGTTTCAGCTGCAGTGCATCACATGTGCTGCTGGCACTAATGTTGAACAAAAGCTCCGCTGATAAATCCAACTGGATCAATCCATCTGTATATGGAAAAGTACTGAGTGTCATCGTGCTTTTGACTTTTAGCAGTGAGGTCTTTAATCAGCCCTAAGTAAATTAGAATTTTTATCAAATCAAATCAAAAACGACTTTTGAAATGTTTAAAAATATGTCGGATAGATGTTGGAAATGTAAACATAACATAGGCACGTATTATCATATTTGGTGGACATGCGGGAAGGCAAAGGCTTATTGGAAAAATATACATATGTGGTTAGAAAAATTATTGGGCAAACAAGTGGATTTTAAACCTGAACTTTTTTTACTAGGCATTATGTCTGAAAAGACTAATAAGCAGAAATTATATTTAATTTTACACATCACCACAGCAGCGAGAATAATTTTTGCACAATACTAGAAGAATGAAGGATTGCCATCAGAGGAAGAAATAATCAAGAAAATACTGGAATGTGCAGAGATGGACAGATTAACTTATGAGGTTGAAAGACAAAGAAGATACAGACTACTATCAAATTTGGAATTTATTTTATTCTTGGTTAGAGAAAAGAATGAAGGATTAGGAATTGAACATGTATTAGCTTAGCAAACTCCAGACAACCTGTTGATTGGAAAAATTAACATATGTTGATGGGGAAAAAAATGAAGAAAAAAAAATAAGAAAAAAAACCCCGACTTTTGAACATACCGGAACAGATATGGAGGTGTTTGCTCCAGATTTTAAGATTTTTTTTTAACCTCTCATGGAAGTTTTCGCACATTTGCACACTTGAGTTGTGGATCGGGGAAGGAGAAGGGAGAAAAGGGAAGGGAAGGGAAAGGAAAGGAAAAAGAAGAAAGAAAAGGAAAAATAAAGGAAGAAAGGAAACAGAAGGAAAAGGAGAGGAAAGGAAGAAAGGAAAGGAAAGGAAAGGAAAGGAAAGGAAAGGAAAGGAAAGGAAAGGAAAGGAAAGGAAAGGAAAGGAAAGGAAAGGAAAGGAAAGGAAGGAGAGGAACAGGAAAGGGAGTTATATTTCAAAAGCTGCTGATCATGAGTAACAATCTCCAAATATTTGGCGTTTGGGAAGGAAAAATGGGAAGTTGATGGGTTTTTACATTGAACACCCTGGACTGCAATTAGTTGTGAGAAAGGTATGCAGTTTAACGGAAAGAAAGCTTATTTCCACCTCTCCGTTGTTCCACCAAGGCCAAAAAGAGGTAGAATGAGGGTTACAGCAGCAAGACTGTTGGTGGGACAATATTGGAAGAAGCCAGAATTACCATCTATCGAAGAATGGACTTTGAAAGTTATAAATTTGGCAGAAATGGCTAAAATATCCGTATATTTGAAGGATCATTCAAATGATAAATATATGTTGGACTGGAAAAAATGGATAGAGTACATACAAGGGAAATATCAATCTAAGAAATTGTACTTAGCATATAGTTAAATTTTTATATGTTGGACTGAAAAATAAAGTTAAATTCTTATTAGGATTTATATAACAATTTTGTTTAGTTTAGTGGGTTTTCTTGTGTTTTATCCTGTATTCACTTTGGGAAGTCAGGGGTGGGTGGGTTGGGGGGGGGTGTTATAATGTACTCAACTGTAATATTGGTATTATATAAGAATGATATACTTTTTGATAAAAGAGGGGTTGCTTGGGCAGTACCTCGGAACCACATCTGGAGGGGGTGGAGATTGAGGAGTGAAGGATTGGAGGGAAGTAGGGAGGTCGTAGGAGGAGGGTGGAGAGAGATGGAGGGAGAGAGGGTGGGGGGATAGAAGTAGGAGGTAGGGAGGAAGGAAGGTGGATAGAGAAAAATTCTTTTCTCTATCACACAATACCAGGACAAGGGGGCACTCCCTAAAGCTCATAGCTAAGAAAGTGAGGACAAATAAAGGGAAATATGTCTTCACCCAGAGGGTCGTTGATTTATGGAATTCACTTCCAGAAGAGGTCGTGACAGCTGTCAGCCTTGACAGCTTCAAGGCAGGGCTAGATAGATTCATGGATGCAAAGTGTATCGGTGGTTATTAAAACAGATGTCCATGTGCCGCCTCTATGTTGGTTGAGGCAGGCAGGATTCCCTTGGGTACCATTTGTTGGGGGTCAAGGGAAAGGGAGGGTTTTGCCTTCTCTTTCTGCTCAAGATCCCCATCTACAATTGGTGGGCCACTGTGTGACACAGAATGCTGGACTCGATGGGCTTTGGCCTGATTCAGCAGGGCTCTTCTTATGTTCTTAAGAGGGGGATGTGGTGGAGGGGGTGCTGCCGAGCAATACCCATAGTTATTTTAATTATCCCATGTAAGTTTTTATATTTTGTTTTGTGTTGGAAAAAGTTGTAAACGATTGTATTAAGTTGAGTTGTATTTAATTTGATTTTTTGTTTATATTTATAATTATAAAACTAATAAAACATTAAAAAAAAGAAAAAAGATTATGAGGGCCTGGCAGAAGAGGCTAATGATTATCGGCATTCCAGTAAGATGCTGAAGGGGTTGGCAAACAGAAGCAGCCATTTTCTAATGGGATATTTTATGTGCTTTTCTTTTTTAAAAAATAAAATAAAATACATGGGATTCAAGTCAACGAGAACTTTTTCAGCGTCTACAAGAAGCAAGCGATTTCCTCTGGGCAGCATCGCTGTTCCCAAGCAGGTCACATTATTAGTTTTATCTTTCCAACCCCGAGCAGCCGTTTGAGTTTTGAAGTCAAGGCTGAGGAGATTTGCTGATGGTAATTGCTCTGCTCGGTCTCTAATGTGCAGCAACTAGAAAAAAAATTAACAGAATCCCAAGCAGCTTGTGGAATTACCTACTGCTTTAATTTATCAAACAGCACGGAAGTCGCTGCTAGACTACCAAGCCTCAGTAAAAATATTTGGTTTTTTTAGCGGCTCCAATAAATTAGTCCAATAAAAGGAAATGACCAGGAAAATATGCTATGAGGAGAAAAATAAAATAAAATAAACCCACAACTGTGTCATTTGAAGAAAAGGAAGCTTTAAAAAAAAAAAGAACCATTCACCTTTTCCTTTCAGAGTTTCTCGATCTGGGGAACTCGTGTGGACTTCAACTCCCAGAATTCCCTAGCCAGCTATGGGGAAATCTGGGAATTGAAGTCCACTTATCTTCAAGTTCCACAGGTTGAGAGAAATACTGCTCTTAAGTGATGGTACAAGTGGTTCTTGACTTACAACAGTTCCCTTAGTGACTGTTCAAAGTTACAACAGCACTGAAAAATGTGACCTATGACCATTTTTCGCACTTAATGACCGTTGAAGCATCCCATGGTCACGTGATCAAAATTCAGATGCTTGGCAACTGACTAGTATTTATGACATGGGGTCACATGATCCTCTTTTGTGAACTTCTGACAAGCAAAGTCAATGGGGAAAGCCAGATTCACTTAACAACTGTGTTACTAACTTAGCAATGGCAATGACTCACTTAATAACTGTGGCAAGAAAGGTCATAAAATGAGGCAAATTCACTGGACACGTGTCTCCCTTAGCCACAGAAATGTTGACCTCAATTGTGTTACCGAATGGGGAAAAATAAACCACCAACTGTCATTTGCAGAAAAGGAATCTTTTTTTTCCTAAAAGGGCCATTCCCCTTTCCCTCAAATTCTAAATCTGTGTTTCTCAGTTGGGGGTGGGAATTAGGTGGGGGACTTGTGTGGACTTCAACTCCCAGAATTCCCCAGCCAGCAAGTGAACACAGCTTCAAGTTCCCCCTGGTTGGGAATCACTGCTCTATGCACAAACGTGGAAGGATGCCTCAATTCCTACCATGGACAAATGTTTACAAAAGCTGATGGAATTAGCAAAGATGGCCAGATTGATAGTGCTGATAAAAGAAGAGAACACAAGTTCTTTTGTTTGTACTTGGAAACCGCTTCTGGACTTTGTGCTTGAGGTGGAAAAAGAGATATAAACATCATCATCATCATCATCATTATCGTTGGAAGGGACCTTGAAGGTCATCTAGTCCAACCCCCCACTCAGGCAGGAAACCCTATACCATTTCAAACAAATGACTGTCCAGTCTCTTCTTAAAAACTCCCAGTGTTGGAGCATTCACCGCTTCTGGAGGCAGGTTGTTCCACTGGTTAATTGTTCTCACTGTCAGGAAGTTTCTCCTTAGTTCTAGGTTGCTTCTCTCCTTGTTTAGTTTCCATCTGTTGCTTCTTGTCCTGCCTTCAGGCACCATGGAAAATAGCTTGACTCCCTTTTCTTTGGGGCAGCCCCTGAGATACTGGAAGACTGCCATCATGTCACCCCTCATCCTTCTCTTCATTAAACTAGACACACCCAATTCCAGAAACTGTTCCTTATATGTTATAACCTCCAGTCCCCTAATCATCTCTGTTGCTCTTCTCTGCACTTTCAACATCTTTTTTACATCGTGGTGACCAAAACTGGATGCAGTATTCCAAGTGTGGCCTTACCAAGGCATTGTAAAGTGGCATTAACACTTCACTATGATTTTGGGTTTTACCGATGACTGATTTGCCAATACAGAAATGGCTAGCAGGGGTAGGCAACCTTGGCTCTTTTATGACTCGTGGACCTCAACTCCCAGAATTCCCGAGCCAGCCATGCTGAGGGGAGAGGTTTCCCAGCTGAGCCATGCTGGCTTAGGAATTCTGGGAGTTGAAGTCCGCGAGTCCTAAAAGAGCCAAGGTTGCCTACCCCTGGGCTAGGGCAAAGTACTATAGAAATGTAAAAAGTTGAGATCTGATTTTAATGTCTGATTTTAGTGCAACAGAGAGAGAGAGAGGTCCGTAGTTAATGCCTTTTGTTTCTCCCCCCCTCCTTCTTCACACCTTTTTCGTTTTCCCTTTTCCTACTGTCGGCCCCTAGTATTTGCTTTTGTGCTTTCACATTTTATGTTATAAACGAATAAAACTAATTTTAAAAAAAGAGAGGGAGAATTACTGCTCTAGATGACTGCAATTGAATTTGGCTTGAATGAGTTTACTGCCTAGTAGTGCACCTTTGGTGGAATTCCGATTTTGTGAAGTTAATGGTTTCTTTACCGCTCAGGTCTCTTGTTTTCTACTAAAAAGAGGCTAAAGGCAGGTTAGGAGCATCAGAAGGGGGGGAACTATAATTAAAGGCCCCTCTACAATAGCCCTAAAGCAGCGGTTCTCAACCTGTGGGTCGCGACTCCATTTGGGGTTGAACGACCATTTAACGGGGGTCGCCAAACAACACAGTCCGCCATTTCCCCCCCTTTTCCTTAGCTGTGCTTTTGAAAGCCCATAGAATAGACTCTCTTGAATGGAGGGAGTTTAGATAGAGGGTTGCTGGCGTGCGTGGGACCCGGCGGGTGCCTTACCTCCCTTGGGCTGGGCCAGCTGGTGGCCCAGCCGATGGTCGCCCTGCGCCGTCGCTGCCCCTTGCCAGCTACGCCTCAGCCGGCAAAGGGGGCGGCACCACGCATGCGCAGCACTCCCGGGCAGCGAAAGTCCTCGACTTACGACCGGTTGGGAAGTTCTCGACTTACGACCAGTTGGGAAGTCCTCAACTTACGACCGGTTGGGGGTCGCAGCATTAAAAGGGTTGAGAACCACTGCCCTAAAGTGAGCAGATGAGAAAAAAAAAGATCTTCCCCATCACTTCCACGTTTGTATTATTTATCCCTCTTGTAACTGGATTCTGAGGGAATTCCAGTCAGTGGAGGAGCTCAGTTAATAACCATTGACAGTTCTGCCCATAAATTTGTCTAAGCTGGGTTGTTGTTTTTTTAAACCTTCTCAACTAATGGACGTCTTTGAACTGGAACAGTGATGGCGGACCTTTTAGAGACCGAGTGCCCAAACTGCAACCCAAAACCCACTTATGTATCGTCGGGTACCGGGTGGGTGTGGCCCATTGGGTGGGCATGGCCCATTGGGTGGGTGTGGCCCATTGGGTGGGCGTGGCTGTGGTGCTAACGGCAGACTGGGTGGGATCAAAAAGTTCAATCAATCAATTCCAACTTTGTGAGATCTTTTTTTTCCCGCGAGTTGAAATTGATTGATTGATTGAGCCTTTTTTTTTTTTTTGGCACACGGCGGCGGAGGCCTAAAGCGAAAAGGCTTTATAAAACCCACCTAAAGGCCTAGGACTGAGGCGATGGCACGCGTGCCCACAGAGAGGGCTCTGCATGCCACCTCTGGCACCCGTGCCATAGGTTCGCCACCACGGAACTAGAATCTCCCACTTAATCTCTGGGATGGCAGGAAGCAATTTGTCCTTTTGCCAGTCCTAAGAGTCCCTTGGTTTCGGAGCACGGAAAGTTTAACTAATCCAAGCCACATTGTAAATACTAAGCTAACCTATATTAAACAGGGAACATAGGAGATTAATAATAATAACAATAATAATAATAATGCCATTAGTCAATTGCAAAAGGCAGCCTTACTAGGAACCACTTCCATCCTGCGACGAGATCTGTAATACCATCAAACATCCACATCTGCCTATCCCAGGTCCTTGGGAAGGACTCGATAGGTAGACAAAAATGCCAAATCCAGTCTGAACATCTGGCTGACTGTGCGATGATCCATAATAATAATAGTAATAAAGTTGGAAGGGACGTTGAAGGTCATCTAGTCCAACCCCCTGCTCAGGCAGGAAACCCTATGATCCAGGGGTAGGCAACCTCGGCTCTTTTATGACTCATGGACTTCAACTAAAAAGATATTTTTACATATAAACTTGGAAAGGAGAGGAAGGGAAGGGAGAAAGGAAGAAGAAAAGGAAGAGTGGAAAGGAAGAAGATAAGGAAGAGATAATGGAAAGGAAAGGAAAGGAAAGGAAAGGAAAGGAAAGGAAAGGAAAGGAAAGGAAAGGAAAGGAAAGGAAAGGAAAGGAAAGGAAAGGAAAGGAAAGGAAAGGAAAGGAAAGGAAAGGAAAGGAAAGGAAAGGAATAAAATTTATCTGAGTTTTGAGTTCTTGTTCTCGGTTATGTGTGTACCTGTTTAAGTCCAGTGCCAACAGTGGATGGCTGATCAATAAAACACAACTGCAAAGCACAAGGTCAGAGCTGAAATATGCATATGACACAAAAGAAACAAGGAATCCCAGCAGGATATTTGCCTTCTTAAGACAAGCCACAAAAAGCAAAATTACTTTGCCATTGCTTTCCCAGCGGCCACTGACTCTTGACAGCCCACCCTTGCGATTGTTCCTTGCACCTCCAACTCTCACTCAAAGACAGGGGTGGGTGAAAAGTCACAAACAGGGGAATTTATCCTCCTTCCATAAATATAAAACCAGGAGGATGCTTTCAAGAACTGTTGTTGCCTACTGGTTATGGTGTGGGAAGGAGAGCGGGAAAACCCAGGTTTAAAACTGCCCTGGGCATAGAATTCCAATACGAGATGAGCTTTTCTATCTAATGGTCTTGTTGAAATAACCTTAGAAGTGATTTAATATGAATCCTCAAAAGGGACACATGCACACACACACACAAACACACACACACAGAGGAGAGAGAGAGAGAGAGAGAGAGAGAGAGAGAGAGAGAGAGAGAGAGAGAGAGATCACATGCTTACACCCAAACTGGATAGTGTCTGGTGTCTGGTGCCTGTGAAACTGGCTATACTGGGAGTCTCCTCCCTTAACCACATTTTGGGTGTTTGGCAACCAGCTCACATTGACAACTGATTACAGCACCCTGTGGTTATGTTATCACAATGTGTGATTTTTTTACCGGTTTCTTTTGTTTTGTTTTTTATTATTTCTGGCGGGAAAAAACAAACAAACCAGCAAATCAGCAGAATGGATTCAGACTTGCAAAGGCAGGATTC
The DNA here is from genome assembly GCA_034064705.1 of Bothrops alternatus. Classification (NCBI taxonomy): domain Eukaryota; kingdom Metazoa; phylum Chordata; class Lepidosauria; order Squamata; family Viperidae; genus Bothrops; species Bothrops alternatus. The sequence goes on along the minus strand of JARGCV010000489.1, from coordinate 488,800 downwards.
ATTTAATCGCTGCCACGAAATAAGGTTGCAAAATTGGGTCCGGTCACGTGGGCGCCTCGACTTATGACCGTCATGACTTACGACCGAAATACTGATTCCAGTTGTGGTCGTAACTCGACGACCAGCTCTATCTGCTAGTTCCTGCTGACATGTGAACGTGATAAGACTAAGGTGGCATGGCCCTCAGCACGTTAAAATAATAAAATCCATGCCTTTTAGATTAGCCTTCATTCAAGATGACATCTAGCCTATTAAATAAAACACAATCTGTGCCTGGAAGCCGTTTTGCTGGTTTATATGTCGGGACCAAGGAATGGAGTTTTATGAAGCTTAGTTTTGATTATCATGAAATATTGATTTGGCTGCCTTTATGTTAAAACAAACAAGCCTTTCTCTGCTTCCTTCACCAAAGCCACGAGAAAAAAAGGCTTCGTTTCTTTACTGAACGTTGTGCATTAATTCAGATTTTTTTTCCCATTGTATTAAATATTTAGTATCTTGATGTTTACTGGAATGTCATTCATGGGGTCATTGTTACTTTTTGCGTTAACTTTCTCTGGTTGGTTGAGCTAAACCTGTGTTTGCTTGAAAGGACTAAAGCAGGGGTAGGCAACCTCGGCTCTTTTATGACTGGTGGACTTCAACTCCCAGAATTCCTGAGCCAGCCATGCTGAGGGGAAAGGGAGAAGTTTCCAAGCTGAGCCATGGCTGGCTCAGGAATTCTGGGAGTTGAAGTCCACGAGTCATAAAAGAGCCGAGGTTGCCTACCCCTGGACTAAAGAAACGTGCTTGAAAACCCCAATTAGCCCTTGTTTGGCAGAGGTGAATGCAGAGATCTGGGGGCAATGGAGATTAATCTATCACTTGGGCATTGTACTCTGCATTAATTGAATTATTTGAGTTCAGGATCCTGTGTTTATTGGACTCCAGGAGAGTAAAAGAAGCTCAAGTGATAAAAGTGTATTCAGTTCTGCAGAGATGCTTAACCAAATCCGTTCTACTGAGCTAACCTATTTGCAATATTTTCCCACAGCATGTTAAACTTAGCCAGTGTTAGATGTGCTTTGATTGGGTTTTACAACACAGAACAGAGAAAGTAAAATAGGTTTGAAGGGACCTTGGAGGTCTTCTAGTCCAACACCCTGATCAAGCAGGAAACCCTAAGTGGAATTTTCCTCCAATGGGATTTTCCCATGTATTTTACCAGGAAACATAGATAGGGCAGCCTAGAAAAGTATGTGCCCTCCTAACCATACCCAAGCACTCAGAGTTCGTTGGCGGTGTCCATTTTGCTTTATGAGTTCATGGTGACCTAACCCTAACCCTAAGTGGAATTTTCCTCCAATGGGATTTTCCCATGTATTTTACCAGGAAACATAGATAGGGCAGCCTAGAAAAGTAAGTGCCTTCCTAACCATACCCAAGCACTCTGAGTTTGTTGGCAATGTCCATTTTGCTCTCTGAGTTCATGGTGGCATAACCCTAACGCTATGTTCGTGGTGGCGAAGCTATGGCATGCGTGTGGCCACACACCCCCAATGGGCCACACCCTCCCAATGGGCCACAACCATCTAATGGGCTACTCTCACAAAGCTCCCAACAATACATAAGTGGATTTTGGGTTGCAATTTGGGTACTTGGTCTCTAAAAGTTTCGCCTTCATTGCCCTATAGCATTTCAGACAAATAGCTATCCAGTCTCTTAATTCAAAATCTCCATTGATGGAGCACCCATAACGTCTGGAGGCAAGTTGTTCCATTGATTGATTGTTCTCACTGTCAGGAAATTTCTCCTTAGTTCTAGGTTTGTTCTCTCTTTAATGATCTTCTACCCGGTGCTTCTTCTCCTGCCCTCAGGTGCTTTGGAGAATAGGTTGCCCCCCCTCCTCTCTGTGACAGCTCTTCAAGTACTGGACAATGGCTATCATCTCAACCCTATTCCTTCTCTTTGTTAGATTAGTCATACTTAATTCCTCCGTTCATTGTTACATTCTTGGTGAAATAACCGCTTCATGCAAATTCCTTCTTTTGCAACTTTTAAATGAAGGTCTCACTGCAACTACGTAGGGCAGGGGTCCTCAAACTTGGCAACTTTAAGACTTGTGGACTTCAACTCCCAGAATTCCTCAGCCAGTTGAAGTCCACAAGTCTTAAAGTTGCCAAGTTTGAGGACCCCTGACGTAGGGGAAGGATGTCATCTGCGGCGGTCATTGTGTTTGTACCTTTTGTTTGGTTGGTGTTTCTCTTATATATGGTCTATCTACTGTGTCTAGTCTATTGCATATTGTTCGTTTGCGCTTCTGAATTGACTTCATCCCATTACTAGTGCAATCTTTTATAGTCCCTAGCCAGAGATCCTGAGGTAAAAGTTTCATATCCTGAGGTAGAGATTCAGTCCGCTTTAACAGTATTAAAGCAAACAACATTAGTCATAAGGTTATGTTACGAGGCATTAGTTATAGAACATATACATTCAACATTGGGTGTTAGTTATTGTAAACATTTGATTTGTTAGATGTTTACAAAGATTAATACCTAATGTTGTATGCTATGTCCTAGGATGATTGTTTAACAATAGGATCTTTGGTTTAATGTTGATCACATTAATATGGAACCAGATAAGAGAAACACCAATCAAACAAAGTGTAACAGGAGTATAGTTGAGGCTACACGCGAGGAGTGGAAAAAGGCTTACTAAATCAGACGTTTTCAATGACTAATACTTAGTATTGTATATCAGGTGCCATGATGATTGCTGCACAATATGTTTTTATGTCCAATGTTGATTGTTTTAATAAAAGAATTTTATATATTAAAAAAAAATAGAAAGTGAATACGAGAAACACAATGACCGCCGCAGATGACATCCTTCCCCTACGTCAGGGGTCCTCAAACTTGGCAACTTTAAGACTTGTGGACTTCAACTGGCTGAGGAATTCTGGGAGTTGAAGTCCACAAATCTTAAAGATAGTCTTCTCCAAAGTGACGAGAAAGGAAGGCATGTTTGCCTTGTCTGACCACGGAGAACGCAGGAAGTCCTCAACTTACAACAGTTCACTGAGCGACTGTTCGAAATTTCAACATCCCTGGAAAAAGTGACCTAGGATCTTTTTTTTTCACATTTACAACCATTGCAGCATCCCCCTGGTCATGTGATTAAAATTGGGATGCTTGGCAACGGGTTCATAGTTATGACGGTTGCAGTGTCCTGGGATGATGTGATCAGACTGTGGTCGGAAGTTGAGGACTACCTCAGATCAGCGAGGATATATACCAGCGGTTGTCAGCAGCTCTTCCACAAAACCCTTAAACTTAACCCTTAACAAAGAAGAGGGTGTCAAGCTGTTCTCCAAAGCGCCTGAAGGCAGGACAGGAAGCAACGGATGGAAACTCATCAAGGAGAGAAGCAACCTAGAACTAAGGAGAAACTTCCTGACAGTTAGAACAATTAACCAGTGGAACAACCTGCCTCCAGAAGCAGTGAATGCTCCAACACTGAAAGTTTTTAAGAAGAAGAGACTGGACAGCCATTTGTCTGAAATGGTATAGGGTTTCCTGCCTGAGCAGGGGGTTGGACTAGATGACCTCCAGGGTCCCTTCCAACTACTACTACTACTACTACTACTATTATTATTATTATTATTATTATTATTATTATTATTCATTAGACGTGAACCTCAGTCAACTGAACATTTAAATTGGCTGGCGCTGATGGTTGACACAAGTTGCTGCCAGCATCCTAGGTGTCAACCAGATACCTCCTTAAAATGTAAGATGTTCCGAGTAGCGCAGTTTTTTTGTTGCATTGCTGGAGTTATTGCAGGAAGCTGCAGTTTCTTGAAATATTTTGCAAAGGTTTTGGACATAGTTCCCAGTGCCCCAATGACAAAGGGTATCACTGTTACACATTTCATCCGTAATCGCGCAGTTTCAATGGCCAGGTCGCGATATTTTGTAGTTTTTTCCCGGTTCTTTTTCTTCGACTCTGGCATCTCCTGGTACAGCGATATCAATCAGCTGTACCCTTCGGTTCTCTACAATTGCGATATCTGGAGTGTTGTTGTTGTTGTTGTTGTTGTTATTAACCTTCTCGCAGACCTATATTGTATATTTGCATACATACACAAGCAATAAAAGAAATGCTCTATTATTCTTTTAAACCAACCCTTATACTTTGGGATGTGTAAGTGGATGTGTGATATAGGAGAGAAAGAAAAATAATAACCTTGTTAAAGGCTGATGTCAAGAAGTTTGATAAAAATCACAGGATTTTCTTAAGTGCCAGTATTTTCACATTTCGCTGGGTGACTGAGTATTATCGTTCCACACTGAAATATACATTAATTGAATTCTACATTAGAATTTCTCACAGGTAGTCCTCAACAAGAGAGCCTAACATCTCTGTTGCGAAGGGAAACAGTTGTTAAGTGAGCTTTGCCCTTTTTTATGACCTTTCCTGCCACAGTTGTTAAGTGAATCACTGCAGTTGTTAAGTTAGTAACACGGTTGTTAAGTGGCTTCCCCACTGACTTTGCTGGTCACAAAAGGTAATCACATGATCTTGGGACACTGCAACCGTCATAAGTACATGCCAGTTGCCAAGCCTGTAAATGTTGATCACATGTCCATGGGGATGCTGTAAAGGTCCTAAGTATGGAAAAAAACAGTCCTCAGTTACTTTTTTTTCAGTGCCGTTGTCACTTCAAATGTGAAGTTTGTACAGTTCAACTAGTAAACTTCAGGTTCAAATAGTGAACCATTACTAAACAAATTGTTGTAAGTCAAGGAGTAGAATAGAACAACAGAGTTGGAAAGGACCTTGCAGGTCATCTAGTCCAATCCTCCGCCCAGTCAGGAGACCCTACACCAGGGCAGGCAACCTTGGCTCTTTTATGACTGGTGGACTTCAACTCCCAGAATTCCTGAGCCAGCCATGCTGAGGGGAAAGGGAAAGGTTTCCAAGCTGAGCCATGCTGGCTCAGGAATTCTGGGAGTTGAAGTCCATGAGTCATAAAGCAGCCTAGGCCTAGGCCAGAGGTAGGCAACCTTGGCTCTTTTATGACTGGTGGACTTCAACTCCCAGAATTCCTGAGCCAGCCATGCTGAGGGGAAAGGGAAAGGTTTCCAAGCTGAGCCATGCTGGCTCAGGAATTCTGGGAGTTGAAGTCCATGAGTCATAAAGCAGCCTAGGCCTAGGCCAGAGGTAGGCAACCTTGGCTCTTTTATGACTGGTGGACTTCAACTCCCAGAATTCCTGAGCCAGCCATGCTAAGGGGAAAGAGAGAGGTTTCCAAGCTGAGCCATGCTGGCTCAGGAATTCTGGGGGTTGAAGTCCACGAGTCTTAAATTAGCCAAGGTTGAGGAGCCCTGATATAGGGCAGGGGTGGGGAACCTTGGCTCTTTTATGACTCGTGGACTTCAACTCCCAGGATTCCTGTGCCAGCCACGCTGAGGGGAAAGGGAGAGGTTTCCAATCTGAGCCATGCTGGCTCAGGAATTCTGGGAGTTGAAGTCCACCAGTCATAAAAGAGCCAAGGTTCCCTACCCCTGCCCTATACCATTTCTGACAGATGGGAGTCCAGTCTTTTCTTGAAAGTCTCCAGTGATGAAGCTCCCACATCTTCTGAAGGCATTGGTTGATTGTTCTCACTGTCAGAAATAATGTCTCCATATTTCTAGGTTGAATCTCTCCATGATCAGTTTCCATCCATTGTTCCTTGTCTGGCCTTCAGATGCTTTGGAAAATAGGTGGACCCCCTCCTGTCTGTGACAGCCCCTCAAATATTGGAACACATGTCTCCCCTGGTCCTTCTCTTCATGAGACTAGCCATGCCCAGTTCCTGTAACCGTTCTTCATATGTTTTAGCCTCCAGTCCCCTAATCATCTTTTTTTTTGCTCTTCTCTGTGCTACCTGCACAGAGTTTAATGCAGTTTTGTGATAATGTGTAGCCATATTGAGAGGGGTGATATATATTAGATGGGTGAATCAGTGAATGAATGAATGATTGATTGAATGAATGAATGGTGCAAAATCTGAAGGACAACCCTACCACAATTCATTAACTCAACCTTCATTTCAGTTTCTCTGTAAAGTTCAGTAAAGAGAGGGCGAAGATTTCCAATTTGTTCACCTTGTGAGTATGCCTTGTGTTTAGATGATGGAGCAGATGTAACAATGTCACCCTCGGAGGAATGTATACACACAGGACATGTATTAATGGGCACCCCTCTTTCTAAAACCACACACCCTAGGAGGATCAGACACAATTCTGTAAATAAGATGATGCAGTGCTAACACTTGGCTCCTGGTTTTCATCTCACAAGGATCAGAAAGAAGATCTTTGTATGTGGGTGGTAAACTTAAAGCAATTGTTTATAAGTTGGCAGTGTTAATATCTCTTGGTGAAAGGTTGCACGATTGCTAGAAATATACCAAGTTCTAAAATTACAGGATTGGCAGTAGAAAGTTTTCTTTCTCAGGCGGTTGAGGATATCTTTTGTTGTTGTGAAAAGGAGATGCACTTGATAATCAAAACATAATATGAAGAAAATTGAGTTTGGAAGGCTTGGTTTAGAAATAGTACAGCAAAAAGCATGATGCAGTGCGGTGGTTTACCACCCCAAGTTATTCTTCATCCATTTTAATTTTGAATTATAAATCTGTATGAGAAGTGATATTTATATACTCAACATCTTTTTTGAGACTTTAGTCTAGAAAGATTGCAGAGAAGAGCAACAAAGATGATCAGGGGATTGGAGGCTAAAATATATAAGGAACGGTTGCTGGAATTGGTTTAATGAAGAGAAGGATGAGGGGGGGGACATGATAGCAGTGTTACAATATCTCAGGGGCTGCCACAAAGAAGAGGGAGTCAAGCTATTCTCCAAAGCACCTGAAGGCAGGACAAGAAGCAATAGATGGAAACTAATCAAGGAGAGAAGCAACCTAGAACTAAGGAGAAACTTCCTGACAGTTAGAACAATTAACCAGTGGAACAACCTGCCTCCAGAAGCGGTGAATGCCTCCAACACTGGAAATTTTTAAGAAGAGACTGGACAGCCATTTGTCTGAAATGGTATAGGGTTTCCTGCCTGAGAAGGGGTTTGGACTAGATGACCTCTAAGTTCCCTTCCAATTTTATTATTATTATTTTATTCTTGCATCACAGCTTATTAAACCATGGCTGATTAAGATTTCAGTTGATTGTAGTTGTTTTGCTTCATAACAGGTTCAGATTTCAGTTTATGATAAAGTTATAAAGCATTTCTATATTGAATGAATAGAAATATTACACAAGGGAAAGTATGGTGTTTAACGCTATAGGTAGTGCTTGACTTACTGCTGGAATGCATTGTTGGAAAGTATTTTCTGTGCAACAACTACAGTAGTATTCATCCAGTAGATGGCAGTATTTACAAGTTTGGATCCATGGTATATACTCTATGCTCTTTTGTTCTAAGTAGAGTTTCCTGTTTCCTGTTGCAGTTAAATAGTTGAGCAGTAAAGCACATGGTGACTGTACTGTTTGTTTGCTGTGTGTGACACTTACAGAATTTGTAACATTTACAACCACAATTCAGCCCCAAATGTCTGTTGCTAAGTGAAACAGTTGTTAAGTGAATGTTGCTTCATTTTATGACCTTTCTTGCCACAGTTGTTAAGTGAATCTGGCTTCCCCATTGACTTTGCTTGTCAGAAGTTCGCAAAAGGGAATCACATAACCCCGGGACACTGTAACCATCATAAATATGAACCAGTTGCCAAATGTCCAACTTTTGATTACATGACCGTGCGGATGCTGAAGTGGTCATAAGTGTGAAAAACAGCCATCAGTCATTTTTTTTCCAGTGCCATTGTAACTTCGAACAGTTACTAGACGAACAATTGTAAGTCAAGGACTGTACAAATCTTCTTCCTGTTATATAAAGTTCTCGAAGAACAGTGTTCCTAAGGCTGAATTATAAATTTGGAAAATACTAATTTAGTTTTCCTTACTTCTTTAAAGTAATTTGGTGTCTATAATAAGTTGACAATTCTTTGCAGGGACATTTTGCTCTCCAGTTTGTAATATGGGCCTAACAACATTTAGGAGAACGGTTGAAGGAGCATCTTACAAACTTCAAAGGACCACATTATCATCGCTATCACATCATCTGAAAGTTCTCCAGAATTTTTATTTGATAGAGTTGCCCAGGCAACTTTGCTAATAGTTTAGCGTGACATACAATGTTGCCACGTTAAACCCCCAATAAAGGCTTAACTTTTTTCCCATGCAGAAAAGTTTGGTTATTTTTAGAACTTTTTACACTTACCGTTAATTGAGATCTACTTTAGGTGCAAGGAAATTGGCTTACTCCCCCATCCCACCCCTTTCAATCCATTAATAACAATTACGGTTTAAAATAAATGGCTGCACATGTCATTAAACTATACTTAAGTGACTTAGAATTGACAATTAACTCAGCATGGTAATACATTATCATAACATTTTCTGGTGATGAGTTTTTTCTCTCCTTTGCACAAGAAAAGAAAAAGGATTAGCTCCTTTTGATTATTACATTTTTTTTCCAAGGGGAAGCTCTTTGTGGTGCTTGTAATCACACCAAGACAACAAGCGGGAATATGAGAATCAGTCAACAGAAAGACAGCTTCATTATCCATAAACAGAGGCAGAAATGGTTACTTGTTTTTTTAATAAATAAAACTACCCAGTTCATAGAATCATAGGGCTGGAAAAAACCTTGGAGGTCTTCCAGTCCAGGGATTCACCAAGCTTTCTGGGTTGACAGCCTAGTCCAGCGGTTCTCAACCTGTGGGTCGCGACCCCATTTGGGGTCGAACGACCATTTCACGGGGGTTGCCAAGCACCGCAGTCCGCCATTTTTTTTTTGGTCGGCCATTTTTTTTTGTCAGCCTTTTTTTTTCCTATCGCAATGAGGGCCGTCACGCTGCGCATGCGCGATGCGCCCCGTCGCACCGCGCATGCACGGTGCAGGCCCGCCATTTTTGGGGGGGGGTCGGACTTTTTTTTCCCTATCGTGATGCGGGCCATCGTGCTGCGCATGCGCGGTGTGCCCCGTCACACCGCACATGCGCGGTGTGGGCCCGCCATTTTTTTTTGCGCGATGTGGGCCGGGGTCCAGCCCCGGAAAAGGTTGAGAACCGGTGGCCTAGTAGGAAAGGGAGGGATAGACACCTTTATGCGTGCATGTGCACAGACACAAATGTGGCTGTGTGCACGTGAGCGCAAATGGAGCCGTGAGCATGTGCACTCTGCAAATGGGACTGCTAGCTCCGGCATGCAGCGAGTGGCTTGGCTACCGCCTGTGCAAGGGGAGTGAGCATGCACACATGCGTGCTTGTCACTGGCCAGCTATTCACGTGGCCCGGTGGCCCACAGGATGGGGACCTCTGTTCTAGTCCACACACACCCCCTGCCCAAGGCAGGAGTCCTTATACACCAGCGTATTAAGTACAGGTAAGCCCATGACGTACGACCAAAATTTCTGTTGTAAAATGAGACATTTGTTAAGTGAGTTTTGCCCCATTTTACGACCTTTCTTTGCCACAGTTGTTAAGTGAATCACTGCAGTATCCCGGTTGTGAAGTGGAATCTGGCTTCCCCGTGGACTTTGCTTGTCAAAAGATGATCACGTGACTTGGGCGCAGAGCAACAGTCGTAAGTATGAACCACTGAATTTGGATCATGTGATCCTGGCGATGCTACAAAGGTCGCAACTGTGAAAAATGGCCATCAGTCCCTTTTTTTCGTTGCCGTTGTAACTTTGAATCACCGCTAAATGAACTGTTGTAACTTGAGGACTACCTGTTCTTAGGAGGTGAATGCTTGGCAGCACAAAGAAAAAACAGCCAACGATTTAATAGACAGCCATCAACACCCCAACTGACAACTAAAAAGCCACACACAAGCAGGCACCATATCAATGTCACACACAAAATATCCCAAAGTGCACACTCCGCTAAAGAGAAGTTCCCTTGAGGATGGGCTCTGGCACAAGTCGAAAAGCTTGGAAGACTTAATTCTGGTCCCGGTGACCGACCCAGATTGGATCCTGCAACATTATCCTGGGCCACATATATTCACCTTCATTCTAGGAGTCTTTATACCATCCAGGAAAAATGTCCAGTCTCTTCTTGAAAACCTCCAGTGATGGAGCACCCACAACTTCTGGAGGGAAGCCTTTCCATTGATTAATCCTTCTCACTGTCAGGAAAGTTCTTCTTAATTCTAGGCTGGATCTCTCTTTAATAGGTTTCCACCCATTACTCCTTGTCCTGCCTTCAGATGCTTTGAAGAATAAGTGAACCCCCGCTTCTCTGTGAGAGACCCTCAAGGGTTGGAAGACAGCTGTCATGTCCCCCCCTAATCCTTTGTTTTGTAGGACTAGATATATCTACTTCCCTTAGCACAGGGGTCTTCAAACTTGGCACTTTTATGACTTGTGGACTTTAACTCCCAGAATTCCTCAGTCGGACATTTTGATGAAACTGCAAGCTTGGATCCAGACCAGGGGTCTTCAAACTTGGCCCTTTTATGAGTTGTACGCCCAGAATTCCTCAGTCGGCCATTTTGATGAAACTGCAGGCTTGGATCCAGACCAGGGGCCTTCAAACCTGGCCATTTTATGAGTTGTACTCCCAGAATTCCTCAGTCGGCCATTTTGATGAAACTTCAGGCTTGGATCCAGACCAGGGGTCTTCAAACTTGGCCCTTTTATGAGTTATGGACTTCAACTCCCAGAATTCCTCAGCCAGCCTCCATTTTGTTTGTTAGATTTAAAACAGGGGTCTTCAAACTTGGCCCTTTTATGAGTTGTGGATTTCAACTCCCAGAATTCCTCAGCCAGCCTCCATTTTGTTTGTTAGATTTAAAACAGGGGTCTTCAAACTTGGCCCTTTTATGACTTGTGGACTTCAACTCCCAGAATTCCTCAGCCAGCATGCCTGGCTGAAGAATTCTGGGAGTTGAAGTCCACAAGTCATAAAAGGGCCAAGTTTGAAGACCCCTGCCTTAGCTGTTCATCCTATGATTTAATCCCCTGGCCCATCTTTGTACACTTTCTAGAATTTCAATGTCATTTATGAATCATGGTGGCCGGAGCTGGATTTAACATACCGGAGCTTTTCCTTAACATACGGAATTTTGTAAGCAACTTTTCCAATGACTATAATTAACATTTTTTCCAAGCAGAATTTAAAAATTAAAAAAGTGCAAATTTTCCAGTTGTTCCTGTGTTGGGAAAGCTTCTCTGACGCATATTATTAAAATATATAGGTTTGGACATACTTTCTTTCTAAAACAGACAAAAACAGAACAGGTTGCCTTTTCCATGCCACTTTCAAAAAGTTAAGCTCCATCCATATAAATTTTTTTCTTTTATGACTCTAGCACAAGGATGAGCTTCTTGGCATTCAGCTCCTTAGAATGAAACTTGGGAAAGGGTGATTCAGAAATAGAAGACCTTTAATGAAATATAGCCAGGCAGAGGAAGTAACAAAATTCAAGTTGGCTTGTTTGCCAAAATAGATTTGAATTGGTTGGCACTTCCTATTTTTTTTTATTTTTTTTAAATATCTTAGAATTTGTTTTCAACCTCTTCTCGTGTTGAACCCATTTAAACTCACATTGAATCCATTTAAACCTGTATTCAGCCCCACCTAACCCCAAGGGAGTGGGGCGAACCAGAACATTTTATCTCTATGTCCATCTGAAATGTGGCTTTGCTTCAACATCCCACCATCTGCAGCCTTTCACTTCTTCCCAAAATATTAACTCTGTGTGAGAGAGATTTCTTCAGGGCAGAAAGGAGGATTTCATTAATGGTTTGAAATACTCTCCTTCTTTGCAGCTGCAGAGATCTCTCTCACACAGCATAATGAACTGTGAGATAACCTTGGTAGATGAGAGAAAGAGTCTCACCTAAACTTGGCAACTGTAAGACTCGTGGACTTCAACTCCCAGAATTCCCTGCTGGCTGAGGAATTCTGGGAATTGAAGTCCACAAGTCTTATAATTGCCAAGTTTAGAGATCTTTGGCAGTGGACTCATAAGAGAACTCTGAAGTCCAAACCAGGAAGTGGAATGGAGAAAGAATCTCAGAATTAACTCTCCCTACAGATTAATCCTTGACTTACAACCATTCGTTTAGTGATCAAAGTTTACAATGTTACTATAAAAAGGGACTTACGACTGTTTTTCACACAGCCGTGGCAGCATCCCCATGGTCACGTGATCAAAATTCAGATGCTTAGCAATTGGCCTGTATGTGGAATGGAACAGAACAGAACAGAACAGAATCCCCATTCTATTCTAATACTGATGAGGTTACCTAGTTGGGTAGTGAAACGTTTACAACAGGGGTCTTCAAACTTGGCCCTTTTATGACTTGTGGACTTCAACTCCCAGAATTCCTCAGCCAGGCCTATCGGTACTTTATATCTGCCATTTTCCAAGGAAAGGCAGACAGTCTGGCAAGTTCTTGTAAGCTGGTTATCAACAGTAACCTATTTTATTCATTCCTGGAACTGTTCTGTTCTCTCACCCCCGATACTGAATGATGCAACCAACATAGAATAAAGGGAGAGAAGAAGAAAATTTGCAGATGAAGTTTCAAGGACTCTTAGCACTTTGAAGGATGTGTACACCCAATATTTCAGGCCTGATTAGGGCTCTGCAAAATAAGCACTTCAAACAAGCATGTTCGATGGGAATATTCTTTTATCATTTCTTTTTTTCTCCAGCTCACAGTATTGTAATAACTCACAACAGCACTTAAGGAGATTGGAACCTCTTGCAGAAGATGAGGGAGGAAGGTTGAAATGCAGATAGTTTAAACACAGGCTGTTCACTCTCTCTGCGAGAATTCCCAGTGACCAGTAAATGTCCGTGGAGACGCCTGACTTCACATGTTGCCATAATATCAATATTCCACCATGCCTTAATACCCATATACAACCGGTGAGAAAACCTGCACATGTCTAAAGCAATGCAAACCATGTCAAAAGAGGAATTGGAACACCAAAGCATTTTACTGAGTGATGACAACTAAAATGTACTTTTCCAGATAAATATCAAATAACTTGAGTGGGCTAAGCTTGCGCAGAGTGAGAACATCCATATACCTTTGCTGGGTGCCCAAATTAAAAAAAAAACATACAAGAAGTTATTGTAGGGGTGTCTGCAGGAGAATTATAGAATTACAGAATAACAGAGTCAAAAGGGACTTTGGAGATCTTCTAGTCTACCTCCTATCCCAGGGGTAGGCAACCTTGGCTCTTTTATGACTCGTGGACTTCAACTCCCAGAATTCCTGAGCCAGCATGGCTCAGCTTGGAAACTTCTCCCTTTCCCCTCAGCATGGCTGGCTCAGGAATTCTGGGAGTTGAAGTCCAGGAGTCATAAAGGAGCCAAGGTTACCTATCTCTGGCCTAGGCCTAGGCCGCTTTATGACTCGTGGACTTCAACTCCCAGAATTCCTGAGCCAGCATGGCTCAGCTTGGAAACCTCTCCCTTTCCCCTCAGCATGGCTGGCTCAGGAATTCTGGGAGTTGAAGTCCACGAGTCATAAAGGAGCCAAGGTTACCTATCTCTGGCCTAGGCCTAGGCCGCTTTATGACTCGTGGACTTCAACTCCCAGAATTCCTGAGCCAGCATGGCTCAGCTTGGAAACCTCTCCCTTTCCCCTCAGCATGGCTGGCTCAGGAATTCTGGGAGTTGAAGTCCACGAGTCATAAAAGAGCCAAGGTTGCCTACCCCTGTGACCTATCCCATTCAAGTCAAAAGAGCTGTCCAATTTCTTCTTGAAAACCTCCAGTGATGGAGCATTCACAACTTCCAGAGTCAAGCCATTCCACTGATTAATGGCTTCTCCCCTCAAAAAAATTTCTCCTTGGTTGGGTCTCTGTTTGATAAGCTTCCCTCTGTTACTTCTTGTCTTGCCGCAGGTGCTTTGGACAATAGGTTGGCCTCCTCTTTTCTGTAACAGCCACTCAAATATTGGAAGATTGTTATTATGTCATCCCTAGTCCTTCTCTTGGAGGGTCTTTATTTCTTAGAGGAAAAAAATAAAACAAGATGGCGCTGCATGTAAAAAGAGATGGGGTTTCATGCAGCCACAGCCGCCATCTTGGTCATTTTTCATGCCCCCCCATAGAGGGCCCTGGGTTTTGGCAAATATGAGGCACCTTTACGAGAAGTTTGCACTCTCTTAAAATTAAACTCTTAGCTCAGCAGCTTTCTAAGCCTCTTTGCGGCAGCAAATTCTTCTGACTCAAAGAGATTATCTGGTTGACTTTGTTATCTGCTTCTGACAAAAATTACATCTTTTGTAAATAGGATTAGCCTCATCCTTTAGGACCGGCCCAGTGTTGACCTTACTTTTGAAAAACCCTATCTTCCTTAGTAAAATTTTGGGAGCAGAAAGCTTGGTTGTGGTCCAGGACTCTCAAACTGGAGGCCCAGAGCTGACTTCGTTCAATGTGCTTCAATTGAAAATTAACATCAGAAAATTAACTAACAGAAAGCAAGTGCCCAATAACGAAATTCTTAACTGAAACTGTGATTTGGGACCTGAAGATGGTCCCAACAAAGCCTTATCGCAACTTGCAAGGTAAAATGTTTTTGTCCGAATAGGTTCAGTGTGCATTTGTTGTCTTCAGACTTGGCCCTTTTATGACTTCTGGACTTGAACTCCCAGAATTCCTCAGCCAGCCTCCATTTTGTTTGTTAGATTTAAGCCAGGGGTCTTCAAACTTGGCCCTTTTATGACTTGTGGACTTCAACTCCCAGAATTCCTCAGCCAGCCTCCATTTTGTTTGTTAGATTTAAGACAGGGGTCTTCAAACTTGGCCATTTTATGACTTGTGGACTTTAGCTCCCAGAATTCCTCAGCCAGCTGAAGTCCAGGCACGCTGAGGAATTCTGGGAATTGAAGTCCACAAGCCATAAAAGAGCCAGGTTTGAAGACCCCTGTCCTACAGTAACACCTCTATGATACATAGATTTAACATCTGATTCTTAGAACTAAGGTGTGTATTGCTTCACAGGTGTAAAAATGAAGGCTGTGGTTTCTGTAATATTTTTAAGTTCAGATCTAATAACAGAATAACAGAGTTGGAAGGGACTTTGGAGGTCTTCTAGTCCAACCCCCTGCTCAAGCAAGAGAACCTATACCATTCCAGACAAATGGTTTTCCAATCTCTTTCTTAAAAATCTCCAGTGTTGGAGCACCCACAATTTCTGTTCCACTGATTGATTGTTTTCACTGTCAGGAAGTTTCTCCTTAGACCTAGGTTTCTTTTCTCCTTGATTTAGTTTCTATCCATTGTTTCTTGTCCTGCCTTTAGATGCATCCTTTCTGTCTCTCATATCTTCTTTAGAGTCCATTTGAGGATGTTTTTCAGATGAATCCCTTGGTCTGGGAATTGCCTGGTTTTTGTTAAACTGTGAAGAAAATTTTAGACACCAATTGGGTTCCCGGGCTGTGCTAAGCCAGAAGTGTTCACTCAACACTTAACTCACATTCAGAAAACCAAGCGTAGTTGCCATGTACAAAAATTCAAAGGTGCTTTTTTCAAATGGCACCTGGACAGCTTCTTCAAGGCGAAGCTTTTTGGATGAGAAGCAAAGTGACTTCAAGCAAAAACAAAGTCCAGTTGCCTTTTGAAAAAGCATATTTGGGACAACCATGACTTGGATGGCTGAAAATCTCCACAGACATGTACAAAAGCAGTTGTCCATAGGCCATTTCTAGTTGTTTGTCCATTACTCCAGGAAACCTAGCTTGATTTCTGATCCAGGTCAACTGATTGGCTATAATACAGAAATGAATTATTTTTCCTTGGGGAGTATATTTTCAAATTCCTAATTTGGCCTAAAGCTCTGAGACTTTTTTTTTGGCAGCTTCCCAACCAAACACTCACCATAAAACCTGCTTTGGTAAGAACAGCTAGGGTTGACAAAGGGTGTCCATCTGCCATGACTTAATCCTTAGTGACTTAATGGAGGGTTATAAGAAGAGATTGGACAACTATTTGTCTGGAATGATAGAGTCTCTTGCTTGAGATTTCCAGGTTGGTGGCCCGGCACGGCACGGGGTAGGGGGAGGTGGGAAAGAAGGGATGGTTTTGTGTGAGGGGCAGGCTCATGCATGCATGCACACACACAAACCTTCATTTGTGTGAGCTGTGAGCACTGGAGCCTGCCGCTCGCACGAGTGGGGCTGCGAGCGCTGGCACTCACTGCTACCCTTATCTGGCTGTATGTGCACGCACACACACACACACACACACACACACACACATGCCGCCCACTGCTCATGCATCCTGCTTGCAAATAGGCCACGGCCCAATAGTGGTCATAGTCCACAGGTTGTGGACCCCTAGACTAGATAAAAGACCTCCAAGATTCCTTCTATCTCTGCTATTCTGTTATTCTGTAATCCAGGAGGTATTTATGCCATCGAGTCAGGCTCCTGATGGAGGCTGCCAGGGCAGAAAAACAGACAAAGAGGCAAGCAAAGGTAATGGGGAACAGGCATAAGGGCACATGTGCCAGTTGTACACGCTGGGCAATGTACTACACAGCCAATTGCCTAAGAAGAATGCTCGGAAACAACAGTTTGTACATAACGGGGAGGCATGTTATAAGCTCACCTGCCTTCCAGTCTATTTGTAGACTCACTTCAAAATGCTGGTTGTTCTCTCTCAAGATGGACAGCTGCCCTATACCTGTGGGGGGGGGCTGGAATAACCAGCCCTTTTCCTGGTAGCCCCCTGGGCATGGAAGGAAGAGATTTGGGGGAAAGGGAGATAGATGCTTGCTTTGACCTTTGGTGACTCTTAGGATGTAGCCTTCGTATTAGCTCCCTGAGGATCTCAGTAGAAAAATAGTGGAGCTTCCCTACTTCCAGCATAATGGAATAACAAGAGTTGGAAGGGACCTTGGAGATCTTCTAGTCCAACCCCCTTAGGATTCTTAGGATCCTTATTCTTAGGATCACTATATCCATAGCTGTTAAGACTTGATATGTTTACTGGATGCCTTTGACTTACATCCACATCCATTGCAACGGCACCGCCAAGAGGGATATGTGACTGTTTTTCACACTTAGAACCTTACAAATTATCAAAATTTGGGCACTTGGTAACTGGCATGTATCTCTTATTACTTTCCCATTCTTTCCCATTATTCAATTGTGGGTTTTTTTTTCTCCTTATCAAAACCACAAATCGTAAGAGCCTTTTTTCCTATTTTACGCAATAATATAGCTAGAGCAGAACTGAGCCCAAAATTTCTGCTGCTAAGCAACACGGTGAGTTTCGCCCCATTTTACGACCTGTCTGGCCACAGTTGTTAAGTGAATCCCCGCAGTTTATAAGTTAGTGACACGGTTGTTAAGTGAATCTGGCTTCCCCGTGGGCTTTGCTTGTCAGAAGTTCGCAAAAGGGGATCACGTGACCTCGGGACACCGCAACCGTCCTAAGTACATGCCAGTTGCCAAGCCTCTGAATTTTGGTCACGTGACCATGGGGATGCTGCAACGGTCATAAGTATGAGAAACAGTCATAAGTCCCTTTTTTCAGTCCCATTGTTAATTTGAAAGGTCACCAAATGAAGGATTGCAAGTTGGGGAGCATCTGTAGAAAGGTTTCCAGTCATCTATAAATTTAGATATTGTCTTTTCTCTAACGGAGGATCTTTCCTGATGATTGCTGTTCCCCACCTATAAACTCCATTTTGGTTCTATCCACCATCTGAAAAACATTTGTAATCCAACTTAACTTAGCTTTGTTTTGTGAATTTCCATCCTGTACTTTAGGTGTGTGTGTGTGTGTGTGTGTGTGTGCTCTCTCTCCCTTTTCTCCTCAGTTTTACCCCACGCTCTTAGTGGCTCAGTTTTTAATAAAGTTTGCTGTTAGTTAACACGTAACATAAATTGTTGTTGTCCCAAACACAACAGTTGGGTTCAATAAATCTCATGGAGGGTTGCATATTTTTGGCATGAACCAAAGCTTCACGCTGTGTTGTTATTGTTTTCTTCCTGTTTCATATTATGATATTTCCTAGGTAGCGTTAGGACAGGAGGAGAAATTTTGGGAGGGAAATAAACTTCTAAAAGTGGACCAGGATTCAAGCCTGAGAAGAATCAGAAAGGGATGTTTTACTTCACTTCTTTATACAAATATTGGGGAGGGGGGAAATGATGAACCGGTGCCTGGAGGCTGTTGAGGTCTGGATGGATGCCAACAGGCTCAGACTCAATCCCGACAAGACGGAGTGGCTATGGGCTCTGCCTCCCAAGGACAATTCTAACTGTCCGTCCATTACCTTGGGGTGAGAAGTTTTATCCCCCTCGGAGAGGGTTCGCAACTTGGGTGTCCTCCTTGATCCACAGCTAAGTTTAGAATATCATTTTTCGGCTGTGGCAAGGGGGGCATTCGCCCAGGTTCGCCTGGTGTGCCAGTTGCGGCCCTATTTGGACCAGGAGTCACTCCTCACAGTCACCCATGCCCTTGTCACCTCAAGATTCGACTACTGTAATGCTCTCTACATGGGGCAACCTTTGAAGAATGTCCGGAGACTATAAGTAGTCCAGAATGCAGCCGCGCGAGCTGTCTTGGGTCTCCCAAGACATGCTCATATTACTCCAGCTCTCTGCGTGCTGCACTGGCTACCTATTGGTCTCCGAACACAATTCAAAGTGTTGGTTATGACCTATAAAGCCCTTTATGGCAATGGACCAGGATACTTGCGGGACCGTCTTCTGCCTCATGAATCCCAGCGACTGGTTAGGGTGCATAGGGTTGGCCTCCTACGAGTCCCGTCTGTTAGACAATGCCATCTGGCGGGACCTAGGGCAAGGGCCTTCTCCATTGCTGCCCCAGCCTTCTGGAACCAGCTTCCCTCAGAGGTTCGTACTGCTCTCTCCCTCCTAGCTTTCCGGAAACTGCTGAAGACGTATCTATGCCGACAGGCTTGGGGCGTATGAGCTGTACTCTGCCCCTGGGCCCTAGGAAGGTCCCTCTATCAGCGACTGTCAGCTGATTGTGTTTGTATGTGGTGTGAATGCAATCAATTTTTAAATTTTTATTGTCTTGTATTGTTGTTGTGAGCCGCCCTGGGTCTTGGGAGAAGGGCGGCATATAAATTTAATAAATAAATAAATAATAAATAAATAAAACAGAAGGTTGTGTTTCAGGGGGAAAAATTGGGTTCCTGAACACAGGTTGATTTCATGAAAAGGATTTATTGCTAAAAATTTTGTGTAGAGCAGAAGTGGGCAACTAATTTTCCCAAAGAGGCCACAAGAGAAACTGCCGATACATTATTCCGCTGACACCCCGACACCCCACCACTGCCGGATGGCTCACAGGCTATAAAAATGCCCAGGTCTGGTCCAGTGGTTAAGGCACCAGGCTACAAAGAGGGTGGTTATGAGTTCAAATCCTGCCATAGGACTGGGTGACTTTGGGCCAGTCCCTCTCTCTCAGCCCAACCCCCCTCACCAGGTTGTTGTTGTGGGGAAGATAGCAGGAGGAAGATGTGTTGGATACGTTGGCTGCCTTGAACTATTTGTAAAAGTAATTAGGTGGGATGCAAATAAATAAATATCTGCAGGTGAAAGAACCAATCTAGAATAAATATAGCCTCTAGTTCTCCTGCTTGAGCAGGGGCTGGACTAGAAGACCTCCAAGGTCCCTTCCAGCTTCTCTTCTCTTCTCTTCTCTTCTCTTCTCTTCTCTTCTCTTCTCTTCTCTTCTCTTCTCTTCTCTTCTCTTCTCTTCTCTTCTACTCCTCTCTACTCTACTCTACTCTACTCTATTCTACATCTCATATCCCATATCCCATATCCCATTCTGTTCTGCTCTGCTCTGCTCTGCTCTATTCTATTCTATTCTATTCTATTCTATTCTATTCTATTCTATTCTATTCTATTCTATTCTATTCTATTCTATTCTATTCTATTCTAGTCTATATCTCAGGTCCCATATCCCATATCCCATATCCTATTCTATTCTATTCTGTTCTATTCTTTCTATTTATATTTTCTATTCTATTGTCTATTCTATTGTCTATTCTATTCTATTCTATTTTCTATTCTATTCTATTCTATTTTCTATTCTATTCTATTTTCTATTCTATTCTATTTTCTATTCTATTCTATTTTCTATTCTATTCTATTTTCTATTCTATTCTATCTCATATCGCATATCGCATATCGCATATCGCATATCGCATATCCCATTCTGTTCTGTTCTGTTCTGCTCTATTCTATTCTATTCTATTCTATTCTATTCTATTCTATTCTATTCTATTCTATTCTATTCTATTCTATTCTATTCTATTCCTTTCCATTCCATATTTCTATTCTATTCTATTCTATTCTATTCTATTCTATTCTGTTCTATTCTATTCTATTCTATTCCTTTCCATTCCTTTCCATTCTAATTATTCCTATTCTATTCTATTCTATTCTATTCTATTCTATTCTATTCTATCCTATTCTACTCTACTCTACTCTACTCTACTCTACTCTACTCTACTCTACTCTACTCTACTCTACTCTATTCTATTCTATTCTATTCTATTCTATTCTATTCTATTCTATTCTTATGGAAGATACTAGAAAGAAGATAACAGAGACCTATCCATGCTGGCTGGGGAATCTTGGGAATTGAAGTCCACAAATCTTAAAGTTGCCAAGCTTGGAGACCCCTGTCCTAAAGGAACAGGGAAAAAGAAATTAATCAGCAACATCTGTTTAGCCTTTTCCCCCTCCAATTTCACTTTCCCCTCAACATATTTCAGTTGAATAACAGTCTGTTGAGCAGAACCCTACGTACCTGAGAAGAAATAGACAAGTAATCTTAAATACATTTCAATTTTTCACATTCTTTCTTTTGTTAACTGATTGATTGTGTGCCATCAAGACATTTTTGACTCCTAGTGACCATAAAGATAGATTTTTCTCTATGTTAATCTATCCCTAAGCCGTTATTTCAGGTCTCCCAATAGTACCCTCATTGCCACTGTAATTGAATTAATCCTTCTTGCTTTTGGTCATCCCTATCTTTTCTTCTACCTTCCCAGCATTAAGAGTCTTCTCCAGAGAGCTGGGTCTTCATATCATGTGTCCCAAGTAGGATAACCTCAGCCTGGTCATTTTTGCCTCCAGTGAGAAGTCTGCCTTGATTTGATCAAAGATCCATTTGTTTTTTCCTTAGATGTCAATGATATTTTCAGGATTCTTCTCCAACACCAAAGTTCAAAGGCACCAATACTCTTCCTAGACTGCTGCTTCAAATTCTTACCTTTGCCACTAAAATTAGGATGATGGTTATAGAGATACAAGCTGGTTCTTCATAAGAATTGGAGAAATAATTCTGAGAATGGCTTATTTCATTTCTAATTTCTAATTCATTTTCCTTCCTTCCTTCCTTCCTTCCTTCCTTCCCTCCCTCCCTCCCTCCCTCCTTTTCTCCCTCCCTCTCTCCCTCCCACCCTTCTTCCTTCCTCCCTCCCTCCCTCCCTTCTTTCCTTCCTTCTCTCCTTTTCTCCTTCCCTCTCTCCCTCCCACCCTTCTTCCTTCCTCCCTTCCCTCCCTCCCTCCCTCCCTCCCTTCCCTCCTTTTCTCCTTCCCTCTCTCCCTCCCACCCGTCTTCCTTCCTTCCTCCCTCCCTCCCTTCCTTCCTTCCTTCCTTCCCTCCCTCCCTCCCTCCCTTCCTTCCTTCCCTCCTTTTCTCCTTCCCTCTCTCCCTCCCAACCTTCTTCCTCCCTCCCTCCCTTCCTTCCTTCCCTCCCTCCCTCCCTCCCTTCCTTCCTTCCCTCCTTTTCTCCTTCCCTCTCTCCCTCCCACCCTTCTTCCTTCCTTCCTTCCTTCCTTCCTCCCTCCCTCCCTCCCTTCCTTCCTTCCTTCCCTCCCTCCCTCCCTCCCTCCCTCCCTTCCTTCCTTCCTGCCCCCCCTTTCCTTTTCATTCTATTTGATTACATATACAAAGGCCAAAGAAAAAAAATGTTTATTATTTGAAAGGCAAGTACATTCTATTTGCAATCCATGCCCTCTCCCAGGTGTTTTAATTCATTCCATTACTATATCAATCTGCAATGCTTTTTTTTAAAAAAAAAATCTGATTATTTCTCAGAGCCAAACTTAAAATAGAAGTCAGCATATGCATCTCACCACATATAAGTTGTTTTTGTATACATTAGCCTCGTGTTTCATACACTTTAATTTAATTTTGTGTAAGGGAGAAAAGAAAAACCTGTGGTGTAGAATCGCAGAAGTGTGAAACCTGAAACATAACAGCAATCAAATTTGTGGATCAGTGTGAAAGTGCAAAGCAGAACAGTTAATTTAAACATACAGGTCATGGCAAGTGTTGAAACAGCAGCTTGATATCAATGTTTCAAACTCGGGGAATCACAAAAAGAAACTGGAATAGCAGCTATGATACATTCTGTTGTTGTCTGTACACAATGCATTTAACAAACTCATTTAGGTGACCAGCTACATGCACTATCATGCCTCTTTGAATTTTGGTTATCTCTGCCAAAAAAATTCTGGCATGGTCACGAAATCACACAATGCCTTTTTTCTGGGAAAATAAAATTAAGCAGAGGGAGGGGAGGAAACATTTTAAAATTATCGTATTGCAATTTCATTTAATTTTTTTAATTTTTTTCTTTTAAAAAAGAAGTAAGCTACCCTATATCTTTAGCACAGGTCCATCAGAAACGGAGGGGAAAATCCCCAGACCACTAAATCTTTGTTGGGTTCCTGAAAGCCTATATATATATATTATATATATTACATTTTTTATTAGATATAATCGTATATACAACGATCCTTTCCAAAGATCTGGGGTGGGGGGAGTGGAGGGCAGGGGAATCAGCCCCTATGAATACAAAAGACAGCAGCTTTAATCCTGAGCCGTGATTGACATCAAACACAAAGTGAGGAAAAGTTGTGTTGTTAGGCGGTGTGTGTTTGTTTGTTCGGTTTGAACGGGTGAACTCCAAGGGAAGATTTTTAATGAAGTTGGCAGGCCTCGGAGTATGTCTCCTCCGTGGAATAATTCTAATGACAGAGTCATCACGTACAATTTAACTGAGGATGACATGAGAATTTCTGCATCGGGAGAGAATGAAGTGTGGGAAGAAAGGAGGATGATTGTGCTACAGAATGAAGCACCCTTGAGGCCGAGATAGCAAAAAGGGCTCGCAAGATCCAAGGAAACCTTTTTTTTCTTTTGTGTTCCACCACTGAGGGGTTTGGTAGTTATGAACCCTGTCAAGTGAAGTGGTTGCCAATTATCCATCGCATCTGTCTCTTGGTTCCGCTTCTAAGAAACTCCGGGTGAAGCCTCTACATTAAACAATGTTTCCTGAAATTGAGAGAGACAAATAAACATCTCTTAGCTTTGTAAGGCAGAATGGACGAGCTACATTGGTGTTATTGTCGCTGTCAACTGAACGTTATCATAGTTCGCAATTGTCCCATCAATATCAGACAGGGCCAAGGTCAGCCAGCTGACTTGAGGCAGGACTGGAACTCAGACTCTTGGTGATTGGCCCAAAGTCATCCAGTGGGCTTTCAGGCCTACGGCGAGACTATAACTCAGTCTCTTTGTCATTGGTCCAAAGTCACCCAGCAGGCTTTCAGGCCTAAGGCAGGACTAGAACTCTCAGTCTCCTGGTGATTGGCCCAAAGTCACCCAGCACGCTTTCAGTCCTAAGGCAGGACTAGAACTCTCAGTCTCCTGGTGATTGGCCCAAAGTCACCCAGCAGGCTTTCAGGCCTAAGGCAGGACTAGAACAGTGGTTCTCAACCTTTTTCAGGCCGAGACCCCACCTGCACCGCGCCCGCGCGGCGCGACCCCAACCCGCGCCGTGCGTGCGCGGCGCAATGGCCCGAACCACGCATGCACAGAGTGCACAACGGGCCAAACCGCGCATGCGTGACGCATGCGCGATCACCCGAACTGCGCATGCGCGACGCAACGGGCCGAACCACGCATGCGCGGCGCGCGCGCGACGGCCAACGTGAAACAGGCAAAAAAAATGGCGGACTGCGGTGTCCGGCGACCCCCACGAAATGGTTGTTCGACCCCAAATGGGGTCGCGACCCATAGGTTGAGAACCGCTGGACTAGAACTCTCAGTCTCCTGGTGATTGGCCCAAAGTCACCCAACAGGTTTTCATACCTAAGGCGGGATTAGAACTCAACAGTTTCCCACTTTCTAGCCTGGTGTCTTAACCACTGTGCCAAACTGTGAAGCCAGTAGAATAGCCCCATGGAGAGATAAGGGGCAAACAAATGTAATAATAATAATAGTAATAATGAAGGTGTATACAGATAGTCTTCCACTTACAACCATTCATTTAATGACTATTTAAAGTTATGTCAGCAGTTAGGCAAAACATTCTACACAAACCTGAGGCATTATTATTAGGAATACTAGAGAAAAATGTAAATAAAGAGGACACATATTTAATTATCCACGTGGCTACGGCGGCAAGGATACTATTTGCTCAAAAATGGAAAGCAATGGAAGCACCGAGTGAGGAAGAACTAATAAAGAAAATTATGTTTTGCGCAGAACTAGATAGGTTAACTAAAAGATTAAAAAACCAGGAAGACACAGAATTTTATCGAATATGGAATAAATTTTATAGATGGAGGGGGGAAAAATGGAGGTCACAGATAAAGAGATAAGTTAAGATAGAGACCAGAAATGTATAGTTTGTATATAGATATGTTATATGTAAATAATGTATAATATGGACTGAGATGTCAGTCAAAGACGATTTACCATGTTCAATGTTTTTAATTCTTTTTTCCCTTGTATTCAATAAAAACTTTTTAAAAAAATAAAGCAGTGACAAAAATAACATATGACAATAGACACAGGCTAGCCTCTGGCAAATTAATTCCTTCCTTCCTTCCTTCCTTCATCCCTCCCTCCCTCCCTCCCATCTATCTATCTATCTATCTATCTATCATCTATCTATCTATCATCTATCTATCTATCTATCTATCTATCTATCATCTATCTATCTATCTATCCATCTATCCATCTATCCATCTATCCATCTATCCATCCATCTATCTATCTATCTATCCATCCATCCATCCATCCATCCATCCATCTATCTATCTATCTATCTATCTATCTATCTATCCATCTATCTTTCTATCCATCCACCTACCTACCTACCTATCTAGGCAACTCTATGTGGCTTACAATCAATCAATAAACACCTCCCCTCCCTGCATATGAGTGAGCCCAATTCCCAGAAACCCGCAAGGGTTCAAATGACAGCAAACATGAAGATAGAGTTAAGGAGAGTGCCAGGAGCCTTGTCCAAACAGCATGTCCAAACTAGACACCAAAATCAAGGATCATGTTGCAAATCAGGACCAAAGAAAAATAAGAAAATGGTAATTTCCCAGAATCTAGGGGCAGTTCGTAGTTCAAGCAAGGTTCAAGTGGAACAGGAAGCTCTTAATACTGTTCTTCCAGCCCCCCCCCAAAAAAACCAACGACCAGTATGGATGGAAGAATTCTGGGAGCTGAAGTCCAAAAGTCTTAAAGTTGCCACATTTAGAGACCCCTGGTTTACTTTTTCAGCCTAAATTGTGGACTATTGTAACACTGAGACACAGAAGGGGAGGGGAGGAATGGACAGACAGATGGACAGACAGACAGACAATCTCTATCTAATTTGCATCACAGTTTCTTTTCTCTCCCTTTGTCCTTCCTACCTAATATTCGGAGCCGAATGGGTTTTGATAAGCCCGCCCTAAAACCAATAACAATTTATATTCAACTTATTGAGCAAAGAATAGAAGTGTCTTTTTAACACCGCTAGCGAAAATAAAACCAATTTTGGGTTTGCATGCAAAGCTGCTCAGGCCAATTAGCGTGAAATTTAATTTGCATTAATCACCGTGAGGTCAGCAAGAAATTAACTCAAAGTGGGTGGATTTCGCAGTGATGTTTTGTAAAGAGGGACTTCGTTCTTTTTTAAGTGTCGACCACTCCTATTACTGCTTTGGGCAGTCGGCGAATTTGTCTTAAAAGAATAATAATCAAGTGACCACATAAGTTTATTCTGGGAATGTATTTCACACAAGCGGCCCCTGGTCCATATTGTTGAGCCTTTCCTAATCTTTTTCTGAAGATTAAACATTGGTTAATTTCTCAAATTGATTACAGTGGCAAATCTTAAAATCATGTGCAAAAAGAAAATTTATTTAAATCCAACATCCACATCCAGATTTTTAAAAAAGACCATTAATAAGCTGAAATAGTAGCTTCTGAACAGCAATAACCGTTCATTTAATAACTGTTCAAAGTTACACCGCTGAAAAATGACTTAGGACTGTTTTTCACTCTTACAGCCATTGCAGCGTCCCCACAGTCACGTGATCAAAATTCAGACAATTGGCAACTGGCATGTACTTATGACGGTTGAAGTGTCCTGGGATCATGCGATCACTTTTTGCGACTTTCTGACCATCAAAGTCGACAGAGAAGCCAGATTCACTTAAGGAGAGTGTTACTAACTGAACAATTGCAGTGATCCACTTAACAACTGTGACAAGAAAGGTCATAAAATGGGGCAAAACTCACCTTTGTTATTGCTTAGCCAGAGAAATTTTGGACTCACTTGCGGTCGTAAGCCGAGGACTACCTGTAAGGCTTTGGGACAGAAATCCAGGCTAAAATGTAATAGTTAGATCTAAATCACTTGGAGGTATTTGTGTAAATCTTATTCCTGTCACTGGATAGGGAAATAGGCAGCATAAAATTTAATACATAAATTGCTAGTCAATATAATAGGTTGAAGAAGGAGAAATTAACATTAGCATATGAGGGCCAGATTGGTAGGCAACTTTGGTTCTTTTATGACTTGTGGACTTCAACTCCCAGAATTCCTGAGCCAGCATGGCTCAGTTGGAAACCTCTCCCTTTCCCCTCAGCATGGCTGGCTCAGGAATTCTGGGACTTGAAGTCCACCTGTCATAAAGCGGCCTAGGCCAGGGGTAGGCAACCTTGGCTCTTTTATGACTCGTGGACTTCAACTCCCAGAATTCCTGAGCCAGCATGGCTCAGCTTGGAAACCTCTCCCTTTCCCCTCAGCATGGCTGGCTCAGGAATTCTGGGAGTTGAGGTCCACAAGTCATAAAAGAGCCAAGGTTGCCTACCCCTGGCCTAGTGGTTAAGGCTCACCAGGCTACAAATTTGGTCTGCTAAGAATTGTACTCACTCAAATAATGGGTGGATTGGGGGGAAAATGTGGCTTTATTCTGTTTAAATTAATATTATATCCAATTAATTCAATCACACTCTAATTGTCAGCATCCATCTTGAGAATCCAAATAAAACTCCAGGTTCATTCCATTTCCAAAAATCTTAACTGTTTGTTGAATACACTGCATGGTTTTGTCAAAGCAAAACTATCTCTGGGGTTCCAATACCAATTCATAGACTTAAACAATAATTTTCCCAGCCAACATCTTAACGCAGTTCAAATCAACAAATTCGCTTTGTTATGGGAACCGTCTACTTCAAATCCACCACCTGTTCTGGTGTCCTTGACAAAGCTTCAGGCTCTCACGGTCTTCAGCTGAACCGAAGAGGTTTTGTTTCTCCATTTAACCCACTTGAAAGTAACATCTCGCCCCAGTTAATCTAAAGGCAAGATGAAACGCAGAGGCACACAGCTGCCAAAGTTTCATCCTTGACACTAATCAGGTATCAAATAGTTTTTTCCATTTCATCACAATAACTTTTACCATTTGAAATCTCCTGAGAGCTGTACTCACGATATTTGATGTGTTCCTGAACTGTGTATTCTGGACTAAATGGGTCGCAGCTAACAGTCCCCCTGCACAGATCTCGGAAAATCATTACTAGTAGCAGCTGAAAGTATTTTGACTGATAAGCTAATGAGCTGACTCAGTCGTGTTTTCAGCTTGTTTTCTTTCTAGGATTTGAGCACTGCATTAAGCTCCTGATCTCCATAAAGACTACTTGAATATACATGATCATATCTTATATCATCTCTTAATATTCAAGCAGGGTGGAGCACCTAATTGAGGGTTAGGCAACCTTGGCTCTTTTATGACTCGTGGACTTCAACTCCCAGAATTCCTGAGCCAGCCATGCTGAGGGGAAAGGGAGAGGTTTCCAAGCTGAGCCACGCTGGCTCAGGAATTCTGGGAGTTGAAGTCCACGAGTCATGAGGGGGCCATAGTTTCCCTCATGCTGGGTCAGGAATTCTGGGAACTGAAGTCCACGGGTTATAAAAGAGTCAAGGTTGCCTAACCCTGACCTAGTTGATATGGACAAATCTCAAAGAAAAAAACAAAATAATCTAGGCGGAATCAGACTTGATTTTACATGCATCCGCCAGAAGATCCCAAGATTGG
Organism: Bothrops alternatus; assembly: GCA_034064705.1. Taxonomy (NCBI): domain Eukaryota; kingdom Metazoa; phylum Chordata; class Lepidosauria; order Squamata; family Viperidae; genus Bothrops; species Bothrops alternatus. The sequence goes on along the minus strand of JARGCV010000489.1, from coordinate 460,339 downwards.
GGCCTTGTCAGGGTCTGTAAGGATGTCCTTGAGATACAGGTAGTCCTCAGCTTATAACCGCACATTTGGTGACCATTTAAAGTTTCAGTGGCACTGAAGAAAGGGACATGACCCTTTTTCACACTTATGACCATTGCAGCATCCCCAGGGTCACGTGATCGAAATCTGGATGTTTGGCAACTGGTTCATATTTATGATAGTTGCAGTATCCAAGGGGGGGATCACTTTTTGTGACCTTCTGACAAGCAAAGTCAATGGGAAGTTAGATTCACTTAACAGCCAGGCTGCTAATTTAACAATTGCAATGATTTACGTAACACCTGTGGCCAGAAAAGTCGTAAAATGGGGCAATGTCTCACTTAGCAAAATAAATTTTGGGCTCAATTGTAGTCGTAAGTTGAGGACTACCTGTATGGACTTCACATCCCAGAATTCTCCAGCAAGCAGACTTTAGAATCTGTGGATTTCAACTCTTGAAGGGAATTCTGGGACTTGAAGTCCATACATCTTGAAATTGCCATTACATTGGTTTAGATATTTAAAGTGGGCTTGGCTTTATTAAAATTTGAGCTAAGACCCTTCCAAAATTGCTTTGTTGGAGCACCAGAGTCACACTTATCTATCACCACAACAGTTCTAGAGCCCCCCCCCCCTTTTTTTCCCATAGCATCAGATATTTCTTTCCACACAGGAGACATTTTGCCCAATGCTTGCGTATCTTTGTGTAAAGGTAAATTTATTAGTCTGTTTTTAGTCTCCACAATCAAAATTCATCTTTGAAAGTCCTTAGTAAAATTCCCTAGACTTGTTCATTATAATTTTTTTGTTAAATTACCTCATCTGTTTTACAGAAACTACCTAATACTGAAATGTAAGCTATACATTGTTGAAAATTCCCCCAATTTAAAAAGTTTCCCTGATAGAAAATCCCTTGCATGATATTTCAGAGGTTTCATCCCTCAGATACGGGTGTTTGACCTACAAATGTCATATAATTCAGATAGATAGATAGATAGATAGATAGATAGATAGATAGATAGAGAGAGAGAGAGAGATAGAGAGAGAGAGAGAGAGAGAGAGAGAGAGAGAGAGAGAGAGAGAGAGAGAGAGAGAGAGAGAGAGAGAGAGAGAGAGAGAGAGATTCCTAGCAGAATTGTATGACATTTGTAGGCCAAACAGCCCTATCTGAATGATGACACACACACACACACACACACACACACACACACACACACACATGAAACATATAAATATACACACAGAGAGAGTGTATCTATTTGTCTTGATGTGGTAGGAATTTAGACACCATCGGGAAAAACAGATATTTTGAAAAAAATCTAAAGACTGATGTTTCTGTTTTGCTCTGGAATGAGATTAGTACAATTTGTGAAGAGGTCTTAACCAAACTGGGCTCTTTTTCAACTCCATTTATGATTAACATCAGGATAGTAGTGTGTATTATACTTTAGTAGTATTCAAAATTCTATTTGACTTACAGCATAAACGATGTATTTGGGGAAGTTAGAGATTTCTGTATATTCTGCATGTTTATATTAAATGATCTTTATAGATTTTACCATATAGAATCTTATAACCATTGAATCAAACCCCAAACAGGATTTTTAGCTTGGGCTGGATCTTTTTTTTTTTTTTTTTTATCTTGCAAATCTAGGCCAAAAGAGATGAAACGGATTTTTCAGAATGAAGAAACTGAGAAATGAATAGATGAATTCATCCATACCAAGCCTCAAGGGAGATATAACATTCTAAAAGAGCTCTTATAAATGTGTGCCCATTTTATTAAGTATATCTCAAAATTAAGGCATAACTCAGGGGTAGATCAAATATAGAACATGCATTAAGGTTCCAACAGAGACCTGCTTTTGCCAAGTTAAAGCCTAATAGGATTTTTCCTCCTCTCCTCTCCTCCCTTTCCCTTTCTCTTTCCCTTTCCCTCTTCTCTCCCCTCCCCTCTCCTCCCTTTCCCTTTCTCTTTCCCTTTCCCTCTCTCTCCCCTCCCCTCTCCTCTCCTCCCTTTCCCTTTCCCTCTCCTCTCCTCTCTCCTCCCTCCTCTCCCCTCTCCTCTCCTCCCTTTCCCTTTCCCTCTCCTCTCCTCTCCTCTCTCGTCCCTCCTCTCCCCTCCTCTCCTCTCCTCCCTTTCCCTTTCCCTCTCCTCTCCTCTCCTCTCCTCTCCTCTCTCTTCCCTCTCCTCCCTCTCCTCCCTTTCTCTTTCCCTTTCCCTCTCCCCTCTCCTCTCCTCTCTTTCCCTTTCCCTTTCCCTCTCCTCTCCTCTCCTCTCTCCTCCCTCTTCTCCCCTCCTCTCCTCTCCTCCCTTTCCCTCTCCTCTCCTCTCTCTTCCCTCTCCTCCCTCTCCTCTCCTCTCCTCTCCTCCCTTTCCCTTTCCCTTTCCTTTCCCTCTCCCCTCTCCTCTCCTCCCTTTCCCTTTCCCTTTCCCCTCTCCTCTCTCCTCCCCTCTCCTCTCCTCTCCTCTCCTCCCCACTATTGTACAACCATGCACGCCTAGTCCTGGTGCTTCCTCCATCTTCTTCCTCCCCATCCTCAGCCTCAAGGGGACCAGAATCTCTTTTGCAATCTAATAAATGGACAATTATTCCAAGCTTCAAAGTGTGCTGGTCTCCATCACAAGTTGTCCTCCTACAAGGAAATACAAATCTGGGACTCCCACAATGAGCATGAATGGGTCAACATAGCCATCAGGAAGCCCAAGAAGAACAAGACACTCCCCCCTCTCCCCCCCCGCAAATCTACTTCTCACGAGCAGGACTTAACCAGCTAGAGCAGTGGTGGCGAACCTATGGCACGCGTGCCAGAGGCAGCACTCAGAGCCCTCTCTGTGGGCACGCGCGCCATGCCCCGGAGATGGCAACTGTCCCTCTTCAACCAGCCGCCTGCTAACTCACCGAGGTCCCACATGGCTGGATGCATCCCGGCACGGCTGGTTTCCTTCCCCCCCATCCCATCCCTCCTGGCTTTGCATGCTCTCCTTTTCCCTGGCACGACCCACGGCATCACCCCCTCAGCTGTCGGCCAGCCATCCATCTCAGAGACGGCTTCTTTGAACTGCTGGCGGGCTGCAGAGCTCTAGAGTGCGCCAGTCAAGGGGCCGGCAGGCTGTGGTGGCTGACGGACAACGTCGGCCCCCATGCGCTCACTGGCCTCTGTGTGCGGGGGCCAATGGGGTCAGCAGCAGCCGCCCCTTGCCTTGCCCCATGGCAATGGCACCGCCGCCCTGCCCTGCCTCACCCCCGCAGGACGAGCCTCTTGCCTACCATCCCACCTACCAGAGACCCCTGGATCTCCCCCAACTCTGCCCACCCCCCACAGGCATCCCTCCCCACGAGCAACATTGAGGTGACCATACCCACCTTGGGCACACCCACCCAATCTGCCATGACCACCACAGCCACGCCCACCCAGTGGGCCACACCCACCTGGCACCCGGCGACAAATAAGTGGGCTTTGGGTTGCAGTTGGGGCACTCGGTCGCTAAAAGGTTCGCCCTCACTGAGTTAGAGTGTACCTCTTCCTGAAAGGATGATCGAGAATGAGACTAGGCCCTGCTTTTTCACCCTTCTTTATTAGCATCGCTGTTTACAAACAGATGTTGTCCCTTGGTTATCTCCCTTACTTTGACATTATCTGTGGGCAGCCCCAGGGTGTCATTCAGCTCTCTGGCTTTCTGACTTATTCCCTTGGAGAAAAGTCAGATAATTGGCAGGACTGGGATCAGAGTTAAAGGGCAATAGGGCAGGGATCAGCAAGGAGATCAGGTTAAGGTCTTCTGGTCTTCTCTCTGTCCCCTTCCAGTGATTACTGTGGATCAAGACAGTGCATGAGTAAATCTTCCAGCAGACAATTTGCTTCAGGTAGAACTTTCCTGGGGTCCCTGATTGGCTTTCATTTCTACTGGGGTCAATGTACGGCACTTACCCACCAGACGAAGTTCATTAGAAGGCAAAACTCATCTTTCCCATCTTCTCTAGGAAAACGTGAGAGAAGAATCCTAAGTAAGTAAATCCAACCAACCTAGAACTTTCCTGAGAGTGAGAACAATTAAACCATGGAGTGGCTGGCCTCTGGGTGCTCCATCATTGGAGGTTTTCAAGTAGAGACTGGACAGCCATTTGTCCGGAATGGTAATAGGATCTCCTGCTAGAGCCAGGGGTTGGATCCCTTCCAACCCTACTATTCTATGAAATTAAAACAAAACAAAACAAAAATCACACACAATTTAGCAATTAGCAAGCTTTGATTGAATGAATGACTGCTTGAATGAATGAATGAATGAATGAATGAATGAATGAATGAATGAATGAATGAATGAATGAATGAATGAATGATATGGCCACCTATCTCACCATATTGACTCTGGGCAGCTGACAACATTTAAAATCAGAATACAAATAGCATAAAACCATAAGGAACGATTGCTGGAATTGGGCATGTCTAGTTTAATGAAGAGAAGGACGAGGGGGGACATGATAGCAGTCTTCCAATATCTCAGGGGCTGCCCCAAAGAAGAGGGAGTCAAGCTGTTCTCCAAAGCACCCAAAGAAGCAACGGATGGAAACTAGTCAAGGAGAGAAGCAACCTAGAACTAAGGAGAAACTTCCTGACAGTGAGGACAATTAACCAGTGGAACAACCTGCCTCCAGAAGCTGTGAATGCTTCAACACTGGAGGTTTTTAAGAAGAGACTGGACAGCCATTTGTCTGAAATGGTATAGGGTTTCCTGCCTGAGCAGGGGGTTGGACTAGATGACCTCCAAGGTCCCTTCCAGCATAATAATAATAATAATAATAATAATAATAATAATAATAATAAAAATTAATAAATATTATTATTATTATTATACACATAACAACAACTGAGATATAATCAACTGACCACAAATTAACCACCTCATGGGTTCTGACGGATCTGATCCATGTGCCCATTTCTTAGTAGCAAGTCTTCAATTTTAATCTAGGTCCATATTGGTATATGCATCATTTTACCAAGCTGGCAGGACAAGGCTAAGAGAAATGTTACGTTTGTTCTCTGTGTTGGCCTTTCTCCTCATTTCCTATCTCCCCTCCTGTGTGAATCCATGGGTCATGTGTGTTTAATGAGAATTTGCTCCAAGAGCATTGCCTACAAGGTCTGCAATGGAGACCTAACTGTGTAAAACAGGAGTATCCAACCTTAGCAACTAGAAGACATGTGGACTTCAACTCCCAGAATTCCCCAGCCATTCTGGGAGTTGAGGTCCACATGTCTTAAAGTCACCAAGGGGGGGCACCCCTGCTGTAGAACAGTGTTGGGATGTTTGCCACAATGTATGATAGTGTTTCAGGAATCCACCTAGTTTTCTGGTTTGTGTGAGATAGCTCCCTAACAGTTTCTGCCTGAATTCATTATCTAAAAGGAGATTTCCCCATGGTGCTTCATCTCTTCATATCTAAGATGGCATTTTGCCCACCGATGGATTGTTAGCGGAGAGCTCCACGCGGATTTGGGACCAGCATGCAAAGATTGGGTTGTTCTAGTTTTCCTTGGCCTGCAACACACTGCAAACGGTGAGTTCCAGTCATGCCTTGGGCCTGAAAGGTGACTCTCTCTTAGCCCAACCCTCCTCACAGGGTTGTTGTTGTGGGGAAAATAGGAGGAGGAACATGTGTGGGAAATGTTGGCCACCTTGAGCTGCAAAAATAATAAGGTGGGATATAAGTAAGTAAAATAAGTAAATAATAATAAAATAATAAGGTAAGGTAAGGTAAGATAGGATACGATAGGATAGGATAGGAATATAAGGTAAGATAGGATAGGATAGGAATATAAGGTAGGATAGGATAGGATAGGATAGGATAGGATAGGATAGGATAGGAAGATTAAGGTAAGATAAGAGGATAATAGGAAGGTAAGGTAAGGTAAGGTAAGATAGGTTAGGATAGGAATATAAGGTAGGATAGGATAGGATAGGAAGATTAAGGTAAGATAAGAGGATAGGATAGGAATATAAGGTAAGGTAAGATAGGATAGGATAGGATAGGATAGGAAGATAAGGTAAGGTAAGGTAAGATGATAATATAGGATAGGATAGGAAGATAAGGTAAGGTAAGGTAAGATGATAAGATAGGATAGGATAGGAAGGATAGGATAGGATAGGAAGATAAGGTAAGGTAAGATAGGAAGGTAAGATAAGATGAGAGGAGATAAGATAGGATAAGGTAAGGTAAGATAAGATAAGATAAGGTAAGAATAAACCAAGAGTTTGAGGTTGTGCTTTGAATACCACGTGGTCCCCATCAAGTCGATCAGGTTGAATTACACAAATTTCCGCTGCTGTCCAGTTTTCCCCCAAACTGATAGAAAACGGGAAGGGTCCTGGAAAGTCTTTCTGGAAGTCCCCCCCCGAAAGAAAGAAAGAAAAGAAAGAAAAGAAAGAAAGAAGAAAGAAAGAAAGAAAGAAAGAAAGAAAGAAAGAAAGAGAAAGAAAGAAAGAAAGAAAGAAAGAAAGAAAGGTAAATTTAGTGGCCCTAAATTTAGAGTCAGTTTCTCCCTCAGCTTCTTGAGGTGGCTCACAGGGAGCATCTGGAATTCAGAGCGGTGGCTCATTAGAGGCTAAAACTGTGAATGAGTCCAGTAGGGATGACAAAGAGAACACCCTCAAAGCCCCCCCACACACAAAAACTCCCCCCCCCCCCCGCGGCTTCCTCGAGTTGGGCAGCGCGGATCACATCAAAGCCATTCAGCCTTGATTGTTCAGGGCAAGCGAGAGAGTCTCAAGCTAGGTAGTCCCTCCTCTCAGACAAAAGTCCTCCAGGGTTGGGAGAAACAGGTTTATAGAAAGAAAGAAAGAAAGAGAAGAAAGAAAGAAAGAAAGAAAGAAAGAAAGAAAGAAAGAAAGAAAGAAAAGAAAGAAAGAAAGAAAGAAAGAAGGAAGGAAGGAAGGGAAGGAGGAAGGAAGGAAGGAAGGAAGGAAGGAAGGAAGGAAGGAAGGAAGGAAGGAAGGAAGGAAGGAAGAGAAGGAAGGAAAGAAAGAAGGAAGGAAAGAGAAAGAAGGAAGGAAAGAAGGAAGGAAGGAAAGGAAGGAAAGAAAGAAAGAAAGAAAGAAAGAGAAAGAAAGAAAGTGCAATCCATCTGGAATCATTAAAACACCCATGGATTAACTAGCGGTTTGTTGGTTTATGTAAATGAGATTTCTGCCAGCATCCCTACCAAGGATCAAAGAACATATTCTCCCTCTCTCTCTCCCTCTCCTAAATTTATCCCCTCTTTCTGTTCTTGGTTATAGAGATACAAGCTGGTTCTTCATAAGAATTAGAGAAATAATTCTGAGAATGGCTTATTTCATTTCTAGTTAACATTTTCAGAAGAAGAAGAAAGGTCTTTTCTTTCTTTCTTCTTTCCTTCCTCCCTCCCTCCCTCCCTCCCTCCCTCTCTCTCTCTCCTAAATTTATCCCCTCTTTCTTTTCTTTCTTCCCATGTCAAGTAGGGAAAACACACACACACACACACACACACACACACACACACACACCAGGTAATACCAACCCAGGAGAAGAGTGAATGCAAACCAAGAGCGCCATAGGTATGCTTGCGCATTAATGTGAAATCTGTCCAGACAGTAACTTGTCAGAAACGACCATTTCTGTTCGTTAAACCTGCAAATGGGATAGGGGAGAGAGAGGGGAGGAGGGAAAGGGGGGGGCTTGGCTTCAACTCAGTGTGTGTTTGGACGGGGCTCGGGGGGGGGGTTGGAGAAGAGAGAAAGAAAGAGAGAGAATAGCCCTTAATGCCTCGCTAGCTCCCATTGATGTTTGAGCGCACTTGGGAACCAGCTTTTGTTCCAAACATCAGCGGAGTAAAGCATGTGCTGTCCTAAATCCGGGGCTAGCCTAAGCAATGAAGAGCTGCGTTTAAGGTAGGTGGATTCCTCTTTTCATGGTTTAATGGGTCATCTCTTTTCCTACCGCCCCCCCTCCGCCCCCTCCCATTCCTCAACTCCAGTTTCCAGGCCCCATTGTGGCTTGGAGATTTACTTCTCCCGCCCTGCTCCCCCCACCCCACCCCACCCTCTCCGCCTGTTTCCTGGAGGAAAGACTTGATATTTAGATAATAGGGACCTTGCTTTTTCTTTCTTTTTTTTTTTTAAAGATAACCAGCATTTAGGAATCGCTGCTTTCCAGCTGCAGGCAGTCCCAAAGAAGAGAGGAACGACTCAGAAGTCATTAAATTAAACACACAGGGACACAAGGAGAGGGAGGCACACACACACACACTCACACACATGCCAAGAAGCTGGCTCACCGTAGCTTTTATATCACCCTCTTCATTATTTTGCAGGAGGAAAGAGCAAATAATAATTAAAAAAAACAAACCCGTATAGTAGCAGTGGGTGCCCCAAATCTTATTTTAAGTTGGCTCTAGAGAGAATCCTTCCACTCTAATGCACCCCCTCGACCTGCTTTGGAGAGGGGTGTCATCAAGGTACAAAGGAAGATACGTGTTTCATAAATGGGGGGTTCAGGGGTCCCTAACATTCTGGGGTGCCACAAAGAGCCCTTACCAGAAGGTTTTCTAAGCGGGGGGGGGGCAGGGAAGCACCAAAGAGGAAGCGTGCCATCAGACTACTTAAAACTGGCACTTTTTCAATGGGGCGTGTAGCCTTTGTTTCTTTCCTAGCAGATTTTGAGAACACGCGAGCATCTTTTTGGCATGGCAGCGGGGTCAGGAAATAATAGAGCTGTCAAACACACTTAAAATGTACGGGTTCTTTTATAGATTTCCTGTTTTAAAAAGAAAACGTGGTGTGGGGGGGAACACCTCCCGTTTGGTGTAGTCTTCTGCCTTCTGCGGATTGTGATCCGAACCTATTTGTTTTTTGTAAGAACTACCACTATTATTGTTGTTGTTGTTGTTGTTGTGCCAGTGATGACTTTGCCTGCAAGAATAAATATCTCTTGGGTGGGTGGGTGGGGGGGGAGGAAGGGGGGCTTCTGAAATTTTTGGAAGAAAAATGAAAGAATCTGAACGGTGAGATATTCTGGTGGGATGAGAATTTGTGGTGTAACCTTTTATTAAATTGTTAGGTCCTTCCGGATTGTTTGTTGTTTTTTTCACTTTCTTGGGGGGGGGGTACATTTTGGCTCCGGGAATGTAAATCCAGCTATTTAAGACCCCTCCTTGTAGTAAAAAAAAAAAAAAATCTGGTGTGTTTGTAAATGTGCTATTTCTTGAAATATCCATTGCATCAGAATCCTACAACTCTCTTAAGAAGTAAGATCTAATTAGTTCAGGGGGATCTTATCAGGTAAGTGGATCCAGGATTGCAGGTAAAGAGTTAAAAATTTGATAGGTATTTAGATCCAACTTTTAAGCTCTTCAGGGTGTGGGTGTGGGTGTAAGTTTCTGAGTTCTTTGTAAATATTTCAAAATTTATGCCTTTTTGTCCTCTGTAAGAAGGCACAGAGCGGTCTGTCTTATCATCGCCAATGGGGAAACCTGTGCATTTCAGGAGCGGGAACTTGTAAGGAGTGAGCTGGTTTTACACCTACTGAAAGAATTGCGATTATTGGTTGTTGTTTTTCCCCTGTTATCTCAGCCTGGGTGAGCATGCTTGGAAAGGTTGCCTGCTTTCATTCTGACCTTCTGTGTTGAGTTGGATTGGGTTGGGTTGGACTCTGCCATCAGTGGACCAGGTGGGAGCTGATGATTTAGGAATAATCTATTGCAGGAATTTGACAGCATTGCTAGACCTTGTATCCTTGAAGGCAAGAAAATCATTTGATGGGTTTGTATGCTGGGGGCTTTGAGCTTTTTTTGGGGGGGGGCTGAGATCAGGATTGTGTTTTGTGCCAGTTCTTGTTTGCTAGGTGCTCTTCTAACTCTCCAGGGCGGGGGGGGGGGGAGAAAAACATGCTCCCAATCCACGGGTCTCTCCATCTAATTCAATGGGGCAACCGGTTCGTCTGCCTCATCTCAAAGCCCAGTTTTAAGATAGTGAAGCACCGAGTGCATTTGTGCTAGGGTTTCTTTATTTGCACATCTGTGTAGCTGCGCGGGTGGTGTGCAGACTAAATGACAACCTGGGTTTTTCCCCTATGCATATTAGGTTAGTTTTCAGATAAGAATTGGTTTGCAGATCTTGAAAAGCAGCAGTATGGTTCCGCTGGTTACTTTCTGCACAAGCTCTCAGAATTGTGCAGGTGGTGTATATAACGTGGGGGTGGGGGTGGTGTAACTGATGTATAAATACATCAATGCCTTTTATTATTGAAAGCCACATGGTTAAAATATGGCCCATCATATGTAGAAAGTTTTCAGCCTCCCTAATCAGAAATAAAAACATGCTATCTTAACGTGCATTAATAAATAGCTTTATTTTATTTTTTTGGGTGGAAAACATAAATTGATTACTTGGATAATAGTGATGAAAGATATTGGCCACATTTTATCCATCTGGATTTAAAATCATCGTTTAACTGGAACAGGTGGCAGTTTTCAGTAGCATTATTTCAGATGGATCTCTGTGTTTATATTCTTCACATTAATAGGATAATTTCACGTGAATGGTTTCTATATCAATTATAGAGTTGAGCTGGGCAAAGACAGTATACATATTTATTCTAACGGTGCTCACCAAAGACATGTCCAGAGACTAACTTATGTCTTTTTCTGTTTCTTTATTAAGAAAAATCTTTTAACTATGGGAAAAAAGTGCCTTTTTTTCCCCACCCTCTCAGCTAAAAATGTGGGATAAATTCACTTTCTCATGCACATCTATTCAATTCATAGTCCCTGAGCAGTTTTGTTCTTTTTATGATGTAGAGTAGCTTGTAAATAAAATAATTCTATGTAAAAATGGGGTATTAGGGAAACAGGCGATGATATATTATATTACAGAAACTGCTTTGCAAGAATAAATATATTAGGAAAACATGTGCAAAAATGGGTGCACTGGGAAAAACTCTCATGAATAAGTAAATGGTTTTTCAGACCGAGTTTAAAAAGAATCACAAACTAACCTGTAGAAGAAATGGAATGACTTTAGGACCAAAAAATAAAATAAAAAAAATCTAACAGGTAGTAGATTTTAAATTGACAAAAGATGATGCTTTTTCATATAACATATACTATTGCAAGATACAGTGAATGATAGAGATGGTTGATAAATCATTTTCATGCTTATTTTTATACATCTTTACTTATACCAGAATAAACAGAATAATGGAACAACCAGAATAAACAAGTCTGCATTCTGTCAAATTTTGCAGTGCAATTTGCAACTGGTAAAATGCCACGGCATACAGGGGGAACACATGCCTACAAAAAATATCTGGTGGAAAATGATCAAATAGCAAAGCAGGAAAATTTGCAAAAAGAATATGAGTTGGGTCAATGCATCTCCAACTGTACACAGTTTGATGACCATCGTGTAACATCTGCAGAACTGAAAGAGTTCTCCATTCCTACGTTTGAACATTCATTAGATTAAAAGGCTCTGTATGATATATTTTTAACAAAGATAGATCTGCCACTGGCTAATGTACCTAACAAGTAAATGGAATATCTGTGCACAGATATATTATATCAATGAACTTCAATTTCTGGAGGCACTCAACAGGAAAGTTACAGCATCTTCATGCTTTGTTGTGTTTCCAGAAATATTTGGTCATTTACTGGTGAGAATGCTGGCCTGAGTGCATTTGTTCTTTGCTTTCAAAAGTCTTTCAGCAGATATGGGCCCCCAACAAAAAAGATAATTTTGTGACTCTGGTTGGTCATTGTGAGATATAGGGTTTCTGGAAATCTGCCTTCCTTCCTTTATGCAAGGCCTCTGTTTTCCTGCAACATGCACACTTTTGGAATTTCTTTCAGTTATCTTTTGGTAGCATTTATAAAACATATATTCTTGTTGCTATATTGTCAAGGATGCAAGTATTGTTTTTCAGTTGAGTGTCTCACCATCAGTCTGCATGTTCCATGTATTCCCAGTCTTGGAAATCTTAATGGGAAGAGCTTCTCTTGATTCTATCTATCTATCTATCTATCTATCTATCTATCTATCTATCTATCTATCTATCTATCTATCTATCTATCTATCTATCTATCTATCTATCTATCTATCTACCTACCTACCTACCTACCTACCTACCTACCTACCTACCTACCTACCTACCTACCTACCTATCTATCTATCTATCTATCTATCTATCTATCTATCTATCTATCCTGAAGGCCAAAGGGCTAAGTGTGGGTCTCACCTTGGGGGCACGACGTTCCAAAGGGTGAGAGCCACAGCAGAGAAGGCTGTTCTCCTGGACCCCTCCAGCCAGAATTCCTCGACCGACGGGGTCCACAACATGCCCCTCCTGCCGGCATGGATGAGGTGGGCTATTGAAGAGAATCTGATGAAAAAAAATGTAGCATCCTACTGCCGACATCTTTGGCTATCACCCAGTTAAGATTAGTGCAAGAATTTTGCCACCACCATTCGTATCATTTGGGCTAGAACATTTTTGTTCTTGAGAAATGGGAAAATCTAAAATGGAGTCCATTTCCATCAAACATTATGTGAAGAAACTACAAAAGAAAATTTTAACACCACAGTTGGGGGAGGATTCAATGAGCATTTGACCTAATATATATATATATATGGCTATAGTACTATATAGCAGTGGTGGCAAACCTATGGCAAGGGTGCCAGAGGCGGCACTCAGAGCCCTCTCTGTGGGCACACGCGCCATCGCCCCAGTCCTAGGCCTTCAGCTGGGTTTTATAAAACCTTTTCGCTTTAGGCCTCCGCCACTGTATGCAAAAAAAAAAAACAGCAACGGTTCAATCAGTCAATTTCAACTTCTCACGGAAAAAAAAAGATCTTGCAAAGTTGGAATTGATTGATTGAACTTTTTAATCCCACCCAGTCTGCTGTTACCGCTGCACCCACGCCCAGCCAATGGGCCACACCCACCCAATGGGCCATGCCCACCCAATTGGCCACACCCACCCGGCACTCGACGATGCATAAGTGGGTTTTGGGTTGTAGTTTGGGCACTCAGTCTCTAAAAGGTTCGCCATCTCTGCTATATAGGAACCGTGGTGGCGCAGTGGTTAGAACGCAGGCAAACTCTGCCCACAGCCTGGAGTTCAATTCTGACCTGCTGAAGGTTGACTCAGCCTTCCATCCTTCCGAGGTCGGTAAGATGAGGACTCAGATTGCTGGGGGCAATGTGCTGACATTTGTAAACTGCTCAGAGAGTAAAACACTATGGGGCAGTATATAAATCTTAAGTGCTATTGCTATGCCCTTTTTCTGCAGTTACCTAACCTGTAAACTATAATTCTGAAGCTAGTGAAGAACGCCTCATTGTATGTAGGAATTCTTGAAAGCTTCGTTGGGGCCAGTGTGAAGTAAAATCCTCTGGTTTTTGGATTCTTCAAACTAACATATGATCTGGAAGGTACTTTGCCAATGGCTAGATTTCCTTGACCCCTTATGAGATGGTCCACAGGATTGGTTCAAATTACTGTAGGTGTACACATATGTGTGCATATGTATAATGGGAGAAAGAGGAGGGTTCATTTATTGCTCCAAGCTTAATTCAAAATGGTGGCTGTGAATTTCTCTGGGCATCACAAGGTGGAATGAATAAATTGCTCTCCCAGAGATATTGCATAGGAAGACAAAAAAGAGACACACCATTGTCCTTTTTTTCACAGGATATCCCTGGAAGCCATGATTTATCCTTCTGAGTGATGCTCCCATGGACACTTACAGGCCTGTTTTAAACAATTATGCAGCCAAACCAATTATTAATTGGAACAGGGTTTTTTTTTTTGTAACTTAGGTACTGTTTAAACCCTGTTATCCAGATGTTTGTAAGAAGATGTAGGAGAAATATCTCTGACAAATTGCTGCATTTATAATGGAGGCCACTACCCCTTCTACTAAAGTATACTGTATATTGTACTGTTTATTATGGTACCAGAGGCAGCAGAAACACACATATAACTTTTTCATACAAAGTTTTGCACATTAAGAATAGTCACATTATTGACCAATGCGACAGGGTTGAATGCAGGTCAGATTTGGGGTGAATTCTATGAGATAATAGGGGGAAACTACAAAAAACAAGCATGGATTAAGAAAACAAAAAGGACATTCCTTCATGAACATCATTGCTTTCTAGGGATTTGCTTTTTATGGGTTTATCTTGTACCAGCTTTGATTCTCAGAACCGTTGCTTAACTCCTAGTGTCTTCCCCTAGGTTTATAAACATTCCTAAGCCCTAAGTATTTTAGGGCTAAATTCGATACCATCGACCATGGTATTCTTCTGCGCCGGTTGGAGGGGTGTGGAGTGCGGGGCACCGTTTTGCGGTGGTTCACCTCCTACCTCTCTGGCCGGTCGCAGTCGGTGTTTGCAGGAGGTCAGAGATTGGCTCCGAGGTCTCTTCCATGTGGAGTGCCTCAGGGGTCTGTTCTCTCACCTCTGCTTTTTTTTTTTATTGAAACAATCAACATTAAACATAAGATCATATTAAGAAGCAATCATCATAGAACCTGAAATACAACACTAAGTATTAGTCTTTGTAAACGTCTGATTTGGCAAACATTCCCCACTCCTCACATCATGCCTCAGCCATACGCCTGGTACGTTTCATTTGATTGGTGTTTCTCTTATACACAGTCCATCCACTGCTTCCAGTCTATCACACATTGTTCATACGAGCGATCCTTCAAATATGCCAAAATTCTCGCTATTTCTGCCAAGTATATCACTTTCAGAGTTCAATCTTCAATGGGTGGTATTTCTGGCCTCCCCCAGCATTGTCCCACCAGCAGTCCAGCTGCTGTGACCAAACTCAGGACCAAATTCGTCTCTGTAGTAGTGCAGTCTTTTATGATCCCTAACAAAAGATCCTGAGGTAGAAATTCAATAACCTGAGGTAGAAATTCAATACGCTTTTTCAATATTAAGGCAATCCACATTAAACATAATATCATATTAAGAAGCAATCATCATAAAACATAAAATACAACATTAGGTATTAGTCTTTGTAAACGTCTGATTTGGTAAACATTCTTCACTCCTCACGTTAAGCCTCAACTATACGCCAGATACATTTTGTTTGATTGGTGTTTCTCTTGTATATAGTCTATCCACTGTTTCCAGTCTATCACATATTGTTAACATCTACATGAAGCCGTTGGGTGAGATCATCCATCGACACGGGCTGAGTTGTCATCAGTATGATGATGATACTCAGCTTTATATCTCTACCCCGCGTCATTACAGCGAAGCAGTGGAAGTGATGAACCGGTGCCTGGAGGCTGTTAAGGTCTGGATGGGTGCCAACAGGCTCAGACTCAATCCCGACAAGACGGAGTGGCTATGGGTTTTTCCTCCCAAGGACGATTCTAACTATCCGTCCATCACCCTGGGGGAGAAGTTTTGTCCCCCTTGGAGAGGGTTTGCAACTTGGGTGTTCTCCTCGATCCACAGCTAAGCTTAGAACATCATGTTTCGGCTGTGGCGAGGGGAGCATTCGCCCAGGTTCGCCTGGTGCGCCAGTTGCGACCCTATTTGGATCGGGAGTCACTCCTAACAGTCACCCATGCCCTTGTCACCTCGAGATTTGACTACTGTAATGCTCTCTACATGGGGCAACCCTTGAAATATGTCTGGAGACTGCAGGTTGTCCAGAATGCAGCCGCGCGAGCTGTCTTGGGTCTTCCAAGACATGCTCATATCACTCCAGCTCTTCGTGAGCTGCACTGGCTGCCAATTTATCCCCGAACACAATTCAAAGTGTTGGTTATGACCTATAAAGCCCTTTATGGCAATGGACCAGGTTACTTGCGGGACCGTCTTCAGCCTCATGCATCCCAGCGACCGGTTAGGGTGCATAGGGCTGGCCTCCTACGGGTCCCATCCATCAGACAGTGTCATCTGACGGGTCCTAGGACAAGGGCCTTCTCCGTTGCTGCCCCAGCCCTCTGGAACCAGTTCCCCTCGGAGGTTCGAACTGCCTCCTCCCTCCTAGCTTTCCGGAAGCTTTTGAAGACCCATTTGTGCCGGCAGGCTTGGGGGGTATAAACTGTGTTCTACCCCTGGGCCGAGAAATGTACTTCCATCCTTGATTGTGTGTTTGAATGTTGTATGTATAGATCCTTGGTTTGTATGTTGCTATTGTTATTGGAAAAGTTTTATGTGTACCCATATTATTGTTGTGAACCGCCCTGAGTCTCGGGAGAGGGGCGGCATACAAATTCGATAAATAAATAAATAAATAAATAAATAAATAAATAAATAAATAAATAAATAAATAAATAAATTGACAGGTTTATGGAAAAAGAGGGAGGATATTTCATTTGTATTGACCCAGGATATTTATATTTATGAAATATTTATAATTTTCTGCTGCCCCCCCTAGTTTGACAATTATTCAGATGAGTCCATATTTAATTATTTACCTTCTTTTAATCTCTTTGTTTATCTAACCCTATAATGATATGGCCATTTTTTTTTTTTTACTTAATCTGATGTTTGGAGTGCAACTTTCAGAATTTTCAGATAGCCTGTCAGGCTCTGAAAATACTTAAAAAGATGAATGAGATAATCTAAATTAGACAGATATTAATTCCCCACATTGCAAAAAGGTAACATTGATCTAAAGCCGACTAATAGGTTATTAACAATGGTCAGATCTGAAATCAGGATCGTTATGACATTGTGCTACTTTTTAAATATTTTTTTACCCATTTAGCTGTTCTGTGAGTATTCCATCATTATACTCGTGGTTTTTAGACATTTTTGGTTTAGAAATATTACTGCACTTAAAAGACAACAAAATAAAACCTGGTCTTCCCTCATTCAATGCATAGAATTGTCTTTTTCTTAGGTTTGATTTGTTGTTGTTGTTTTCATTGATATTAAAACAATCCCAAGTTATGTCGCAGTGAAGAAACCTGCAAATATTAATACATTATTAGAAATTATCCTATAAATAAATAAGGCAAAAAGGACAAAAAAGTTGATGAAAACATGAATCAAGCTATATTCTTATCTAGTCCTAAATCAAAGTGGATACTTTGAATAAATTTATGGCATAATATTTCTCCTTTGGTAAACATAATTCAAATCTGGGGGATTTTCTTCCCATTTTTAAAATTAAGCTGACCAACTTTTTTTACAGTGAAAACAGGACACAAATAAATTGAAGAAAAAATATCATAAATAAAAGAAACATTTTATTCATTGCAACAATAATACAGAATACACTATAATATGATAAATGCATAATAAAAACACTTGTAACAATGACATTTTATATTGTAATTATGCTTACATGCCGTGCCCCCGCCTGCAGCCGCCCCGCCAGCACTGCTGACCCGCCGTGTAGAGCAGGCCCCGTGGCTCCCATAGCGCAGGGGCAGCATGGCCACCGCCGCCCCTCACACCCCCGCCCGCAACACCCCCGCCGCCCCTGCCTCTTGCACCCGCAGCCATTATTGCCCTAGCAGGGCCGAAGATCAAGAGAAAGTTACTGTGGCGTTGCTGCTCCAGTCTCCTCCGGGTATCTTCGGGACTAACTAGGAGATGGTGTAGTTGGGTAGCAGGGAAGGGTGCAAAGTTCCTGCCAATTCGCCTTCGCTGCAGACAACTTACATGTGCAAAGTTTGCCGGCTGGGTGTTTTGGCGTGCTCAGCAGCAATTCCTATTGGCTTTCGAAAGCCAATAGCGGGAGTAGCACAGCTCATGCAAAAGTTGAAAAAAACCATCAAAAAAAGGTGCTGGAACTCCGTTCTGAGCGTTCTATGAGAAAGAAAAAAAAACCCTGCAGATTAGTCTTCAAATATCGAAAAGGAGGACATGTAGGAGGACACTTTTCGAGGGAGGACAGAACTCACAAAAGGAGGACTGTCCTTCCTAAAGGAGGACGGTTGGTCACCTTATTAAAATATGTATGTATATTGTCCCTAGTCAGAATGGAAGGATAGTGTGAAAAACAAATTAAACAGCTTGGCACATTTATTTCAGTGGTGGAATTTTTTCTCCTCCTCTCCTCTCCTCTCCTCTCCTCTCCTCTCCTCTCCTCTCCTCTCCTCTCCTCTCCTCCCCTCCTCTCCTCTCCTCTCCTCTCCTCCTCCTCTCCTCTCCTCTCCTCTCCCCTCCTCTCCTCTCCTCTCCTCTCCTCTCCTCTCCTCTCCTTTCCTTTCCTTTCCTCTCCTTTCCTCCTCCTCTCCTCTCCTCTCCTCTCCTCTCCTCCTCCTCTCCTCTCCTCTCCTCTCCTCTCCTCTCCTTTCCTCTCCTTTCCTCCTCCTCTCCTCTCCTCTCCTTTCCTTTCCTCTCCTCTCCTCTCCTTTCCTCCTCCTCTCCTCTCCTTTCCTCCTCCTCTTCCTCTTTCTCTTAAATAGAGACATTTTTTCTTGCAGTTTTTTTGGACAGACCATGTGGCCAGGTCAGATTGTTCCCAAAGAACAATCTACTGGAGTCTGTGAATTCCAGTCCCGCCTTAGACATGAAAAGCAGCTAGTTAACTTTGGGCCAATTCCTATAAATTCTAATCCCACTTTAGGCATAAAAGCCAGGTGGGTGACTTTGGGCCAGTCACCAGGAGATTCTGAGTTCTAATCCTTCTTTAGGCATGGAAGCTGACTGGATGACTTTGGGCCAATCAGGAGGAGACTGTGAGTTCTAGTCCCACCTTTGGCGTGAAAACTGATTGGGTGACTTTGGGTCAGTCCAACCCTCCTCACAGGGTTGTTGTGGGGAAAATAGGGAAGGAAGGAATATTAGGCATGCTTGCTGCCTTGATTTACTTATAAAGTAATAAAAGTAGGATGCAAATTGATTAAATATAAATAAAAAATGCACATTTATTAGTATGGAGCTATATAATATTCACAACTGTTCACTGACAATTGCAGTATTGCCAGTTAACAACTAGACGTTTCTTAATGGAGATATTTTTGGGAATGAAATATGTTTTCATCTATGTCTTTTGAGAAGAAAGGTGAATATGCCGTAAGAAAATAGACACACTTAAGCATACACCATACCGCAATGTTTTGGGAAAGCCTAATGCCTAGTATTCCTAAGATTAACATTAAGTAGTCCAAAAACCTACTTACATTCACATAAACCTTTGTAGAAGCCCTGTCTGATCAGACACATCTCTATACTTCCTGGCGAATGTGGTTAACACACTATTTTCCCAATTACTCAGTCTGAAGAGTGTAAAGAATGGATTGGCAAGGCTTGCATGAATGTCTGTCTTCCTTCCTTCTCATCCTTAGTCTGCTAGAATCTCTAGTAACTCACAGAGCATAGAATAATAGTTGGGACATTGGAGATCTTCTAGTCCAGGGGTTCTCAACCTTGGAAACTTTAAGACTTGTGGACTTCAACTCCCAGAATTCCTCAGCCAGCTTTGCTGGCTGAGGAATTCTGGGAGTTGAAGTCCACAAGTCTTAAAGTTGCCCAGGTTGAGAACACCTGTTCTAGTCCAACCCCTGCTAGCGCAGGAGACTCTCTATCATTTCAGTTAAACGATTATCCAGTCTCTTTTTGAAAGCCTCCAGTAATGGAGCACCCACAACCTCTGAAGGCAAGTTATTCCATTAGTTAATTGTTCTCACTGTTAGGAAATTTCTCCTTAGCTCTAGGTTGCTTCTCTCTTTGGTTAGTTTCCATCCATTGTTTCTCGTCCTGCCATTTGGTGCTTTGGAAAATAGTTTGACCCTCTCATCTTTGTAGGAGCCCCTCAGGGATTGGAAGACTGATATTATGTCTCCCTTAGTCCTTATTTTCATTAGACTAGACATACCCAATTCCTGTAACTGTTCTTCATATATAAACTCCCAGCCTCTCAATAAGGCTGGGATTTTAATCTGCAGCTACCAAGAACAGCATAACTCAAAAGGGTTGCTGAATTCTATTTTTGAAAACCTGCCACCAACACTCACCAGCAAACTACCCCGGAAGTATGATGTAGCCCTGGGATGGCTGGTGGCCCAAGGATACTCCCACTGCCTTGATAACCTCCTAGCCTTTGAACTCTTCACCTGATTTAACCTCTTTTTAACCCTGTTCTTAAGCTATGCTTTTATTCGTCTATCTCTGTGGTTTTAGTATTGTGTTGTTGTAAACCGTTCAGAGTCACTTAGGTGAGATGGGCAGTGTAGAAATGCAATTAATAAAAATAGATGAATAGGTAAACATGAATATTCAATTTCCTGAAGAATGAAAGCTGAAACAAAAATGTGATATGAACTTTTTGTTTGTTTGTTTGTTTTAATCTTGTATACCATCAAAGCCACCTTCTTGAATTGGGCAGCTGTACTTACTATTAAAATAAATTTAAAATATTATCCTTAGTGCAGATTATTTATTTATTTGTATCCCGCCTCTATTATTTTTACAAATAACTCGAGGTGGTGAACGTATCCAATACATCTTCCTCCTATTTTCCCCACAACGACCCTGTGAGGTGGGTTGGGCTGAGAGAGAAGGACGGGCCCAAAGTCACCCAGCTGGTTTTCATGACTAAGGCGCACCAGACTAAAACTCACTGTCTCCTGCTTTCTAACCTGGTGCCTTAACCACTTTACCAGTGATTTTTCTAGCACGAAACAGCTTTCTGTCTTCTTGTGGAGCAAGTTCAGTGATTGGTAACTAGTAAAAATTTCTTGTTCTTCCATCTATACTATAACCAAATGTTTTAGCCCATTCTTTTGCTTGTTTTGTTTCAAATAGACGTTTATATATTTTAGCAATTGCAGTCATCATTTGTATGTCATTCAAAACTCCGCCTTACAATGTGCAAAATCATAAACTCTTCTTACTTTAAATCAGTGGTTCTCAACCTTTTTCAGGTTGAGACCCCACTTGCCCCGCCCATGCGTGATGCAACCCCGGCGCGCGCGCATGCGCGCACGTGTCGGCCCGCGACGGCCCGAACTGCGCGCGACGGCCCGAACGCGCGCGACGGAAAAAAAAACAAAATGGTGGACCGCGACGGGCTAGTCCGTGCATGCGTGACGCGGCGCAATGGCCCGAACGCGTGCGACAAAAAAAACAAAAAACAAAATAAAACAAAATGGCGGACCGCGACGGGCTGATCCGCGCATGCGCGGCGCACTCACGACGGCCTGAACCGCACACGGCGGCCCGAACGCGTGCAACAAAAAACAAAAAAACCAAAATGGCGGACTGCGGTGTCCGGCGACCCCCGCGAAATGGTCGTTCGACCCCAAATGGGGTCGCGACCCATAGGTTGAGAACCGCTGCTTTAAATCTTTCTAATAACTGGGGAAAAAACCCATTGGCAAATATGTCCCTCTGCTATTGGTCCTTCTCTGGGTTTTATTTTGCGTTCCCTGTGACAACATTCTTGTATCCTGTGATAAGTTAGCCATTTTGTATTTGCCTATTCTTTCTTGCCTATAAAATTCTCCTTGTGCTGTGAGTCAACTTGGATTTGTGTCTATTCCATATACTCAATAAGGCATATCTGACAGTGATTTTTAATAAAGGAGAAATTTTGTGGGTTGAAATGAGGGGTCCTCAGTACTCTCCGAGCTTGGCTGTTTTCTTGCAGATGTTTCACTACCCGAACTAGGTAACATCTACAATGTTATCAGTGTTAATAACCAAGCTCAGAGAGCACCAAGGGCCCTCAATGATTTTTAAAATCCACATTAACTGTAAATTTGTTAGACCACAAATATCCATGCCACCCAAATCTCAGGTCATGTGCTTCTAATTCCAAAGTTTTTTTGTTTCTCACACCTTTTCCATCCAAACCCTATTGCGCTATTTCTCGAATGCCCAGATTCTAATGGAGTTTCTCCACCATCATGGATACAAATTATAATAAAAAGGATCAGTGTCTCGTTTGTTCCACAGCTTGTCCCCTGCCCTCACTCTCCATACTTGGGAGTCCTCCTTGATCCACGGCTGACATTGGAACATCATTTGTCGGCCGTGGCGAGGGGGGCATTTGCCCAGGTTCGCCTGGTTCACCAGTTGCACCCTTATTTGGATCGGGAGTCTCTACTCACAGTCACACATGCCCTTGTCACCTTGAGGATCGACTACTGCAATGCTCTCTACATGGGGCTACCCTTGAAGAGTGTTCGGAGACTACAATTAGTGCAAAATGCAGCTGCGCGAGCAGTTGTGGGCCTGCCCCGTCGTGCCCACAATTTGTCAACTCTCCGCATGCTGCATTGGCTGCCTATTGGTCTCCAAGCGTAATTCAAAGTGTTGGTTATTACCTATAAAGCTCTTTATGGCATTAGACCAGGATACTTACGGGACCGTCTTCTGCCACATACTTCCCTTCGACCGGTGAGAGTGCACAGGGTCGGCCTCCTCCGGGTCCCATCAGTGAAACAATGCCGTCTGGCGGGTCCTAGGGGGAGGGCCTTCTCTGTTGTGGCACCCACCCTCTGGAACTAACTGCCCCCTGAAGTCCGCGTTTCCCCCACTCTCCCGGCCTTCCGGAAGAATTTGAAAACTTATCTATGCCGGCAGGCCTGGGGATGATTGTGATTGTGTCTGTATGATGAATGTGTTTGGGGGGTCTTTTAAATGTTTTGTCGACTCGGTTTTTGGTTTTTAAATGCTGTGATGTTGTTTTTTTGTTCATGTTGTTAGCCGCTCCGAGTCCTTTGGAGAGGAGCGGCATAAAAATCCAATTAAAATAAATAAAATAAAAATAAAATCCAGCCTTTTGTGTGTGTGTGTGTGTGTGTGTGTGTGTGTGTGTGTGTGTGTGTGTGTGTGTGTGTGTTTCTCTGCCAGAGATGGCTGGATTAATATTCATATATGAGACTTTACTTTGAAGCATAACTTGCACTTGGCTACTTAAGAAGTCACTCAGGAATAAATCAATAGTAATTACTGTAATCAGGAAGGCTAATTAGCTGATGATGAGGCTGATGGAAAGTTCATTGCTTTCCAGCCCTGCAAATACCTAACTTTATGAAGTCTGGAGGTATAAAAGGTGCCATAAATGAAGAGGTTTGGCTCTTTGATTTGCATTATGAATGGTTTCCTTTTTTGAAGAAGAAAAATCTTACTTAAGGACAAGAGAATGGTTTGTATTATTCCCTCAATGTCTTTCAGACATGATTTAGAATTGATGGCACCTCTAGGGATGCAAGAGACTTAACACACTACAGGTAGTGTAGTGTAATAAAAATTACAACTTCTTTTGCCCTGGTTGTTAAGTGAATTGCTCCAGTTGTTGAGGGAATCACATGGTTGTTAAATGAATCCAGTTTCCGCCATTGACTTTGCTTCTCGGAAGCCAGTTGAGAAAAATCACAAATGACAGTCACCTGACCCACAACGCTAATACCTACCATTTGCCAAGCACCCACATTTTATCACCTGACCGTGGGGATGTTGCAGTGGTGGTAAGGGCAAGGACTAGTTGTAAATCACTTTTTTTTAGTGCCGTTGTACATAAGAACATAAGAAGAGCCATGCTGAATCAGGCCAAAGCCCATCGAGTCCAGCATTCTGTGTCCCACAGTGGCCCACCAATTGTACATGGGGATTTTGAGCAGAAAGAGAAGGCAAAACCCTCCCTTTCCCTTGACCCCCAACAAATGGCACTCAAGGGAATCCTGCTTGCCTCAACCAACATAGAGGCGGCACATGGACATCCGTTTTAATAACCACCGATACACTTTGCATCCATGAATCTATCTAGCCCTGCCTTGAAGCTGTCAAGGCTGACAGCTGTCACGACCTCTTCTGGAAGTGAATTCCATAAACCAACGACCCTCTGGGTGAAGAAATATTTCCCTTTATTTGTCCTCACTTTCTTCCCTATGAGCTTTAGGGAGTGCCCCCTTGTCCTGGTATTGTGTGATAGAGAAAAGAATTTTTCTCTATCCACCTTTTCTATCCCATGCATGGTTTTATACACTTCGATCAAGTCACCCCTTAAACGCCGTCTTTCAAGGCTGAAGAGACCAAGGCGTTGCAATCTGGTTTCATAAGGGAGGCGCTCCATTTCCTTGATCATTCTTGTTGCCCTTTTTTGCACCTTTTCCAGTTCCATTATATCCTTCTTGAGGTGCGGTGACCAGAACTTTGAACAGCCGTTAAATAAATGGCTGTAAATCAAGGACTACTTGTATTTGCTAGAGAGTTCTAATCTGCCTTCCTTCCACTTCTCCTTTACAGCTACTCCTCGACTTATGACCATAATTGAGCCCAAAATTTCTGTTGTCAAGCAAGACGTTTGTTAAATGAGTTTCGCCCCATTTTACGACCTTTCTTGCCACTGTTGTTAAGTGAATCACTGCAGTTGATAAGTTGGTCACCCAGTTGTTCAGTGAACCGGGCTGCCCCGTAGACTTTGCTTGTCAGAAGGTCACAAAAGGGGATGATCACATGTCCCCAGGGACACCACAACCGTCATAAATGTGAGCCAATTCCCAACCGTCTGAATTTTGATCACGTGACCATGGGGGTGCTTCAACCGTTGTAAATGCGAAAATTGGTCATAGATCGCTTTTTTTTCAGTGCCCTTGTAACTTTGAACGGTCACTAAATGAACTGTTGTAAGTCGAGGAATACCAGTGTTATTTTTCACCCTGGAGATCCATGACTGGACAAACAATAGCAGCATTGAAATCCAACCAGTAGGGTTCACCTTTTTCTCTGACTCAAAGACAAGCATACACACACAAACACAAACACACACTTGCTCCATCGGTTCCTCAGCTACTGATTCAGAACCCTTTTTCTGAACAGAGGGCTCAGTTTGCTTTTGAGGGATGTTTTAAAAGGTGAGCCCAGGACAAAATTGTGCATTTGACTTCCAAATAAAGTCGGAGAGATGGACACGAACTTGTAGTTTTATATAAATAAATATATTTAACATTTATATCTAGAGCAGGCAAGATAGTCAGGAACACGGGCTCATCGTGAGGTAAATCAAAAAGTATACAGAGCACACAGAAGAAAAAGCCGGGAAAAATGAGGACCTCCCTCTTACACCCACAGCAACCAATCACAGCGTAGATTGCCTCACGGGTTGCACTGCCCAGCCAATCAACTTCAACTTGTTTGTTCTGGCCCATTGTACAGTTTTACTATTTCAGCTACTAAACTGAATATTCTAACAGATTTCATGTCACATATATCTAAATACTGGTGGTTGTTGACTAGCATCCACAATTGGGACCAGAATTTCAGTTGTACCTGATTTTATGTCTTTTTTTTTCCATAGTTGTTAAGCAAATCACACGGTCTTTAAGCGAATCTAGCTTCACATTGACTTTGCTTGTTGGAAGCAGACTGGAAAGGTGACAGACGGTGTTCACATGACCCCAGGGTACTACAACCATTATAAATACATGTCAATTGCCAAGTACCCGAATATTGAACCAATGACTGATGTGATGGTCATAAGTGTGAGGACCAGTCATAAGTCACTTTTTCCAGCGCCCTTGTAACTTTGAACAGCTGCTAAACAAATGGTTGTAATTTACCTGTAAATTAAAATCAAATACAGCCAATATGATTACTCTCTCATTGTGTAGTTAGTGTTTGTTTTGCATTAAAAATTACAACATAGATGGCTTTGAGGTCTTTAGGAGGTCATAAGCAGGGATGGGACCGTAAGCTTTAGATTTTTGCAAAAAAAAAAAAAAAGACCAGTGCATTTATATTTAGAATAGAAATCTGCCCGAGAAAGCCTATAATAAAATTGGTTGGGTTTACTCTGTCTATCTCCATCTATCTCACTGACTAGATTATATCAGCAGTGTTTAAGATCAAATTGCAGTAGCTGACTTGAAGAAATAAAAAAGATTTACGTAGGACTGTGTTAGCTAAATCCTCTAAAATTGCCACTCTCTGATTATAAAACCCACCTGATGTCATTCTGCCTTCCAAATCATCTCCTGAAATCTTAACATTTATTTACAAGAAGGATCTGAAAAAGAAATGTAAAGCAAACAAAACCACACACAGTATGGCTATTTCTATTTCAAGAAAAGAACATAGAGTGGCAGCTTTTTTTTCCCCCAGGAACTAATCAAGGAGAGAAGCAACCTAGAACTAAGGAGAAACTGCCTGACAGTTAGAACAATTAACCAGTGGAACAACCTGCCTCCAGAAGTGGTGAATGCTCCAACACTGGAAGTTTTCAAGAAGAGACTGGACAACCATTTGTCTGGAATGGTGTAGGGTTTCCTGACTGAGCAGGGGGTTGGACCAGATGACCTTCAAGGTCCCTTCCAACTCATTGTTATTGTTATTATTAATAATAATAATAATATCATTTGCCTGTAAGCAAGAACTGGTGGGATCATAAAATAGAGAAAGCCATAGAAAATGATAAAGTTAAACTGCTCTGGGACTTCAGAATTCAAACAGATAAGCACCTGCATCATAACACCCCGGACGTAACAATTGTCAATAAGAAAGACAAAAAAGTCTGGATAGCGGACGTGGCAGTGCCTGGAGACATCAGAATAGACGAGAAAGAACTGGAGAAGATGACAAAATACAAAGACCTACAAATAGAAATAGCAAGACTGTGGCAAAGGCAAGTAAGGGTTGTACTAATAGTAATAGGTGCCTTGGGTGCAACCCCAAAACAGCTGAAGCACCACTTGAACACCACTGGCATTGACAAATTCTCCATTAGTCAATTGCAAAAGGCGGCCTTACTAGGAACTGCTTCCATCCTGCAATGAGATCTATAATACCATCAAACATCCACATCTGCCTATCCCAGGTCCTTGGTAAGGACTCAATAGGTAGACAAAAATGCCAAATCCAGTCTGAACATCTGGCTGACTGTGCGATGATCCGTAGTAGTAGTAGTAGTAGTAGTAGTAGTAGTAGTAGTAGTAGTAGTAGTAGTAGTAGTAAAAAATTCATTTTAAAAAGATACTTTGAAGAAATGTACATTAAAAATGTATTTTGGAGAATGTAGCACCGGTAAGAACAAAACAGAACAGAATGGATCAGAGCAGAATAGTTCTTTATTGCCCAAATGTGATTAGACACACAAGGAATTTGTCTCTGGTGCATAAGCTCTCAGCATACATACAAGCAACAAAGTGATAAATCATAAATCATAAAGATACAATCATAAGTCATAAGATACAAGCAACAAAGTGATAGTCATAAGATACCAATAGGAGTAGGTAATGGGAAAGATGAGAAGGATAATAGTAATGCAGTCCTATTACATGGTTAGATATCCTTAGGCATAAGACAATGCTGTGGGAATTATGTGTTTCGCAAACTGATAGCATGAGGGGGAAAATATTAGGGAGAAAAGGAAGCAAGAAAGTGAATAGAGATATTAACCACAAATGGCTTCCTAAGGTAGACCATCCATCTTTTGACTTCCTGTGATATTTTATTTGCAATTCACATTGAAACAAGGGAATTGGAGAATTCCAAACAAATGTTGGTTTGGTAGCAAGCAGGCAGTTGGTTGGTTAGATTTATATCCTGGTTTTCTGCTTTTGACTCTTCTAGCTGTTCTTCTGTTTTTTCACCCCCAAGCACAAGGCCTGACATGCTTGTTTTGAATTTTGCTTTGTGAAACTTTGGGTCGTTTTCTGAGATGACTAGACTCGTAGCCAGGAACGCTGTTCTTGGTTGCTGTGATATGATTGATTCATCATTTTTAGGGAGAATCTGAAGCCCGAAACTAGCAGCCCTTCAGAACCAAATTTGCAGTACATTGAAATCTCAGGGGGGAAAAAACGACTCACATTTTTAGAGAATTAAAAAATCCCATCCGGTATTGCATGTCATGTAAGCTTAAAAATAATATTTAAGTACATTAAATATTTATGTGTTTGACTCAATGTGCTAGGCATGGATAAGTCATATCTGTGAAAGTTTGCTGAAATGAAATAGGTTTTTTTTTAGTCCACATCCAACTTTTGTAATATTTAAATTGTTTATATATTTATAATTGTTCTTATATTGATATTTGTATTGCGCCTCAAGCTGCCCAGAGTTGCTGTGGATAGTCAGATGGGTGGCATATACATTTAATAAATATATTTTTAATAAAATTAAAAAATAATTGCATCTAATGTGGATGCAGTAATCTCTCTTTAATCATGATGCAAATGATTTATGAGGACTAGAGCCATATAAAGGCCTTTAGGACAAGTAGCATCAGGTGAAGAAAAACAGGACCACACATGAAGGTTCAAAATTACTGATTTATTGCTCCAGCCTATTGCACAGAAGTCTTCTCAGACTCATGGTTTGCACCTGTCTATAACTAGATAAGGCTGAATGGTGTTGGGGTGTGTGTGTTGGACTCAGTCTTCCTATGACTGCATAGAGACTCGAAACTAACTCCCTGTTTGACTCCTCCCCGACTCAACCAGTCTGTCTTCTACAAGTAGCTACGGTATCATTGTTTGGTGGTGAAGTTTTAGTACCCCTTTATAATGCCTTGGTAAGATCACACTTGGAATATTGCATCCAGTTTTGGTCACCACAGTATAAAAAAGTTGTTGAGACTCTAGAAAGAGTGCAGAGAAGAGCCACAAAGATGATCAGGGGACTGGAGGCTAAAAGATATGAAGATTAGTTGCGGGAATTGGGTCTGTCTAGTTTAATGAAAAGAAGGACCAGGGGTGACATGATAGCAGTGTTCCAATATTTAAGGGGCTACTACAAAGAAGAGTGGGTCAAGCTATTCTCCAAAGCACTTGAAAGCAGGACAGGAAGCAACAGATGGAAACCAATCAAGCAGAGAAGCAACCTAGAACTAAGGAGAAATTTCCTGACAGTGAGAACAATCAATCAGTGGAAAGGCTTGATTCCAGAAGTTGTGGGTGCTCCAGCACTAGAGGTCTTTTTTAAAGAGTTTGGACAATGTCTGAACTAGTATAAGGTTTGAGCACGATCCCTTCCAACTCTGTTATTCCATTATTTGCAGAGTTTGAGGCAATTTCCTTTTGTATTTGAGTACAATTAACTGTGATGCTAGACGTTCCCTTTGAAAGAGGAACACTCTCTGCTCTCTAATGTTGTTCAAGACAATCCAGTTCAGGTGCAATTTATCTTTCCGAATGTCTTCCTGTGACTCTTTTACTGCTTCCAACACATTGACACATTATGTCAGCTGTACAAAAGGTAAGTGGAAATGGCAGCTGGCGAGAAAGCACATCGCCATGCCTGGAATGAAATGGCTTATCAAGATACCAGCAAGAGTTTCTGGCAGCGGTGGTCCGTGTTAATTTGACCTGCTGAATTACTGGTGGTTGAAGAGGGGCGATTGATTGCTGAAAGACAATACTTGGATTCCCTGCAAGAAAATAAATTTAAAACTGGTAGGAGTTTTTTTAAAAAACAAAAACAAAACCCATGGAGGGAGTTACTTTTAAGCTCCAAATCTCCTTTTTTTTATTATAACATTTTTTATTATTAGATATATATTTGTACATGTAAACAAAGAAAAAATTCAAGTTAAATGCTATTCAACTTAATACAATCATTTTAAATTTGTAAACATTCTTCACTCCGTATATCAAAATTTAACTATAAGCCAGATACATTTTCTTTGGTGTTTCTCTTGTATGTAGTCTATCCAATGTTTCCAGTCCAACATATATTTTTCATTTGAATGATCCTTCAAATATGCAGATATTTTAGCCATTTCTGCCAAATTTATAACTTTCAAAGTCCATTCTTCAATAGATGGTAATTCTGGCTTCTTCCAATATTGTCCCACCAACAGTCTCGCTGCTGTGATCAAGTTCAAAATTAAGTTCATCTCTACGGTGGTACAGTCTTTTATGATCCCTAGCAAAAACAACTGAGGTAGAAATTCAATACGCTTTTTCAAAATGGTTTGAAGTGTCCACCATATTTTTCTCCAGAAAGCTTTAATTTTTCTACATGTCCACCATACATGAAAATATGTAGCCTCCATACTTTCACATCTCCAACATTTAGGTTGGATGTCAGGGTAGATATATGATAGTTTTTTCGGATCTAGATGCCACCTATAAAACATTTTACAAAAGTTCTCTCTTAAATGTTGCGCTTGCAACATTTTACATTTTTCACCCAAATTCTCTCCCACGTTTCCATCATGATAGGTTGCCCAAAATTTTGTTCCCACTTTGATAGATTCAACCATAGTTTCAACTGGAAAACTTAGCATCCTAAATCAAGCTAAATCCAAAAATGATAAGGAATTGCTGGAAGCTTGTCATTCAGACAAATCAGCCATCAACAGACACATAGCGATCAACCATATTTATACACCATTCAACAGAGACAATACAAATGTTAAGAAGGAAACAGAAGACCAAAACCCATCCCTTATATATAACATTAAACACCCAGATAAGCAGGCATTAGCTTAGCTGAATTAATTTAATATTGGGGACTGGATGGACCAAACCATCTACATCAAAAATTGAGCCCAAAATTTCTTTTGCTAAGTGAGGCATTTATTAAGTGAATTTTGCCCCATTTTATGACCTTTCTTGCCACACTTGTTAAGCAAATCACTGCAGTTGTTAAGTTGGCACCACGATTGTTGAGTGAACCTGGCTTCCCCGTTGACTTTGCTTGTCAAAAGGTGACAGTGCTTAATCCTGGGGCATTGCAACTGTTATAAATATGAACCAGTTGCTGAGTATCCGAATCTTGATCATGTGATCCTGGGGATGCCACAACGGTCATAAGTGTGAAAAACGGTCGTAAGTCACCTTTTCCAGTGCTGTTGTTACTTTGACCAGAAACTAAACAAGCTGCTGTAAGTTGAGGACTACTTATAATCAACCAACCAACCAACCAACCAACTTAACAATTCAACTCTTTAGGGGTATTTCATCCAGCATTTTTGCCCCTAAAACGCAAACCCAGATTGATTGTTTTCCCCATCCCTAATCAGGACTGGTAGCTTGTTATCTTAAGTGCAGATGGCTCCTGGAAGCAGCTTTTGGATGGAGCTCTCTTTTTGTGCTGGAGAACTAGCCTCACTCCAAATAGAAACTTTGGAGCCAGAGAGAAAGATAAGGCAGCTGCATATTTGCATGGTGTCACTGGAAAAGAATGTGAATGACAGATTCAGTGATAAAAATAAGAAGTTACAGAGGACCATCAGGAATATTTGAATGCAGGGACAAGCTGAGCAATTTAAGCACATTTCTCTAGCTGTTGACAGAATTAAGGGGGTGCTTCAAAAGGTATTCACAACTATATCTTGCGATTAGTGTTTATTTTTATTGACTGATTTGTATCCCACTTTTACAAGTAGTTTTCAACTTGCAGCAGTTCATTTAGTGCCTGTCCGAAGTTACGACGATTCTGAAAAAAATTAATTATGGCCGTTGTTCACCACTTACGACCATTGCAGCATCCCCATGGTCACATGATCAAAATTCAGACACTTGGCAACTGACTCATATTTATGACGGTTGCAGTGTCTCAGGGTCACGTGACCCCCCCCTTTGCAACCTTCTGACAAGCAAAATCAATGGGGAAGCCAGATTCACTTAACAACCACGTTATTAAGTTAACAACTGCAGTGATTCGCTTAAAAACTGTGTCAAGAAAGGTCGTAAAATGGGACAAAACTCAGTGAACAACTGCCTGGCTTATCAGCAGAAATTCTGGCCTTGGTTGTGGTCATAAGACAAGGACTACCTATATTATTTTTTACAAATAACTCAAAGTGACAAACATATACGCAACACACCTTCGTCTTCCTATTTTCCCCACAGCAACAACCCTGTGAGGTAAGTTGGGCAGAGAGAGTGACCGGCCTTAAGTCACTCAGCTGTCCTTCATGGCTAAGGCAGAATTTGAACTCACAGTCTCTTGCATTGTAGCCTGATACCTTAACCAAATGGCTCTCTATAGTACCGTATGTGCAAAAGAGATCTTGGAATTACTATGTAGATTTCAAGCCGATAATCAATCTGGATATGAATCAGTAGTATGAGATCTACATAGTATTAAAACTGTTGTGTCTGTCTGTATTCTTCATTGGGTGAAACGGTGCATAATGAGGAACAATTTCTGGACTTACAGAAGCCGTCCCTCCTGTGGAAGTGAAATTTGGAAACGCTGTGGCCACTTCAACCCTTCTGCCATGCTGCTCTGGTCAGCTGAGGTCACATGGTCATCATTTCCAACACTCCCTGACAGCTTCCCAATGTGCATTGGGGAAGCGGGCAGGAAGTCTAACGCTCTCTGCTAGCTTCCCAGAAATAAAATCAATGGGGAAGCCAGCAGGAAGTTCCAACTCCTGGTAAGGGGCTGCTGCCAGGTGGGGGAGAAAGCGAGGGGCTGTGCAAGAGATGCAGTGCAGTTCAGGGATGGTGTGTGAGGATGCAGTGCAGGAAAGATATACATGAGGATGCAACTCGGAGAGAGAGTGCAGTGTGGCTCAGGGAGAATGTGCAAGAATGTGTGCATCAAGGAGTATGCTTGAGAGTAGCAATAGCACTTAGAGTTATATACTTCTCTATAGTACTTTGTAGCACTCTCTGAGTGGTTTACAACGTCAGCATATTGCTCCAACAATCTGGCTCCTCATTTTACCAATCTTGGAAGGATGGAAGGCTGAGTCAACCTTGAGCCCATCAGGATCAAACTAACCACTGCACCACAGAGTGTTCACAGGTTAGGGAGTGAGCATAGGAGTGCACAGGTGGCTGTTGCGGTGTGAGCGCAGAGGGACTGTGGGAGGGTGAGCAGGTGGTGGATACTTACTTTAGTAACTTGTGACTTTCCACGTCTGCATCCCCACTGACTTTCTCTCTGCAAGCTTCCCATGAGCTAAGTCAATGGGGAAGACAGAAGGAAGTCAAAAATCACTCCCACGGTTCCTTTTGCTCGCCCCTGCTCATTCTTTTGAATTGTTTAGGTAATGAAATGTCTCTGAAATATGACACAACCAAACAGTGACCCAATGCATCATGAGTGGCTGCTAAAAAGTCTTCCAGTTTCTTCAATAAATTGTGTAACTCTGGTTCTAGGATTACATCCGGCGAGAGAGTTTGCAAGCCCTCGTGAGACGACTGGCGATAGACATCACAAAACCCGCTTGCTTGTTTGCTTACTTTTTTTTTAAATTTAGCACCATTGATGTGATGAGTGATTTACCAACCAAAGAATGGAGAAATGGAGAAATGCAGAATGGAGGAAAAGGAAAGGAAGAGAAGTGGAGGGGGGGTAGGTGAGTGAGTGAGTGGATGGATGGATGGATGGATGGATAGAAAACTGCCATGTCTTTGTTTCTGTTGCATGTGATAAGACTTAAACACTGGGGAGATTACACCAAGGCACGGGAACTAGGGAACTGCGCCAAAGTCTTCACGGCCACTTTTGACAGTGGCTGTCTCAAAAAGGACCTTCTAATCCTTGCTCATTTTCAGCTGGAGATGCCAGGGATTGAACATGAGCCCTGATGAATGCAAAGCGTGTGTGTGCTCTGCCCTTAAGCTATGAACAATTTTGGCATCTGCCCGCTTCTTTTCAGGAACCGGCTCATCTAGGTTACAAGGAGGATCTTTTTGATATGTTTCTATCTCCGGCGGTTTTTGCTTAATGAAGAAGCCCACCATTATGGAATCATGGGGTTGGATGAGGCCATGGAAGCCATTGTGTCCCAGAACCTGGTTAATGCAGGAATTCAAATTTAAATATGTAGGATGGATGGATCGATGGATGGAGAGAGGGAGGGAGGGAGGGAGGGAGCCAGGAATGGATGGGTGGAAGGATGGATGGCTGGATAAGCTAACCTCTCAAGGAGACAGTTAATTAGCCTTTACTCAAATATAGGTAGTTCTCGACTTACAACCACAATGGAGGCCAAAATTTCTGTTGCTAAGCAAGGCACTTCTTAAGTGATTTTTGCCCCATTTTACAACCTGTCTTGCCAGAGTTGTTAAGCAAATTGTTGCAGTTGTTAAGTTAGTAACAGCTTCCCCATTGACTTTGCTTGTCAGACGTTCACAAAAGGTGATTCCCATGACCCCGGGACACAGCAACCGTCATAAATATGACTCAGTTGCCAAGTCTGAATTTTGATCAGGTGATCACGGGGATGCTGCAGTGGTCATAAGGGTTAAAAAGGGTTATGAAGTCACTTTTTTTCAGTGTCGTTATAACTTTGAACGGTCACTAAACAAACAGTTGTAAACCAAGGACTATCTGTAGTTCCAATGCAGAAGAGTCCAGTATATCCTCACATCATTTGTTCCCTTGTTAAACCGCTCTTAAAATAAGGAAGGCTTTTTTCTCTCTCTAACCTTCAGTTGGGATCTGCTTTCCTGCAACTTCATCTCCAGCCCTCTTACATGATGAAAACAGGTCTTGATCTTCTTCTGTGTGACATCCATGAGTAATGGGGGTGCTGACCCAAAGAGACCCATAAAAATGATGGGCAAACACTGGTGACGCCTGGAGCAGATTCCTAGGAGCACAGAGCAATAGGTGATAAGCAGTTGTGAGTTTTAGTTGTGGTTTTTGGAAACACTGGAGGAAGACGGGGTTAATGGAAGTGAAGGAGCATTATCCCTCTTTTTTTTTTTTTTTTTTTTTTTTTTAGTGACACTGTAGCACTTTATTGTTCAATGTTGTCTGGTCCCAGTTCCACATATTCCAATATGGTACTCCTTATGGACTACCTCTCTATGTGCTTAAGTTTAAGTTTTATAGCTGACATAGGTCAGGATAAGGCAATTATCTAATTAAGACTACATTCAGCTAAGAATATTCTACTAGTCCATAAATATCTATCACTCAATTGCCAATATTTTATAAGACAAATATAATATAAAGTATATGATATAAAGCAGAGTTTCCCAAAGTGGTCAGTATTGACTCCCCGAGGACTATCAAAGGGATTATCCAAGGAGTTGATAAATGGCTGGAGGGCAAAAGGGGGTCAGTAAATATCTAGGGGTCACTAGGTGATTGATAAATAATGAAAAGTCAATTGGGGGTCAATTAATCTTTTGGGGTCTCTGTAGAGCTCCACACCAGTCCCAGGTCCTGAAGGCTAGTGGTAAGACTCAACCATCAGCTAGAGCAGCCTTGAGTTGTCTCTATTATTATAACAAATTATTATGATTTGTCATACAATCAGCCAGATGTTTAGACTGGATTTGGTATTTTTATCCCCCTATTGAGTCCTTTCCAAGGATCTGGACTAGGCAGATGTTATTTGATGGTGTTAAAGATATTGTCACAGGATATAAACTGTTTCAGGTAAAGTTGCCTGTTGCAACTGACTTATGGTGATTTTGCCAATGCTGATGCTGTTTAAGTGGCGCGCCGGTTGTTTTGCAATTGCACCCAAGGTGCCTACTACCTATATTGGTACTGTCTTTGCTTTCTTTTGCCACAGTTGTTTTACTTCTAGTTGTAAGTCTTTTGATTTTTGTGATTTAATTCTGGCTAATACCATTATTATTGTTTGTAGTACTAGTTAGGGGGTCACTGAGCAATCTGTAGTGTCAAGGAGGGCTCAGTGAGCTGGTGCTTGGGGACCCCTAATGTAAAGCAGTCTTTTTTTTTTTTCTTTTATTAAAACCATTAACATTGAACATAAAAACATATTATGCAGCAATCATCCTGACACCTGGTATACAATACTAAGTATTAGTCTTTGAAACCGTCTGAGTTAGTAAGCCTTTTTCCCCACTCCTCGTGTCTAGCCTCAACTATACTCCTGTTACATTTTATTTTGATTGGTGTTTCCCCTGTCCGTTTCAATATTAATGTGATCAACATTAAACATAAGATCCTATTGCTAAGCAATCATCCTAGAACATAGCATACAACATTAGGTATTAATCTTTGTAAACATCTGTTTTAGTAAACGTTCTTCCCTCCTCCCTTTATCCCTCTTTGACAACCGTTGGGAAAGGAAAGAGAAAATTACAGAATGATTGTTGAGTAACATTGGGATATATGTGAGACACTCACTATGCTGAAACCTGTTTTAGTGCCTTTAGAAATCCTAAACGGGCCTTGTGGTAACACCATGTTATACTTCAGGGGTGTCCAACCTTGGCAACTTTAAGACCAGTAGACTTCAACTCCCACAATTCCTCAACCAGCCATGCTGTTTGGGGAATTCTGGGAGTTGAAGTCCACAAGTCTTAAAGTTCCCCAAGGTGGAGACTCCTGTTATATGCCACAAAAAAGATGTTGAGAGTTTGGAAAAAATTCAGAGAAGAGCAGCTAAGATGATCAAAGGCCTGGAGGCTAAAATATATGAAGAATGGTTGCGGGACTTGAGTAAGGCTAGTCTAAAGAAAAGAAGAAATAGGGGAGACATGATAGCAGTGTTCCAGGATCTGAGGGGCTGCCACAAGGAAGAGGGGACATCATGTTATTCTCCAAAGCACCAGAGGGAAGGACGAGAAGCAATAATTGGAAACTGACCAAAGAGAGAAGCAACCTGGAATTAAGGAGAAACTTCCTGGAACAACCTGCCTCCAGTTGTGAATGCTCCAACACTGAAACTTTTAAAGAAGAGATTGGACAGCCATTTGTCTGAAATGGTGTAGGGTTTCCTGCCTGAGCAGGGGGTTGGACTAGAAGACCTCCAAGGTCCCTTCCAACTTTTATTATTATTATTATGGATCGTTGCACAGTCAGCCAGATGTTCAGACTGGATATGGCATTTTTGTCTACCTACTGAGTCCTTCCCAAGGACCTGGGATAGGCAGATGTGGATGTTTGATGGTATTACAGATATAGCCGCAGGATGGAAGCGGTTCCTAGTAAGGCCGCCTTTTGCAATTGACTAATGGCGAATTTGTCGATGCCGATGATGGTGTTCAAGTGGTGCTCCAGTTGTTTTGGGATTGCACCCAAGGCGCCTATTACTATTGGTACTACCCTTGCTTGCCTTTGCCACAGTGTTGCTATTTCTATTTGTAGGTCTTTGTATTTTGTTATCTTCTCCAGTTCTTTCTCGTCTATTTTGCTGTCTCCAGGCACTGCCACGTCCACTATCCAGACTTTTTTTGTCTTTCTTATCGACAATTGTTAAGTCCGGGGTGTTATGTTGCAGGTGCTTGTCTGTTTGAATTCTGAAGTCCCAGAGAAGTTTAACTTTATCATTTTCTATGACTTTCTCTATTTTATGATCCCACCAGTTCTTGCTTACAGGCAAATGATATTTCTTGCAGATCTTCCAATGCACCATTGTTGCTACTTTGTCATGCCGCTGCTTGTAGTCAGTTTGTGCGATCTTCTTGCAGCAGCTTACCAGGTGGTCCACTGTTTCTTCAGCGTGTTTGCATAGGCGGCACTTACTGTCTGTTGCTGTCGCCTATGCAAACACGCATTTGTATTATTATTATTATTATTATTATTATTATTATTATTATTATTATTATTATTATTATTATTATTATTATTATTACTACTACTACTACTACTACTACTACTACTACTACTACTACTACTACCCAAAGGAGGATCAAGGTTGGTTCAATTTTATCCCAGATTGCACAACACAGAATACAAGTAGGCAGATTCTGATTTAACCTTGTGAAAAATATGTCTCAATAAGAGCTGCTCAACAATGGAACCAATTAACAAGAGAGATGTTGACCTTCCCTTCGCTGGATGCATTCAAAAGGATCTGAATGGTCTTGATGACCCAAATTGTCCTTCCAGCCATAAGATGCTTTGATGCTGGGAAGGTTTGTTTTTTTTTTAATCAGTAAATCCACATTCACAAAATTACCTTTTCAGTGATTTGCTTTTTAAATACTGGGTACACTTTTATATTCTTTCCATAATAATTAAAATTATACACTGTTCTCTGCCACATTATTACAGTGTAATAGGCTAAACAAACTGTGGCTGTAGCATTAATGAACCTGTTTATGAAGATTAATTTGGAGCTGATGGAATTAAAGGGAAGTGGGAAGAAAGGACGAAAACCAAGAATAAAGCAATATGTCTCTGTGGGTAATTTGGATAGTTAATTATGCATGATAATCAAACCACTTCATACCGATACTTCTCCCCAAAACCTCAACACTGGATCTGGTTTAGCCCAAGTGATGAATCTCCAATGATTTCAGAGAGACAGTGACGTATCCGTGTTGAAATCATTATATGCTAGATATTATTTCTTTCTTTTTTTAAATTTAAATTCATATTTTAATTTTTTAAAGAAAACATGCTACTTGCATGAAATGAACATCAAATATTTTTTGTAAAAAAAATTAAAACCTGAAAAGATGTGCAAAGAATTCATATTAATTTATTAAATGACATGTAATTTCTTATATTAAAAAAAGTTGCAGGCTTAACAGCATTAATGTTCCAAGATCCTTAATAAATACAAATATATGAATGGTCTCAAGACAAAGATTTTCAAACAATAATATTTATGTTGAATAATCCTCTGTCCACAGGTCCATTACCTCAGTAATACAATAAGTCAAAATTCAGTTTTGCTATAGTTTAAACTTGGAAGCTATCTCAGAAAGAGAAAAGAAAACGAAGTCAGATCTCCAAATTTAAAATATTCAGCACAGCTAAATGTATTGATTATGTTAGATATTATTTCTGAAGGGAAACCACATTATATTAGTATGTTTTAGAATTCTTCACAGTTAAGAGAAATTAGCCTATGAGGTCCTATCAAGATTGTCTGCTTTTTTTTTATACTGTCCATTACAGGTAATCCTTGACTTCCAACCACAATGGCGCCCAAAATTTCTGTCGCTAAGTGAGACCATTGTTAAGTGGGATTTTGCCCCATTTTATGACCTTGCTTGCCACAGTTGCTAAGTGAATCGCTGCAGTAGTTAAGTTAGTAACACGGGTGTTAAATGAGACTATCTTGCCCGTTGACTTTGCTTGTCAGAAGTTCGCAAAAGGTGATCACGTGACCCAGGGACACCGCAACCGTTATCGATATGAGTCACTAAGCGTCTGAATTTTGATCACGTGACCGTGGGGATGCTGCTGTGGTTGTAAGTCTGAAAAATGGTCATGTCCCTTTTTTCAGTGCCGTTGAATGGTCACTAAATGAAATGTTGTAAACCGAAAACTACCTGTATCTGAAGTTTTTTTTTTATCTTTTTTTATTGGTTTCCCCCCCCCATAAATGCAAATTTTTCCAATCAACAATTCGTCTGGAATTTGCTAAACTAATACATATTCAATTTCTAATCCTTGTTTCTTTTCTCTAACCAAATATAGAATAAGTTCCAACTTTGATAATGGTCTGTATCTTCTTTGTCTTTTAGCCTCATGGTTAATCTGTCCATTTCTGCACAGTCCAAAATCTTCCTGATTATTTCTTCTTCTTGTGCTTCGTTTTTCCAATATTGTGCAAAGATTATTCTTGCTCTGCAATAGTGGCAAATATCTGTATACCTGTATCTGAAGTTTTACTTCCATCAGTGAATGGCTCCGAAAGCTAACTATCATTATTATTTATTTATTTATTTATTTATTGGATTTCTATGCCACCCTATTCCAGGAACTCAGGGCGGCTCACAACATAGATAGAAATCTGACATTAAAATACATTATAAAAAAAACCCCTTAATTAAAAAAACCAATCATCCAAGACAGAGATGCAAACAAACATACACTGGCTGGGGCAAGATGTTAACTGCCCCAGGCCTGTCGGCAAAGATGTATCTTCAGTAATTTGCGAAAGGCGGAGAGGGTGGGGGCAATACGGATCTCCGGGGGGAGTTGATTCCAGGGGGCCGGGGCCGCAACAGAGAAGGCTCTTCCCCTAGGCCCCGCCAGGCGACACTGTCTGGCTGACGGGACCTGGAGAAGGCCGACTCTGTGGGCCTTAACCGGTCGCTGGGATTCATGGGGCAGCAGACGGTCCCGTAAGTAACCTGGTCCGATGCCATGTAGGGCTTTATAGGTCATAACCAACACTTTGAATTGCGTTCGGAGACCAATAGGCAGCCAATGCAGCTCGCGGAGTGATGCCGAAATGTGGGCATTTCTGGGCAGGCCCAACACTGCTCGCGCGGCTGCATTCTGCATTACCTGAAGTCTCCGAGCGTTTTTCAAAGGATAAGTCTCCGAACGTTTTTCAAAGCCAGTTAAGTTACCTGGATAACTTAACTGGCTAAGTTAAAATGGAGAAGTTTGGAGGTCAGCAACTTAGGAGTGAGTCCCCAATCTCTGTCTTAAATAAGGTCTGGCTGATAAAAAAAATGGAGAGGAAGTCTTGAGATGGCAACTTTGTTCAACCTCACCTTAACTGCAGTTACTGTAGGACAGTGGTGGCGAACCTATGGCACGCATGCCAGAGCCAGCACTCAGAGACCTCTCTGTGGGCACGTGCACCATGCCCCGGAGATGGCAACCATCCTCTTCAACTAGCCGCCTGCTAACTCACTGAGGTCCCATGTGGCCAGATGCATCCCAGCACCCATGCACTCACTGGCCTCTGTGGGCGGGGACCGATGGTGTCAGGCAGCAGCCGCCCCGGCCCTTGCCTTGCCTTGCCCTGTGGCAATGGCACCCCTGCCCTGCCTCACCTTGCCGAGCCTCACCCCACAGAACAAGCCTCCTGCCCACTGCCCTACCACCCAGAGACCCCCAACCCTGCCCGGCCCCCACAGGCATCCCTCCCCAGGAGCAACATTGAGCTGGCCACACACACCCTGGCCACGCCTACCCATCTGCCATGACCACCATAGCCACACCCACCCAGCGGTCCAAGCCCACACGGCACACGGCGATACATACGTGGGTTTTGGGTTGCAGTTTGGGCACTCGATCTCTAAAAGGTTCTCCATCACTACTGTAGGAGAAGGACAGACAGAGCCTGGTGGATGGAGTCAAGAGTGGAATCCGCCTGCAATCATTACATTCCCATAAGTGATCTAAGTATGTTTTAGCTGGAAGCTAAAGCATACAAACAACATGATCTCCGCACCTTCAGAAGAGAGTTGAAGACTCATCTCTTCAATCAAGCCGGCCTGGCCTAGATCTCCTCGGGTTTTAAATTTTTAAACAAGGCTGTTCGGGTTTTAGAATTGGGTTTTTAACAGGTTTTTAGTAACAGCCTTGTATTTATTTAATTTAATTTAATTTTAAATATTTATTGTTTTATATGTTTTTATTGGGTTGTAAACCGCCCTGAGTCCTACGGGAGAGGGGCGGTATAGAAATTTAATAAATATAAATATTAATATAATATAATATAATATAATATAATATAATATAATATAATATAATATAATATAATATAATATAATATAATATAATATAATATAATATAATATAATATAATATAATATAATATAATATAATATAATATAATATAATATAATATAATATAATATAATATAATAATATAAATATAATATAAATATATAATATAATAGTTACAGGAATTGGGTACGTGTAGTCAAATGAAAAGAAGGAGTAGTGGGGGATAGGATAGCACTGTTCCAATATTTGAGGATAAGGGGGGGTGTCATATTATTTTCCAAAGCCCCACTAGGCAAAACAAGGAACAATGGTTGGAAGCTAACCAAGGAGAGAAGTAACCTAGAACTAAGGAGAAATTTCCTGACGGTTAGAACAAAAAA
This sequence comes from Bothrops alternatus, assembly GCA_034064705.1. Lineage (NCBI taxonomy): Eukaryota > Metazoa > Chordata > Lepidosauria > Squamata > Viperidae > Bothrops > Bothrops alternatus. The sequence continues at coordinate 418,737 of JARGCV010000489.1, read as the reverse complement.
TCAGTGGAACAGCTTGCCTCCAGAAATTGTAGGTGCTCCATCACTGGAGGCTTTCAAAAAGAGACTGGACGGACTTCCGGTGGCTGCCTTGGGGTCGATATAGCCTCATTCGGAGGCTCTGCGCTCCGGGACTTGTAAAGCTGCAAAAACAGCGCAAAACAGCTGTTTTTCGCGGTGGAAAAAACCCCTCCTCGGTCGGAGAAGGGGCGAAGAGCTGTGAGTGGGGGTTGAGATCCTCTGAAAACTCCCCGAAAAAACGTTTGGGGGGGGAAGAAAGAGGACTCCCCGGGCGCTCACAATAGCTCCAGCCCGGAGCTGCTTCTGTCAGCTGACAGACCAAGACTCTGAGACCAGCCACCGCTCGAGGAAAACTTTTCAAAGAGGCACAGAGATTGACAGACTGAACGCAGGAGCCTAAAAAGCAAGTACCTCGGATCAACTACGTTCACAATAAACAAAATGTACCCAAGATGGCGACTACTTTTACTTTAAAGAGAAAGTGACCGGAAGAGAAAGGGGAAAGAGAAACTGCAATACGAGAGTGACCGCTAGAGGGCAGACTAGACGCAAAACTTAAAAATTATACAAAATAAACCTAAGGAAGAATATAAGAGAGTACATCTTGGCAATATAAGCATAAGAATTAGTCCTCTGCATAAAGAAGCTTGGCTAACAGCGGACTGAAGATAGGATGGCCACTATGCAGTCCAAACTGGTGCCCTCAAAGGTGGCAGCATCCTCCCCAGCCCAGCTCCTTAAAATACCAGGGAACAACCTACCTGCCCCCCCATCTTCCTCCATATCTACAGAATCCCAGGCCCCCCTGCCTACTCAGGCCTCTCCAGAAATGCATATGATGAAAGAATTAAAAGATGCAATGTTAACAATGTTTGGAAAAATAGTGAGAAAGCTGGAAATAATAAAGGACAATTCTGAGAAAAGGTGGGAAAAAATGGAAAGGACGACAGAGGCAGTGGAAATGAAGGTGGAGGAAATGGATAAGATGATAGAGGGAATGGATAGGAAGATGGAATGGATAAGGAGATGGAGAGACAAGGCAAAGAACTAGAAAAGAAGCAGAAGGAACAAAGCAGAGAAGTGGAGAAGGTGGAAGATCAAAGCAAAGCAGTTATTGAAAACTTAGACCAAACCAAAGAAACAATACAAACGCACAATAAGAAAATGAGAGAAGATACTGGGAGAACTTTCAAGAGGGTCTGGGAGGGGGTTGAAGAAAAGATGGAAGAGGTGGAGAGACAAGAAGAGAAACAACTTGCTGAGATGAAAAGTGAGGTGCAACACCACTCAACTATGATGCACTATTGCCAGATGATGACAGCAATTAGGGTCAGGGGACTGGAAGAATCCCCAAATGAGAAGCAAGAAGATTTGAAAAGAATTTTTGTAAAAGCCTTGGAAAAATATCTAGGAGAGGAGGCTAAAAATTTCTCTTGGCAAACAGACAGAATCCACAGAGTATGGCTTATATGGAATCAAGTGATATGGCAAGCAATAAAGAGAGACTTATTACTTGGAAGGGAAGCTTTGTTATGGAAATCCAACTGGCAGAAGAAGAAGCCCAGAATTCGACTGAAAAGAAGTGAAATTTAATATTTTATGCAATGAATTAAAGGCAAAGTATTATGGACTGATTTAAGGACTAAGTTTATGAGCAAGAGACATGAGAGGGTGATTAATGGAAGATATATATTAAATCTACTAAGAATGTACTTTTTGAAGTGATGGGTGTATTGACATGAAAATTATTATTTTTAATAAGAGGATTTGTTTGTTTGATGTCCAATGGATTGAACTGAAAAGAAGTGAAATTAAAATTTTTAAAATGTATTTGGCTTATAGTTAAATCTTGATATACGGAGTGAAGAAGGTTTACAAATTTAAAATGATTGTATTAAGTTGAATGGTATTTAACTTGAATTTTTTCTTTGGTTACATGTACAAATGTATATCTAATAATAAAAAAAATTTACAAAAAAAATAGTCAACAACTTACAACAGTTTCACTTAATAACCATTCAAAATCACAACAGCACTGAAAAAAGTGACTTATGACCGTTTTCCCCAGTGATAACCATAGCATGTGATCAAAATTCAGAGGCTTGGCAACTGGCATGTACTTATGACTGTTGCAGTGTCCCGGGGTCCTGCAGATTCCCTTCTGCGACCTTCTGACAAGCAAAGTCCATGGGGAATCTGGGATCCACTTAACGACCTGTTACTAACTCAACAACCGCAGTGATTCGTTTAACAACGGTGGCAGGGAAGGTCGTAAAAAGGGGCGAAACTCCCTCGCTTAGGAACAGATATTTTGGCGATCTGGTTCAAAAACAGGTCACCGAGAGCCCAATGCCCCCCCCATGCACCTGACAGATGGATCAGGAATCTTCCTTTCCGTCTTGCAAAACAGTTCAAAAAGCTGGATTTCTGATTCTTACTTTGTGGAAAAACAAAGCAAAACAAACAAACAAAAAAACCAGCCGTCCTTCTTGGAATTTGAAGTAGTGAATTCAGCGCTCCCTTATCAGCCATCAGGTATGAGGAAATACAGTAGCTACTCACAGAAGGCTCCTGTCATTTGCAAAATTCTTCTCCCACCCCCCCCCATTAAAAATTCCAAATCACCTCTCCTTTTTTAGCCAAGTCTCGGGGCAAAAAAACCCCCAGCGTTAGTGGTTGATTACAAGAACAAAGCAAGCATTTAAGCCAGATTTATAGAGTCTGAAGAAACAGCCTTGGAAAACAGCCTGTGGTAAAAAGCAGGGATAGTATTGAAAATAAAATACAGCATCACCTTGGTTAAAAAAAAAAAAGAGAGAGAGACTGGACAACCATTTGTCTGAAATGATGTAGAGCAGCAGTTCTCAACCTTTTCCAGGCCATGACCCCGACCCCGACCTGCACCACGCATGCGCGGCGCGACGGCCCGCATCACGCATGCGCCGCGCGCGCGCGACGGCCCGCATCGCGCATGTGCGGTGCTACCCCCTGCGCCGGCCGAGGGGAAAAGGGGGAAAAAATGGCAGACTGCGTTGTTTGGCGACCCCCATAAAATGGTCATTCGACCCCAAATGGGGTCGCGACCCACAGGTTGAGAACCGCTGATGTAGAGTCTCCTGCTCAAGCAGGGGGTTGGACTAGCTGACCTCCAAGATCCCTTCCAACTCTGTTATTCTGTGTTCTAAGTCCAACCCCTCTTGATTTCTGTTAACTCTTAACTAACGCTGATTCTTTCTCTTGTGTTTATATCGAAATGTGATGTGAGTGGGCCATATCATAAAGAAATAAATAGTGCCAATTCAATACTGTTAATTTTGCGTACAGGCATGAGCGATAAATCAGCTTAACTGGAACTCAATCCAATGGCCCATGACTTCACTAGCCCTCTTTCAAAAGTTAAATCTGGACATACAGAGTGAAGAATGTTTACAAATTTAAATCGATTGTATTAAGTTGGATAGCAGTTAACTTGAATTTCCCCCTGGTTTACATGTACAAATATATATCTATCGATTAATGGAAGATATATATTAAATAGACTAAGAATGTACTTGTTGAAGGGATAGGTATATTGACATGAAAATTATTAATTTTAATAAGATGACTTGTTTGTTTGATGTCCAATGGACTGATCCGAAAAGAAGTGAAATTTAAAATTTGTAAAATGTAGTTGGCTTATAGTTAAACTTGGACATACGGAGTGAAGAAGGTCTACAAATTTAAAATGATTGTATTAAGTTGAATGGCTTTAACTTGAACTTTTTCTTTGTTTACATGTACAAACAGATATCTAATAATAAAAAAATTATTTTAAAAAAAAGGACATTTTGGAAAGGATGGTGTAGGAGAAGAGCAGGCAGAGTCTGGGGATGGAGTCAAGATAGTAATCAGCCTGGAACTGTTACATTCCCACAAAAGTTCTAAGTCCAGTTCCCCTTGAATTATTTAGCACCAATTTAGTGACGAACATTAGTTATCTAGATTCTTGTCTATAGACATGAGCAATAAATCATTTTAACTTGAACTTAATATGTAGTCTGATTCTTTGCACCTCAGAGGTGGGCAGATTTTCAGGCAAAAGAAGGCTGTCTCCTGGGATACTCATAGGTTGTAGTCAAAAAAGTCAACATGGTAGTCAGGACTGTAATTGTAGCCCTGCCCTTCTGTTATATGGGTCACATGTGTGCCTCCATAAAAAGAAGAAGGGTTTTGATGCTAATTTGTGACCATCATCTTGAGTTTTTTAATCCTGTCCTGATGACACACCTGATTGAGAGTGGCATATTTTTGTAATCAATGAATTTAATGAACACAAATAAAAATGATACAACCTTATTAATACAATAAAAAAACAAGGCAAACTGTATAATAGTGATAAAATGAACTAAAATTAAAACGTTTGTGTAATTTTATTGTCTTTTGAAAGAAATAAAAAAACTATTGAAAAGTTAATAGTCAAGAAAGAGAATAGAAAGAATATAGAAATAGCAGAAATGCTATGTATATGAGTATGTGTATATGTGGAAACAAAAATGCATACAACAAAGAATGCTTTCTTTTACAGCAAATATAAATAAAACTTGAGTTCAATTCCAAAAAAAAAAAAAAGCTCCTAAGTTGGTGGCCATCACTCATTCTTTACAGATAGTCTTTGAGTGACAACCACAATCGAAACTGGAACCTCTGTCGCTAAGGGATGTCATTCAGTCAGGGGCACTTGATTTTTGTGACCTGTTTGCTGCAGACACCGCTGTTTAACGGAATGATGTGGTCATGAAGCGAATCCAGCTTCCCCAGTGGACGTTGCTTTTCAGAAGGCCCCGGAAAGATTGCAAATGGCAATCGTGTAACGCCGTGAGGCTGCAGCCATTTTAAACACGTGCTGATTGCCCAGCACTCAGATTTGACACCCACAACGTAAGGTTGCTGTGATGGTGGTAAGTGCAAGGACAGGTTGTAAGTTACTTTTTTTTAGGGCCATGGTAAGTTCGAGCAGATGTTAAAAGAACAGTCATAAGTTGAGGGCTGCCGGTATGTAGGAGCAGGAGAAGGATCTGGGTAATGCCCTCTCGGAACAGCTTCACAGAATAATAGAGTTGGAAGGGACCCTGGAGATCATCTAGTCCAACCCTCTGCTCAAGGAGGAGACCTTTACTTTACTTTACTTTACTTTATTCAATTTTCTATGCCGCCCTTCTCCTGGGACTCAGGGCGGCTTACAACAATAATACAATTACATGTGAGGAATTTAATAATAATAATCAACCATCCAATCCAAACACATTCATTCAATCCAAAACACATTCATACAACATGCAATCACAATCAAACACACAATCAACGATGGAGGCACATTCCTAGGCCCAGGGTCAGAGCACAGTTTATACGCCCCAAGCCTGTCGGCATAAATAAGTCTTCAATAATTTCTGGAAGACTAGGAGGGAGGAAGCAGTACGAACCTCTGTGGGAAGCTGGTTCCAGAGGGCTGGGGCAGCGACGGAGAAGGCCCTTGCCCTAGGACCCGTCAGATGACATTGCCTAATAGACGGGACTTGTAGGAGGCCAACCCTATGCGCCCTAACCGGTCGCTGGGATTCATGAGGCAGAAGACCTGCTTTATAAAACCCTAGTGGGACTACACCTGAAATACTGCAACCAATTGTGGTCACCATACTACAGAAAAAGATATTGAGACCTTGGAAAAAGTTCAGAGAAGAGCAACTAAGGTGATCCAAGGCCTGGAGACTAAAACATACGAAGAACGGCTGCAGGACTTGGGTTTGGCTACTCTAAAGAAAAGAAGAAACAGGGGTGACATGATACCAGTATTCCAGTATTTGAGGGGCCGCCACAAAGAAGATGGGGGTTAAATTATTCTCCAAAGCACCAGAGCGAAGGACGAGAAACAAGGGTTGGAAATTGACCAAAGAGAGAAGCAACCTGGAATTAAGGAGAAACTTCCTAACAGTGAAGACAATTAATCAGTGGAACAGCTTTCCTCCTGAAATCATAGGTGCTCCATCCCTGGAGATTTTTAAGAAGAGATTAGACAGTCACCTGTCTGAGATGGTACAGGTTCTCCTGCTCGAGCAGGGAACTGGACTAGAAGATGTCCAAGGTCCCTTCCAGCCCTATTCTATTTTATTCAATACCCTTCTGCCTCATGAATCCCAGCGACTGATTAGGGCGCACAGGGTTGGCCTCCTACGGATCCCGTCTGTCAGGCAATGTCATCTGGCGGGGCCTAGGGCTAGGGCCTTCTCCGTTGCTGCCCCAGCCCTCTGGAACCAGCTTCCCTCAGAGGTTCGTACTGCTCCCTCCCTCCTAGCTTTCCGGAAACTGCTGAAGACACATCTATGTTGACAGGCTTGGGGCGTATGAGCTGTGCTCTGCCCCCGGCCCTAGGAGTGTCCCTCCATCAACAACTGTCAGCTGATTGTGTTTGTATGTGGTGTGAATGAAATTAATTTTAAATTTTTAAATTTTTATTGTATTGTTGTATTGTTGTTGTGAGCCGCCCTGGGTCTTAGGAGAAGGGCGGCATATAAATTTGATTAAACTTAAACTATACCAGTGGTGGCGAACCTATGGCACGCGTGCCAGAGGTGGCACTCAGAGCTGTCTCTGTGGGAAAAGAGTAAAGGAAGGGAGAAGGAAGTAGGAAGGTTGGAGGAGAAGAGGAGAAGTGGGGAGAAAGGGGAGGAGAGGGGTGAAGGAAAGAGAAGAGGAGAAGAGGGAAGTAGGGAAGAGAAGAAAGGGAAAAAGAAAATAGAGAAGAAGGAGTGTGGATACAGTGAAAGGGGAAATGGGCGAGCGACACCAAAAGTCATGTGTATGTATTTATTTCATTTTATTAAAAGTATCTTATATATGAATGTAAAAAGAATGTATGTTAACATCTGATAAATATCACGGTATATGTATGGGGGAGAGTTTGGAAAAATAAAAAATAAAAAAAATTATTTAAAAACAAAAAGAGCCCTCTCTGTGGGCACGTGCACCATCGCCTCAGCCCTGCCTCCCCCTGTTGCCCCCTCCTCATCAGCAGCCCCTGGAGGAGAGTCGCCCCCGAGCACGGCCCGCACGGAGCAGCACAGCCAAGGACATGGCAGCCAGGCAGCGTAGACAAGACTCTGCCCTCACACCCCATCATGCAGTTGATGCTGCAGGGCACGAGCAGAGGGTTTGACCACCATAGTGCTGCTGGGCTCTTTGGGTGATCTGTGGCGGGGACAGGACTCCGCCCTTGTACCCAATTATGCGCAGTTGATGCTGCGAGGCACAGGTGGAGGGTGTAACTGCCTTGGCACTACTGGGCCACCTGGGCAATCGGCGGGCTGTGGAGGCAATGGGTGGCCCTGCGGGTGGGCAGAGCAGGGGGCGGAGCGGGGCAGGGGGCGGTGCGAGGGTGCAAGGTGGGGACGGGGCCCATTTTTGGGCGCTCGATCTCTAAAAGGTTCACCATCAGGCCCTATACCATTTCAGAGAAATGGTTGTCCAGTCTCTTCTTAAAAACGTCCAGTGTTGGAGCACCCACAACTTCTGGAGGCAGGTTGTTCCACTGGTTATTTTTTCTGACTATCAGGAAATTTCTCCTTAGTTCTAGGTTACTTCTCTCCTTGTTTGGTCTCCATCCGTTGCTTCTTGTCCTGCCTTCAGGTGTTTTGGAGAACAGGTTGAGCACCTGTGTCCACCTACCCTCCTCACCCCTGGTTTTCGAAACATTTTTTAACAGGGAGGCAGACGTGCCCTTCCATTTCCTTGATTTCATTTCCATCTAAGCTGCAGCTGCCTCTTTTTCAAAGGTCTATTGTGTACTGCTGCGTTGCTTTTCCTTTCTCCATCTGGTGGCTGGCTGGCAAAATAAGCTGCTGACACACAAGGCCTTGTCCTCTAGCTGGGTGGAACTGAGCCATCTCTCTTGTGTTCTTTGTGTCCGCCCAGGATGTGGGGACCTGGAGCTCTGTCCTGGAGTCTCTTGGTGATTCTTCTGCGCAAACGTATTTCCTTCTGATGCTCCTAGAAGCTCGCCACATTCAACTTCACTGGATAACCCCATGAATCTGAATTCCAGCTTTGCTCCTTTTGCCCCAAAGGTGCTTTTTCTGAAAGCAACTGGGCTTTCTTATTTTTCTTTGAAGATGTTTTGTTTCTCTCCAAGAAGCTTCTTCAGGAAGAGTGTCAGAGTGGGGGCCAGTCTAATTTCTGGAGAGATGATATAATGTAAATAAATATTAGCTCGGGCAAGCTTTGGAAGAGATGCATCAGTTAGTTATTCCATAAATACTGCATAGTCTTCATAGCCCAAATGTACTTCACAAATGTATTTAATATAACAGCAAACGAGACAAGAGACTTTTTTTTTCTGTTTAATTTTCGTCCCTAAGTATCTGCTTTCTGCTGGAACAGATGGCCTTTTGAAATTCTTGTGGGCTGCGTTTTGATTGAAACATGGTTCAGAAAGATTGGTTCAGAAAGATTGGGCCAAGATTTGAGTATGTGTTAGATTTTTGGTCTGGTCAAATGCACTTTCTCCACCTAGATTGGAAGCCTTGAATCTATTAGATTATTTGATTCACTGATTCCATGCACCAGATTGAATTAAATCAAACTGATGGTTCAGACCTACATGCTAAGTCATACAGAATTGATTCCAGTTTTCCAATCCAATTTAAAATCATCTAAGTTTGATTCTCTTCTTCTTCTTCTTCTTCTTCTTCTTCTTCTTCTTCTTCTTCTTCTTCTTCTTCTTCTTCTTCTTCTTCTTCTTCTTCTTCTTCTTCTTCTTCTTCTTCTTCTTCTTCTTCTTCTTCTTCTTCTTCTTCTTCTTCTTCCTCTTCCTCTTCCTCTTCCCATCCAATACTCAATTGACATAAAAGAACTGAAGCTGAGGACATACATGCATGAATTAATGTAGTCACTTCCAGATTAAGATCCTGCATCAGTCTAAAGAAAATTCTGGTTTTCTGTGATTAAACTGTACAGCATTATTTGAGGGCTAAAACTATTATTTCTGGATCAGGTGTTGTGTGTTTGAAAGAAGAGTTAAATTCTGCCAAAGATCTGTAAAATCGGTGAATAACTTGTTTCTCCAGAAAGTCATTTCATCCCTACTGTCTAACTCTATAGCAGCGGTTCTCAACCTTTTTCAGGCCGCGACCCCGACCTGCGCCGATGGCCCGCATCGCGCATGCGCGGCGTGCGCACGATGGCCCACATCATGCATGCGTGGCACGACAGCCCGCATCATGCATGCGCGGCGCGACGGCCCGCATCATGCATGCGCGGCACGACGGTCCGCATCGCGCATGCGCGGTGCTGCCCCTGCGCCGGCCGAGGGGAAAAGGGAAAAAAATGGCGGACTGCGTTGTTTGGCGACCCCCATGAAATGGTCGTTTGACCCCAAATGGGGTCGCGACCCACAGGTTGATAACCGCTGCTCTACAGATTTCTGAAGGAGACACAGCTACAGCCTTGTCAGTACTGATGCCGGAAGCAGCTGTTTCTTTATAGTTGTGCTTAATTTTTGTGAACGATTAGATGACTGCACACAACCAGAGCTGTTGGGTGTAGATTGACAGGAGAGACTGCACAGAATTTATCATATTTCCTTCCTGCATGGGATAAAGGGCAAAATAATTTCACTGCAAGACAGCAGCCTACTCAGAAGTGTTAAGGATCACCCTTTGCTCTTCAGAATGCTTGGTGTGAAGACAAAATATGGATTTTTTTGAGTGGCTTTGGAGGGATCAAGAGTGACCTTGCCTAAGTAGTACACAAAATGTTCCGTACATCATTACCCTTCTGAATCATATGTGTTACCATTAGTCATTCTTGATAGGAAGGCTTAATGAATAGAGAATCAAACGCTTTCATTATAAACCTCTGTTTATTCATTTTTATTAACTGTTTTCTCAGCTGAAAGATGGGGATTATTTGTTGTGGTGGCTTAAAACAAGAAGATTTGTATCCTTTCTTAAGAACGTTTAGTATTTCTCCCTTTGCTTACCATAGATGTTCTCTTCTCTTTTCAACCCACATTCAGTTTTAATGAGAGTGTTACATAATGTTTATATATATATATATATATATATATATATATATATATATATATATATATATATATAGATAGATAGATAGATAGATAGATAGATAGATAGATAGATAGATAGATAGATAGATAGATAGATAGATAGATAGATATAGATATAGATATAGATATAGATATAGATATAGATATAGATATAGATATAGATATAGAGATATAGATATAGATATAGATATAGATATAGATATAGATATAGATAGATAGATAGAGATAGATAGATAGATAGATAGATAGATAGATAGATAGATAGATAGATAGATAGATAGATAATATATATATATGTGTGTGTGTGTGTGTGTGTGTGTGTGTGTGTGTGTGTCAAGTGGTTATTTTTTAGATTGCACCCTGTAAACCCAAATATGGGAGGAAGAAATCATTCTTTCCTTTGCTTGTTTCAGCTCAACCCAGAGCCATCTGCAAGCACAAATATATATATGTTTTTAAAATTGTTAACAAAGAAATAAGGGATTTCTGAGATAGCTATTTCGAGTTATTTAACTCTCTTCAGTCAGAACTCACCCTTTCCGGGATTCGAACCTGGGCAGTCTGCATGCTAGGCAGAAGCTTGTTAGGGTGCAATCTAAAAAATAACCACTTGACACACATATTCACTCCCTGACTATTAACAAAGCGGGAGAGAGCCTGTGGCTTGAGGCTCACAGTTGGTAAACTGCAGTACAACCGTTGGATGATCTTCACCTCTGTTTTTGGCCATGGTAAGAAATTCTCTAGAGGAGCCCAAACTACCTCCTTAATTCTTATCCAAAAGAACACTCTGTATTTTTGATTTCCTGTCCTATTCAAGCATGCATGACTTTGCATTTAGGGATTACACTTTTTTTTTTTTTTTTGCCTCCTGACTGAGGAAAGAAAACAAGGTTAGGACACAATTGCTGGACTGAAAACAGGGGTTGAGAATGCACGTTCCATGTTGGAGATCTCAAGGAAGAGAACGTGAAATAAAATGGAGAAGATGTAGGAGAAGAAGAAGCAAAGCCTGGAGGGGGAGTCAAGCAAGAAATCAGCCTGGAATCCTTACATTCCCACAAGGGATCCAAGTCTCCCTTGAATTCCATTAAGTCTTATCTAGCACCAACTTAGTGCTGACTGTTAGTGGACTACATTCTGGTGTATAGGTGGTCCTGGACTTACAACCATTCATTTAGTGGCCATTCAAAGTTACAACAGCACTGGAAAAAGGGACTTATGACAATTTTTTTCCCATTGATGCCCTTTGCCACATTGTCATGGTCATGTGATCAAAATTTGGATGCTTGGCAACTGGTTCACATTTATGACAACTGCAGTGTCCTGGGGTCAAGTGATTTTGTGACTTTCTGACAAGCAAAAATCAATGGAGAAGCCAGATTCACTTAACAACTGTGTTACAAACTCAGTAGCTGCAGTGATTCACTTAACAACTGTGGCAAGAGAAGTTGTGAAATGGGACAAAACTCACTTAACAACTGTCCTGCTTAGCAACAGAAATTTTCGCCTCAATTGTGGGCGTATGTGGAAGACTGCCTACATCAGCATGAGCAAATAAATCATCTTAACTGGAACTTAATGTGTGGTTCTGATTCTTCACACCTGACCCAAGATCGCTCTCCTTTTCAAAATCATGAGATTGAAACTGTTAGGATGTTTGAAATTTTAAGACTAATTCCGGTCCTGTATATTTTAAAAAAAAAAAAAGCATTGCAAAAAACTCTGTGGGTGCCTGAAATCATACATGCTGATGGAAAACTGGGTACTTTTTTCTCCCTTTTTCCTAAATAGCAGAAGTCAGAAACATCCAGTGGAGATGAAAAACATCCTAACAACAAGATCAGTCACTGAGAGAGATGCTGGTCTCTTCTTTGCTAGAGGTATTCAAACAGAGAATGGAGAGTCGTTTATCATGGATACTTTAATCTGGATACCAGCATGAAGCAATGAGTTGGACTCAGTAGCTTTTTCAAGTCTATAATTCTGCTATTCTAAGAATGTGAAGAAAAATGTTCTTCCCTACAACTGTGTCAAGTCCCTTACTCCCCAAAAAGCAGAATCCTATACAATTTATGGGAAGGAGATTATGGATGGACAACAGCCAATGATCTTCAAGACTGTGAAGCAGCTTCATTTCAGACAACAGGCCAGGGGTAGGCAACCTTGGCTTTTTTATGACTCGTGGACTTCAACTCCCAGGATTCCTGAGCTAGCCATGCTGAGGGGAAAGGGAGAGGTTTCTAAGCTGAGCCATGCAAGCTCAGGAATTCTGGGAGTTGAAGTCCACCAGTCATAAAAGAGCCAAGGTTGCTTACCCCTGCAATAGGTAATAGAGCTGGTGACAACAACCTGGTTCTTCAATTGCTGGAATTCGTACACGAATATTGTATGACAACATTGTTCCCAGGATTCATCTCTTAAAACAAAGCCCAAAGCATGTAGTCCTCAACTTACAACAGTCCTTTTAGTGATGGTTTGAAGTTACAACAACACTGAAAAAAATGGCTTAGGACTGTTGTCACTTTTCTGACCATTGCAGCATTCCCATGGTCACGTGATCAAAATTCTGACTCATCTTTATGATGGTTGCAGTATCCCGGCTCATGTGACCTGAAAAGCAAAGTCAGTGGGGAAGACACTTAACAACCATTTACTAACTTAACAACTGCAGTGATTCACTTAACAACTATGGCAAGACAGGTTGTAACATGAGACAAAATTCATACAACAACTACTTCACTTAGCAACAGAAATGTTGGATCAGTTGTGGTCATACGTCAAGCACCACCTGTATTAAGTACGTAAAACTATAGATTGGAGGAGAATCCAAAATACTAATTTAGGAAGATCAAACAATGAGTTGTAGTGGATTGAGCCAAAAGCCCATTGGGTCCAGCATTCTATCGTGGGATGGCCCATTGGTGTTTGAGAAGCTTACAAAGAAGATCAGAAAGGTGATAATCCTCTTCAGCAACGGGTATTTAAGGTATAGTTGTCAGGTGTGAAGAATTGGGACCACACAATTAAGATGATCTGTTGCTCACATCTATACACAAGAATCTAGTCAACGGTCAACACTAAATTGGCTCTAGATAAGAGTCAACAGAATTCAGGAGTTCGGACCTAGGCTATTTGTGGGGATGTAATGATTCCAGGCTGATGACTCTCTTGACGCCACCTCCACTGGCCCTGCCTGCTCCTTTCCTACAATGTTATCAGCAGGTGGAATTCAGCTAATGAGATTATTAGCCATCGAGAACTTGTTCCTTTATGAAATCAAATATGTCCACCTTGGTGGCCAGTCCCCTGAAAACAGGAGAACTGATCATCTGCCAAACCCAGACTGTGGGTTGATGCTTCTGGCAGCTTATTTTCAGAGGCTTGTGTTTTTTAGACTCTTTGTTTTGAACTTGATTTTTAATCTTTTCTATAAAAGAGGAGCGGGAGCCACTTCAAGGATCGCCTTTGGCCAACAAGTGGTGGAGTATAAATTGATATATGTAAATGATGAAAGTCTTTCAGAATCAGAGGCTATTAACCACTGGGAAATGTGTGTGACTTCTGATGTCTGCAGGGTTTCAGAATCATCTCTTGTGACACACTCAACCGTAATATTTGTCAATGTATCTATTAGAGCTTGTCTTCCTCTGCCAGGGGCAACAGAATAAGAAAATATAAAGCAGAGTTTCTAGAACAACTACAAGCCCATTAAACTACAGTAAAAACACATCCTGGATTGACAGTGATGCTTTCAAGGATCATGATAACAACAAGAACAACAACAACAACGTAACACTTGGGTTTGGGCACAAATGTTTGTATATACAAGTAGTCCTCAACTTACAACAGTTCATTTGGTGATCATTCAAAGTTACAACAGCACTGAAAAAAGGGACTTATGACCAGTTTTCACAGTTACAGCCACTGCAGCTGTACGCCGAGGACCTGTATTTTTAGGAAACGAAATGTGACAGAAATCTTGGCAGGATTACCCCATTTTGTACAATTTCAGCCAGGCTAATCTTTGAAATTTCACGGGGATCTTTGGTGCTCTTTGAGCATGTGGTTTTTCTTGCAGACATTTCATTACCAAACTAGGTTGGTTTGTTTATTTGTGTTAGAAGCATCACCCTTAAAATAAGGCAAACTATATGACGTAAAATTTAAACTATCAAAAATTAAAGTTATGTACAAATTTAAAGAGATCTGGCCCAGAAACTAGCAACATTAATTGTGTTTTGTTGCACTGTTATGATGTCCTCATGTGAACAGTGATCAGGACGCAAAGGGCAGGTATACATATGTGCTGTTGTCTGCGTGTCACAAACTAGGTGACATCATCAGTGCTACTACCGGTATGAGTGACCAAAATTAGTTGTTGGTCTATTTGGGTCAACATGATGCAAACGCAGCACGTGACACATTTCACGGTTCAGACAATATTGTTTCTTGCTAAATGAATAGGAACAGCGGAAGATATTCCAATTCTTACTTCGCCCACAGTGAATAAAACTGAAATTAATATTGCATTCAAATCCAACCGGCCTCTGAAGTGTCTTGAAGGATGCTGATGTGGAGGTCAAAGGTCAAGTGTCAAGAGGGGCCAAAATGTTCAATGGGATCAGTTTGCTTTATGCAAACAGCAGAGTAGAACTGGTGGCGAGCGACGGCTTATATATCACATTCAGTGGTGGGATTCAGCCAGTTCACGCTAGTTCAGCAGAACCGGTAGCTAATTTTTTGTTGCCCAGGTCCAGAATGGACTTTCGGTAGCGGCATCTACACAGAGAACCGGTTGTTCACACATTTGAATCCCACCACTGATCATTGGAGAATAAGCAGGTGAATGAGACACTGATAGTATGTCAGAAGTAGTTTGAGTCTTGTATATCTGCTATCTGGATAGATAAGTTAGTTGGGATTTCTACAGAGCCAAGTCTATCTAGGTGAGTTGATGGTGATTGATGGACTTCTGGATTCTTGCTAAAACTAGGCCAATGGTCAGCAAAGTTCGAATTGATGCCTTGGGTGTCATAGATTTTTGTGCAGAAGCATTGAGATGCTTCTGAGTTGAAAGGATTAGCTAGTGACATCACCACTGCCCTAGGGACACACAGTTGGGGTCTCCTTTCATGTCTCTGGCAGGATCTGGAGGGAAGGACGAGAGCTCAACCCCGCTCCACAGGAGCTCTCGGATCTCAAACACAAGGAACTATGGATGATACCTTTCCTTGTTAGAGGAGCTATATATTCAAGTAATAAATTGGACTGTTTGCATATATCCTCTTCTGTCATGTTCTCATCGGGCACGAAATAAAATCGTGATGGAATTAATGTATTAAGTTATTAATGCATTAAATAAATAATGCACGTGATTCTTATTAATGTATTGAATTAATTATATGTATCGAATAAATATAACCTTGGTTTTCGTGGGTCTTCTGTGATCAACATGGCCTTCGCCACACTTCAGTTTATTGAATTCCTGATTTTGATTGGCGGTGCGTGTGTGTATGTGTGGTTCAAGTCACTTTTGGACTCCTGCTAAGTGCCTGGACTAGGCCTTACAGTATTCTTGACCAGGTTATAGAAATAGTTTGCCATTGCCTCCTTCTTAGGGCTGAGAGAGAGTGACTGGCCCAAAGTAACTTTTGAATTGGGTTGGGTAAGGCAGGACTACTATAGAACTCACAGGCTCCTGGTTTCTGGCCAGATCCCTTCACCACAACACCAAGCTGATTCTCCTCTGATCTGCATTGCTTAAACATATATTTTCCTTTGATGAACAAAAATAGATGTATCGTTGAATATGAGCATACATCACTGAGGATGTAAGTCAGGGGTCCCCAACCGTGGCAACTTTACAACTTGTGGATTTCAACTCCCAGAATTCCCCAGCCCGCATGTCTGGCTGAGGAATTCTGGGAGTCGAAGTCCACAAGTCTTAAAGTTGCCAAGGTTGGTGACCCCTGCTGTAAATGATCTGGGCTGCTCAATAAGAACATACATACATACATACATACATACATACATACATACATACATACATACATACATACATACATACACATTAATAGAAAGCAATGTGATCCTAATGTTAGGTGGTGTTTATGATGGGGGACATGATAGCAACTTTCCACTATCTCAGAGGCTGCCCCAAAGAAGAGGGAGTCAAGCTATTCTCCAAAGCGCCTGAAGGCAGGACAAGAAGAAACAGATGGAAACTAATCAAGGAGAGAAGCAACCTAGAACTAAGGAGAAATTTCCTGACAGTGAGAACAATTAACCAGTGGAACAACCTGCCTCCAGAAACGGTGAATGCTCCAACACTGGAAGTCTTTAAGAAGAGACTGGACAGCCATTTGTCTGAAATGGTATAGGGTTTCCTGCCCCAGCAGGAGGTTGGACTAGATGACCTCCAAGGTCCCTTCCAACTTTATTATTGTTACTATTCCTTTGCTAAGTATGCATTGGTGTACCTTAAAGGTTTCTATGTCTGTAGGTATTGTTTTTGCGAATGCTCTTCTGTTCCACTCATGCGGCACTCAAAGCAGCTCAGACAGAAAAACCCAGTACTGGGTGAAACTCCAGAGATATCATTCTTCACACAATTGGCCACGGCAATTACATTCCTTGCTGTAAAAGAAATCTATCAGGGACCCTGTGCTGGTACAGGCAGGCAACCAATGAAGGCAGCGTTCCCCAGACTTTCCAGGTTGGCGGCCTGGCATGGCTGGGGAGAGGGGAGAAGAGGGGATGGTTTTGTGCGAGGGGCCTTGTGCAAGTGGGGTTGTGAGCGTCAGGGAGATAGACTACACTTCATACTGCATTCTATGGCTCCATATTATGGTGATTTTATTACAGTTTTATCTTAATTTAATATTTTATCTCCTGCACTGTATTGTTTACATACCTTGTGTGTAGCAATAGCAGCAGAGCAGAACAGAACAGAACAGAACAGAATAGAATAGAACAGAACAGAACAGAACAACAGAGTTGGAGGGACCTTGGAGGTCATCTAGTCCAACCCCCTGCTGAGGGAGAAAACCCTATACCATTTCAGACAAATGGTTGTCCAATCGCTTCTTAAAAACTACCAGCGTTGGAGCATCCACAACTTCTGGAAGCAGATTGTTCCACTGTGTGATTGGAGGTGTGTGGAAAAAAAATTGTGGTGCCATTGTTCAGAAGTGGGCTAGATTTAAAGTGAGCCATCCACTTGTATTTAAAATGGATTGTCCTGTACATAAAGAAGATGGTTTGGACAAGTGAAGGAGGATCTAAGAGAGACTTGTTCTAAGTCAGCCACAAACATATTGATGTACTACGAAAGCACACAGTTTCCTGTGTTTCAGTGCTGACATACAATACATTATATATAATCGTAGTTTCAATTACATTACACCTTGTTACAATGTGTAACACCGCTTACACAAAGCCTCTGGCCTTCACTTCACCAATCAATAGAACTTAGAATAGAACTTCCTTCATCCCTGTAAGCACTTAAGCTGGAACAATGGAACAAGAAAAATACAGCAATTCCTCTTGCAGTTGTTGCGTTTCTGATGTTCAAACATTTGCCCTAAATGCAAATAAAAATAAAGTGGGCTATTGATGGGCTCTTGTAGCTATGATCCAGAAGCATCACCTGTTTTTCTGTATTGTTGAAGCAGTCGTGCTCAAAAGAGGCTTTTGTTTGGACAGGCTCAGAACATGTTACACTTAGATAAATGAATTATTCTAAAAGAGATCTTATTTATTTATTTGTTTGTTTGTTTAGGCTTGTATGCCGCTCCTCTCCGGAGACTCGGAGCGGCTAACAACATGCATATAACAACAAATTACAATAAAAATCCTAAACAAAAAAAATATCTAAAAAGTAACCTAGAGGTGGACCTCTGACCCCCCACAAACACCAACCAGAGAGATAGGAGGAGAACCACCGTAACACAGTGCCCCCCACTCCCAATCCCTCCAGCCGGCGCAGAAGGATACCATGGTCGATGGTATCGAACGCCGCTGAGAGGTCAAGAAGCACCAGGAAAGAGGACTGGCCTCTATCCCGGGCCCGCCAGAGATCATCCATCAGAGCGACCAAAGCAGTTTCGGTGGAGTAGCCGGGCCTGAACCCAGACTGCAGAGGGCCCAGATAATCAGCTTCCTCCAGAGACTGCTGGAGCTGGAGTGCCACCACCTTCTCCACAACCTTCCCCACAAAGGGGAGGTTGGAGACCGGACGATAGTTGGTCAAAATTGCTGGATCCAGGGAAGGCTTCTTGAGGAGGGGGCGCACAAGTGCCTCCTTTAAAGGAGCCGGGAAGGACCCCTCCCTCAAAGAAGCGTTGACAATCTCCTGGATCCAGGTACGTGTCACCACCCTACTGGCAGAAACCAGCCAGGAGGGACACGGGTCCAGCAAACAGGTGGCGGAACTCACAGCTCCAATGGCCCTGTCCACTTCATCAGGCGTAACAGCCTCAAATTTGCCCCAGATGATCGGACAAGAACATGCCCCTGACCCTCGACTGAATCGTTATGTTTTCTTTCCATCTTTAAGAGATAATCGCACTCATAGACTATCACACAGCTACAACAGCATCCAAGCAGTCATAAAGAAAAATGTGGAAAATGAAAAATAATGGCTAAGCAGTCAGCAGTCTTTAGAAACTGAATTTGCTTGGGGTCACGGACGTCAGAAATGTTTGCCAAGTGACCTAGATCCCATATAAAAAAGTAATCTCTTCTTTGCAATGCCAAAATCTCATACAAATTTGGTACCCTGTTAATATTTGGCCTTCCCCCCCCCCAGAATTAATTAATTAATTTGAAGTGTTAATAAATTAATTGATTTGGGGTGGCATCTAAGAGTGCCAGGCGCTCTGATGCCTACTGCTTTTTTTTAAATGTTAATCTCTATAATTTCCCTTCAGTTGTTTCCAGCTGTTAAAAAGAAAGCAGGAAAACCGTTCTTCAATGCTCCAGTAAGAGAAGAAAAAAATAGCATTGAAAAGATATTTTTAAAAGAAAATCCTCACATAGGTGTAGGAGATGAGCCCAAGGGAGGGGTCATCGGTCTCAAGTCCCTTTGCGCCCCCAACAAATCTAAGAACAGCCCACTTTGAATTCCCTTCACTTTTACAACCCGCCAATTTGCTTTGACTGTTAGTAGTTCAGATTTTTGTAGAAGCTGTTAGCGCTCATTAAACTTGTACTCATTTGAACTGCGCTGGCTCCTGATTTTTTTTTTTTTTTTGCCTGACAACAGATCTCCTATGAAAAGTTATCTGCTAATATTGGGGATGGAGGATTATTGGATTTTTTTTTCCCCTGGCTTCTTAGTTTAATCATGATTTCTTTTTCCCGCTTGTTCTGTGAATTCCCTGCAAACGTTGGTCAAGCACAGGGGTAGGCAACCTTGGCTCTTTTATGACTGGTGAACTTCAACTCCCAGAATTCCTGAGCCAGCATGGCTCAGCTTGGAAATCTCTCCCTTTCCCCTCAGCACGGCTGGCTCAGGAATTCTGGGAGTTGAAGTCCACGAGTCATAAAAGAGCCAAGATTGCCTACCCCTGGTCTAGACTTAGTGTTTCTCATCCTTGGCCACTTGACAATGGGAGGACTTCAACTCCCAGAATTCCTGAGCCAGCATGGGGGAACTATGGCCCCTTCATGACTCGTGGACTTCAACTCCCAGAATTCCTGAGCCAGCATGGGAGAACTATGGCCCCTTCATGACTCGTGGACTTCAACTCCCAGAATTCCTGAGCCAGCATGGCTCAGCTTGGAAACCTCTCCCTTTTCCCTCAGCGTGGCTGGCTCAGGAATTCTGGGAGTTGAAGTCCACGAGTCATAAAAGAGCCAAGGTTGCCTACCCCTGGTCTAGCGTTAGGGTTTTCTTGGTTAGACCATCTTTCCAGTTAGCAGAATGATCTCAGCTGATCAGAAGTCATACAATGCTTGTGATCATGTCAGCTTCTCCTGCAGCCAATCAGGACCTGACACGCTGCTGATTTCAGTAAGGAAAATGGCTTGGCTTTATAGTCTACGTAGCTCAGGCTTTTTCAGTCTGAACTCTAAAACATCCATGAGGACCTGATAGGGTTGCTGAGAGACGGAAGTGGGAAAAATGTGTTCACTTGAATATGGCTGATTTTCCGTCACCGGAGCTTTTCCTCTTGATCAGGAGTTCCGGAGGAAAAAAAAATATTGGAATTCCCACGAAGGACTTTTGAAATGTCAGGTGGTTCGGATTCTGGAACCTGAACAAGTTTGAAAATCCGTTTGTCTGCTTGAGGAACACCCTTTCTCCTAAGCCCTTCATGGGTATTCCAGTCTATATACTACTAAAACTCTCGTTGTTACTTTTTTTTTTAATATAACAAATTCTTTTATTATAACAATCAACATTGAACATAAAATCATAGTATGCATCATTCATCATAGCACCTGATATACATCACTAAGTATTAATCTTTATAAACGTCTGGTTTGGTAAACATTTTTCACTCCTCACATCAAGCCTCAACTATACGCCTGTTACAATGGGCTAACTTATAGGATGTGTCCCAAAAAAATAGAAGGGAGGGGAAGAGAGGAGAGCAAGGGAGGGGAGGAGAGAAGGGAAGGGGAAGAGAGGAGAGCAAGGGAGGGCAGGGGAGGAGGAGAGGAGGCAAGGGAGGGGAGGGGAGGAGAGAAGGGGAGGGGAGAGGAGAGGAGGAGAGCAAGGGAGGGCAGGGGAGGAGAGAAGGGGAGGGGAGGAGAGGAGAGCAAGGGAGGGCAGGGGAGGAGGAGAGGAGGCAAGGGAGGGGAGGGGAGGAGAGGAGAGAAGGGGAGGGGAGAGGAGAGGAGGAGAGCAAGGGAGGGCAGGGGAGGAGAGAAGGGGAGGGGAGGAGAGGAGAGCAAGGGAGGGCAGGGGAGGAGGAGAGGAGGCAAGGGAGGGCAGGGGAGGAGAGAAGGGGAGGGGAGGGGAGGAGGGCAAGGGAAGGCAGGGGTGGAGAGGAGAACAAGGGAGGGGAGGAGAGAAGGGAAGGGGAAGAGAGGAGAGCAAGGGAGGGCAGGGGAGGAGGAGAGGAGGCAAGGGAGGGCAGGGGAGGAGGAGAGGAGGCAAGGGAGGGCAGGGGAGGAGAGAAGGGGAGGGGAGGGGAGGAGAGCAAGGGAGGGCAGGGGAGGAGAGAAGGGGAGGGGAAGAGGAGAGCAAGGGAGGGGAGGAGAGAAGGGAAGGGGAAGAGAGGAGAGCAAGGGAGGGCAGGGGAGGAGGAAAGGAGGCAAGGGAGGGCAGGGGAGGAGAGAAGGGGAGGGGAGGGGAGGAGAGCAAGGGAGGGCAGGGGAGGAGAGAAGGGGAGGGGAGGAGGGCAAGGGAAGGCAGGGGTGGAGAGGAGAGCAAGGGAGGGGAGGAGAGAAGGGAAGGGGAAGAGAGGAGAGCAAGGGAGGGCAGGGGAGGAGGAGAGGAGGCAAGAGAGGGCAGGGGAGGAGAGAAGGGGAGGAGAGGGGAGGAGAGCAAGGGAGGGCAGGGGAGAAGAGAAGGGGAGGAGAGGAGGGCAAGGGAGGGCAGGGGAGGAGAGAAGGGGAGGGGAGGGGAGGAGAGCAAGGGAGGGCAGGGGAGGAGGAGAGGAGGCAAGGGAGGGGGGGAGGGCAGGGGAGGAGAGGAGACAGGAGGGGAGGGGTGGGGAGGGAGATGAATGCACTGATAATGTTATCTGATTTGGGTATTGAAACATCTGCAAGAAAACCACCAAGCTCAGAGAGCATCAAAGACCCCTCATTTCAACCCAGAGCTACACATATTCTCCTTTATCCGTTGCAAAGGGGTTCTATATATGAAAAAGAAATAAGCATATTTATCAATTCATTCCTCTTCATATTGCCCTGGAGTGCATCTAGTTAATAGCCAAGTGTGTCTCTGAAAAATTAGTCTTCTAAGCTTCTAAAGAAAAAAAGAAACCACATTCAGTCTCAACTGATTTTGAAGAGGCTACACTATTATTCATCGAGTTTTGGGATACGATGAAGAAAAACGTCTTGTTCTCTATGTATAAAATAGGGGAACATGGAGAAGAGTCCAAACCCCGTACAGCAACCGCGATTCCATGTTACACCAGAACAACACAGCAGCAAACATTCATTCCAGTCACCTTTAATTTTAAGCAATGTTTGCTGCTACCAATCATTCATTAAGGCCACCGCCTGATCTAGAATGAAGAGAGGTAGAGAGAGATTAAAAATATAAATTTAAAAAAAAATGCTTGTAAATGTGCAGTTTCAACTGGCATTGAAAATCAGCCTATCTAGATCAGGGAGCTCTTAAGCTATCTCGGGGTTTGTTTGTTTTTTAGCCAAAACCAGATGCAGTTCTGCTGGAGAAGCAGGCAACCATGATCTCCCTGCTTTCAAACCCCGGGCTGCTATCGCTGTGTCCTGCTGTCAGGCAAACAGGGGTCTGGTCATCGGAGACCCTTAGATAGGCCCTAACTCTGTCGGTCACAACAGATACTGTTTGGATACAGAGATTAATCGTTTGGCCCAGGAAGAAGGAAGGGAGGAGATAGGATGCTATGTTTAGAGCTGGATGAGCTTCTGAAGGAGCTGTGCTTAAAATAGAAGCTTTGAGCAGACTTCGTTTTGCTGAGGAGAGGAGAGGAGAGGAGGGGAGGGGAGGGGAGGGGAGAGGAGAGGAGAGGAGGGGAGGGGAGGGGAGAGGAGAGGAGAGGAGAGGAGAGGAGAGGGTTAATGGATCTCTCACTCTCTTTCCCTTTCTATCTATCTATCTATCTATCTATCTATCTATCTATCTATCTATCTATCTACCTACCTACCTACCTACCTACCAACCTACCTACCTACCTACCTATATCTGGCTATCTATCTATCTATCTATCTATCTATCTATCTATCCATCCATCCATCCATCCATCCACCCACCCACCTACCTACCTACCTACCTACCTACTTATCTATCTATCTATCTATCTATCTATCTATCTATCTATCTATCTATCTATCTATCTATCTATCTATCTCTCCATCTATATATCTACCTATCTCTGGATATCTAGATAGGAGGAGTATTAGATGTGTTCATGGCCTTGAGTTATTTGTAAAAATAATGAAGGCGGGATATTAAATATCTGTCTGTCTTTCTGTCTATCTACTTATCTACCTCCCTCATCTATCATCTATGTTTATTTATCTCATCTATCTTCAATAGACAGACAGACGGACGGGCAGACGGATGGATAGATAGATAGATAGTTGATAGATAGATAGATAGATAGATAGATAGATAGATAGATAGATAGATAGATAGATAGATAGATAGATAGATAGATAGAGATGATATATAATAGATAGATAGATAGTGGATAGATAGATAGATAGATGATATATAATAGATAGATAGATAGATAGATAGATAGATAGATAGATAGATAGATAGATAGATAGATAGATAGATAGATAGATGATAGATAGATAGATAGGTAGATAGATAGATAGATAGATAGATAGATAGATAGATAGATAGATGATATATAATATATAGATAGATCGATAGATAGATGATAGATAGATAGATAGATAGATAGATAGATAGATAGATAGATAGATAGATAGATAGATAGATAGATAATAGATAGGTAGGTAGGTAGGTAGGTAGGTAGGTAGATAGATAGATAGATAGATAGATAGATGATATATAATATATAGATAGATAGATCGATAGATAGATGATAGATAGATAGATAGATGATATATAATAGATAGGTAGGTAGGTAGGTAGGTAGGTAGGTAGGTAGGTAGATAGATAGATAGATAGATAGATAGATAGATAGATAGATAGATAGATAGATAGATAGATAGATAGATAGATGGATAGATAGAGGCAGGGAGGCAGGCAGGCAGGCAGGCAGGCAGGCAGGCAGGAAGACAGACAGACAGACAGACAGACAGACAGACAGACAGACAGACAGACCACTGCAAAGGCCGACCCTGACAGAGAGGTTGACTTGGGTGAAGAGTCAGCGGGAATTATGGGGTGAAGAGTCAGCGGGAATTATGAGAACTCAAGTGCACAGGTCATAAATTTGCCAAGGTTGGAGACTCTTTCTCTATGGGATCCCTGATTTATTTATTTATTTTCCTAAAGCATCTCTGCCCCAACCAGTCCTGTGCATCTAAATCTAACTATGGGTGGATGGTTTGATTTCTCACAAGGCCTCTTGAGGAAACTCGGTCAGTTACCCGAGGGCCATTTATTGAATACCGCTCTGTCCATCACTTGCTGTAAAATCTAAGGTGTGGGTTTTGTTAAAATAAGGGTTCTAAATACTTGATGTCCATGGTTTAATTTTATCATATAAACCCATTACCTCAGAGGTCCCCAACCTTTTGGGCACCAGGGACCGGTTCCGTGGAGAAAGGTTTTTCCGCAGGCCGGAGGGTGTGTGGTTTTGTGGGTTGCCTGCATCCCATGGATGGGGCTTTGCTTGTTTGTGCGGACCGGTTGCTGGCATGTCATGGCCTGGTACCGGTCCATGGCCTGGAGGTTGGGGACCCCTGCATTAGCTAGTCTAAATTTTGATTTTAATACTACTTATATTTGAAAGCAGTCAAGAGCTAAGCTGTTGTGACACTATCTCTATTTTTATATTTCAATCCAAGTTGATCTATAACAGTGGTTCTCAACCTTTTTCAGGTTGAGACCCCACTTGCCCCGCCCACGCGCGGTGCGACCCTGGTGCACGCGCAATGAAAAAAACAAAAACAAAATGGCAGACCGCGACGGGCCAATCTGCACATAAGCGGCACGCGCGCGACAGCCCGAACCGCGCATGCGTGGCGTGCGTGCGACGAAAAACAAAATAAAACAAAATGGCGGGCTGCGACGGGCCGACTCGCGCATGCGCGGCGTGCGCGCGATGGCCCGAACAGCGCATGCGTGGTACACGCGCGACGAAAAAAAAACCAAAACAAAATGGCAGACCGCGGTGTCCGGCGACCCCTGCGAAACGGTCGTTAGACCCCAAATGGGGTCGCGACCCATAGGTTGAGAACCGCTGAACTATAAGGAGGATAAGAAAGATTTCTTTCAATGAAATTGTTTGCACTTCAAATGTCTGATACATTTTTTCCCCCACATAACATCTTCATGTTGTCATTTTTATGTATAATTCCTCTTCTCCTGTCTTCTTTTCCTTTTAAAACAAACAACTAGAAATTACTAGATCTCTCTATTGTAGGGTATGGTTCAAAGGAAAACATAAAATTAAGATTCTCTGTCTGATTTCCTATGGTTTTGGCAGCTGCTCAAGAAATGCTATTCTAATGCTGTCCTCAGAGTTAATTTGGTGTGTACGTGTGTGTATGTGTAAGTGTGTATCAGGATTTTTAGTAAGGCTTTTTATTCCTCAGTGCTTGAATTTTTAATGTCCATCCTTATTTTGGTCATTTATGTCTGACGCCTTGCTAATTTGCCCAGTAAAAGGAGAGTAAAAAATAAATATAGGCTAATGACGAAATAGCTGTCTCTGTCTCACTCTTTCGGTCCCTCTGTATGAATGCAGATAAAATGGCACATAAAGAACTTCCAAAGCCATTAAGATGCATTAAAAGTGCTGGAAAGGTAGATAGGCTCTTCCTATCGCCTAAAACAAAACAAATTAGATGCCAGATAACCATGAAAAAAAAAAAGGAAGGAGGCTATTTTCATATCGCCGTGACAAAAAGATAATTTTCTGCTTCCTAGATGCCAAAGGAAATTAGCAGAATATTCGACATGTACTACTTTTGAGGTGGACTAGATGTACATTTTGAAATAGTTTTTGGATTTTAAACAGGAATACAATCCGTCTGCCACAGAATCAAATTTTCAATATTAAGAGTGTAGCTCGCAGTTGAATTGTGGAGTCCTTGGTGCTCTCTGAGCTTGGTTGTTTTCTTGCAGACATTTCAATACCCAATTAGGTAACATCTTCAGTGCACTGTGAGGGTTGGGAGCGAGCCTGGAGATGATCTAATCGGCCTTCTGGTTAGTGGAGGAACCAACTCCTATAATATTTTGAAAAAGTCCCGGTGACGTCCCTCTGAGCTTGATCCTTGGCCATAAAAAGGTGGCCCATTCGCTCCTGAAATGAGAGGACTGTTGTGTATAACACAAGGTACAAAGTCACTCCACGTAAATTACGGAGGTAGGTTGCTCTATTAGATTCTGGTACCTGTAGCATCAGCTGGACTTCCTTTAAGCTTGGAAACTAAGTAGGCTTGAGCTCAATTACTTGGATTAAGACCTCCAGATAGTGATGATGATCACAGTGATGATGATGATGATGATGATGACGATGACGATGATGATGTTACTCATTTATTTGTGTCCAACTCTTGGTGATTCTATGGATCTGGTTTCTCCACATCTTCCAATTTTGCATTATTGCTTTGAATTGTTCTATGCTCTGGCTGGTGTCAGTTTTGAGGGCACCCCAGGGAATACCAGTGGAACAGTTTGCCACCAGAAGTGGTGGGTGCTCCATCACTGGAGGTTTTTAAGGAGAGACTGGACAGTTACTTGTCTGAAATGGTATAAGTCCTCCTGCTTGAGCAGAGGGCTAGACTAGAAGACCTCCAAGGTCCCATCCAGCTCTATTCTATTCTATTCTATTCTATTCTATTCTATTCTATTCTATTCTATTCTATTCTATTCTATTCTATTCTATTCTATTCTATTCTATTCCATTCCATTCCATTCCATTCCATTTTATTCCATTCCATTCCATTCTATTCTATTCTATTCTATTCTATTCTATTCTATTCTATTCTATTCTATTCTATTCTATTCTATTCTATTCTATTCTATTCTATTCTATTCTTCTCCATTGCATCTATTCTATTCTATTCTATTCTATTCTATTCTATTCTATTCTATTCTATTCTATTCTATTCTGTAATTCTATTCTATTCTATTCTATTCTATTCTATTCTATTCTATTCTATTCTATTCTATTCTATTCTATTCTATTCTATTCTATTCTATTCTATTCTATTCTATTCCATTCCATTTTATTCCATTCCATTCCATTCCATTCCATTCTATTCTATTCTATTCTATTCTATTCTATTCTATTCTATTCTATTCTATTCTATTCTATTCTATTCTATTCTATTCTATTCTATTCTATTCTATTCTATTCTATTCTTCTCCATTGCATCTATTCTATTCTATTCTATTCTATTCTATTCTATTCTATTCTATTCTATTCTATTCTATTCTATTCTATTCTATTCTATTCTATTCTATTCTATTCTATTCTATTCTATTCTATTCCATTCCATTCCATTCCATTCCATTCCATTCCATTCCATTCCATTCCATTCTATTCTCTGGAATAAACATAGGATGAGGAAGTTCAAAATCATCTAAGAAGGCAATGGTGATCCATGTTGGTCTTCTTACATAGAAAGCTCCACAAGCTTGTCCATGTTCAGGAGTCGAGCTGAACTTCAAGACTTTGAGTTGTTTTATGCTCCGGCTGGTGTCAGCTTTGATGATGCTCCGGCGAGTATCTGGAATAAACATAGGATGAGGAAGTTCAAAATCATCTAAGAAGGCAATGGTGGTGCACGTTGGTTGTCCTACAAAGGAGGCCCAACAGGTTTTGCCCACGTTCAGGAGTCGAGCTGAACTTCAAGAAGACTTCATCTTCCTTCATCATTTTTCCTTAGAGTGCCACTCATCTGCAAAAGAGTGAAAGCAGAGGTGGTCAGCTAGTTGCTTAAAGAGAGCGATAACCTATGCCCTGCTAATGCTTTTGCTGTGACCTACTTCTATCCAGCTTCACCCTCCTTTCCCTACAATTAAAGCGGCTTCTCAATTTATTATTCCCTCAAGGGATTGCAGGCGAAATTTAATAAACTGCTCCAAACACATAAGCCTCCCATTTTTCCCCAGTCAAGTCACGTGTCATTAAAAAGGACTTGCTCCATCCACAAAATAAAAGAATAACCTGTGACGGACAGCTACCGAGATGGGAGATTTGTGTGCACATGCGTAAGAGGGTTGACTTCAAACGCATTCATACATGAGCGTGTTGTGCCCAGAAGCGGCATCAGCAAAATGAGGCCAGCTATCTAGGTTTCTGACCTATTTTTTTTTTTTTGAAAGGACAACGCACTGTAAAGAACTACAAGTCTCTGTTTACTTCAGCCTATTTCCAAGATCTAGAAATTTTGGGGAAATTCCTGGGAGGCTTTAAAAAGAAAGAAAACTATCATGTTTATACAAATCTCTTCTTCATTTTAATTGAGCACCCATATCCTTCAGTCAAGGATGAACAGCTGCCCTTTCTGCAGATGCCAGATTTTTAAAAAAAAACAACATGTAGGAGAAAAGTTAATCTTTCTCTACTCTAGGCTGGATTAACCACAGTCGAGGCCTCGGATCAAACATCAGGCCTCAGCCTCCATCCGGAGACGTTGTAATGACTTTTCCTTCTTCTGTTTACTTTTCTCCGTTTCCCATTCCTGCAAATCTTGTTTCCAGGCATTCTAGCAGGGTGATGAGGGTATATAAAACCTAGGATGAAGATATCTATTTTAAACAGTAACTTACGATCAACTTTATGTGCTCTCGAACAGCGTCTGTTTCTTCCTGTGTGTAAGTTTCATTAACCGCCTGTTGAAAATTGTATCGCTGGTTTTGATTTTACTTGCATTAATTTGGTTTGGGTCTTGCATTCTCTCTCTCTTTATCACTGTGAGATGCATTAAGCATTGAGATACATAGTGAGGTGGGTTAGAAATTTGACCACATTTCCTTCCAGCAGTGATGATTTTACGGAGCTGGGTATCGAAATGTCTGCAAAACAATAACCAAGCTCAGAGAGCACCAAGGACCTCACAATTCAACCTTGGATTACAAATATTCAGTAGAATAGAGTAGAGTAGAATATAGAATATAGAATATAGAATATAGAATATAGAATATAGAATATAGAATATAGAATATAGAATATAGAATATAGAATATAGAATATAGAATATAGAATATAGAATATAGAACAGTAGTTCTCAAACTTTTTCAGGTTGAGACCCCACTTGCGGCACCCATGCGCGCCGCGACCCTGGGCGCGTGCGCACGCAACGGGCCAATCCGCGCATGCGCGTGCGTGCGACAAAAAAAAAAATAAAAAAATAAAAAAAAAATAA
Organism: Bothrops alternatus; assembly: GCA_034064705.1. NCBI lineage: Eukaryota > Metazoa > Chordata > Lepidosauria > Squamata > Viperidae > Bothrops > Bothrops alternatus. Next base: position 389,432 of record JARGCV010000489.1, on the reverse strand, counting down.
AAAAAACACAAAATGGTGGACCGCGATGGGCCGATCCGCACATGCGCGGTGCGCGCACGACAAAAAAATAATTTTAAAAAATTTTAAAAAATGGCGGACCGTGACAGGCCGATCCGCGCATGCACGGCGTGCGTGCGACGGCCCAAACCGCGCCTGCGCAGCACGCGCGCGCTGAAAAAAGAATAAAAAAAATAAAAAAATAAACAAAAATAAAAAAAACAAAAACAAAATGGCAGACCGCGGTGTCTGGCAACCCCCGCGAAACGGTCGTTTGACCCCAAATGGGGTCGCGACCCATAGGTTGAGAACTGCTGATCTAGAATATAGAATATAGAATATTCCCTTTCCCTTCCCTTCCTCTTCCCCATCCCTTCCTGTATACAGTATTTTTTTAAGCTTCCACTACCGGTTCACATGATCAGAGTGCCAAATCAGTGCAACAGCAAGCGTGGGAATCAGTACCTCCTGTAGCTTGTTCTGAAATCCTTGAGATAGAGAGTTGAATTGGCACTGAAGGAAAAGAAAATAGTCAAGGCAGAAGTAGTGGACATAGAAAGGCATTTTTTTACTCAGCCAAATTTTGGTCCATCTAATTCATTGTTCCTCGATGTTTTAAACATTAGTTCTGCCATTCCTAATCATGCTGAGGGATATCAGATTGGGCAAACTAAGCTCCTTCAGTCTTGTGGAGGAAACCTGGTTGATGTATTCAGATTTCAGACTGGAACCAGAATCGGATCTAGCTAGAAATATCAAGGATTCAAGCAGGATCTTCTTATTTCACTGATATATCATAGTTGATGCTAGAACATGTACAAAGAATGAGAAAGGAAGGAAGGAAGGAAGGAAGGAAGGAAGGAAGGAAGGAAGGAAGGAAGGAAGGAAGGAAGGAAGGAAGGAAGGAAGGAAGGAAGGAAAAGATGGAAGGAAGGGAGGGAGAGAGAAAGAAAGAAAGAAAGAAAGAAAGAAAGAAAGAAAGAAAGAAAGAAAGAAAGAAAGAAAGAGAAAGAAAGAAAAGGAGAGGAAGGAAGGAAGGAAGGAAGGAAGGGAGGGAGGGAGGGAGGGAGGGAGGGAGGGAGAGAAAGAAAGAAAGAAAGAAAGAAAGAAAGAAAGAAAGAAAGAAAGAAAGAAAGAAAGAAAGAAAGAAAGAAAGAAAGAAAGAAAGAAAGAAAGAAAGAAAAGGAGAGGAAGAAAGAAAGAAAGAAAGAAAGAAAGAAAGAAAGAAAGAAAGAAAGAAAGAAAGAAAGAAAGAAAGAAAGAAAGAAAGAAAGAAAGAGATGGAAGGAAGGAAGAAAGGAAGGAAGGAAGGGAGAGAGAGAAAGAAAGAAAGAAAGAAAGAAAGAAAGAGAAAGAAAGAAAGAAAGAAAGAAAGAAAGAAAGAAAGAAAGAAAGAAAGAAAGAAAAGGAGAGGAAGGAAGGAAGGAAGGAAGGAAGGAAGGAAGGAAGGAAGGAAGGAAGGAAGGAAGGAAGGAAGGAAGGAAGGATATACCTAGACACAAAGGACTAGCAGATGGGGGTATCTCATAATAGGCTTATCTCAACAATGAGGTCTTGTTCCATCAGGCATACATTCCAGGAAAAAGTGATCCCAAAACTTCCAAAAGACCCCAACATAATGACCTTGCTAATAAAGGAGACATCATGCATGGCCTAATTCAGTCCTCAAGGTTTTGTATTTGGAATCCTAACTTGGCATCAATGTGCATTAAAGAAAGACCGTGTGGAAATTCCTCTCTTGATCAGGTTCTGTTGAACATGGAGTGGAGAGATTCAAATTCAGGACTTTACTAGCAATGAACTTTGATGGCTGACCTCAGATCAGTTGCATTCTCTCACATCTTAATAATCTTAATTTGATGTGAGCTCATCACACCATGCAGTAGGTAGTTCCCGAGTTAGAATCACAAGTGAGCCTCAAAAATTTCTATCGCTAAGTAAAATTTGCCCCATTTTGTGATTTTTCTTCCCACAGTTGTTAAGCGAATCGCTGCGTTTGTTCAGTTAGTAACGTGGTGGTTTAAGTGGATCTGGCTTCCCCTCATTGACTTCGCTTCTTAGAACGTCACAAAAGGGGATCACTCATGACCCCCGGGACGCTGCGACTGTCATAAATATGAACTAAGGATCTGACTTTTGATCATCTGACCAGGGGGATGCTGCAATGGTCGTGTGGGAAAATTGTCACGAGTTACTTTTTGTAGGGCTGTTGTAACTTTGAATGGTCATGAAATGAACTGTTCTAACTTGAGGCCTAGCTGTGACTGTGGATTCCTGCATCGGGCAAAGGTTTCATCTCTGCTTTCCAGCTCTGTGAAACTATGAGGATAAAAAGGGGGAGCACCTCATTTGTGCTGTGAAATGGAGGTAGTGACTGATTTTATCTTCCTGGGCTCCAAGATCACCACAGATGGGGACTGCAGCCAAGAAATTAAAAGACGCTCCTGGGGAGGAAAGCTATGGCAAATCTAGACAGCATCCTAAAAAGCAGAGCCGTCACCCTGCCAACTAAAGTACATATAGTCAAGGCTGTGATTTTCCCAGTTGCAAAGTATGGCTGTGAAAGTTGGACCATAAGAAAGGCTGGGCGACAAAGAATTGAGACCTTTGAACTCTGGTGCTGGAGAAGACTCCTGCGAGTCCCCTGGACTGCAAGGCGATCAAACCGGTCAGTCCTAGAGGAGATCAACCCCAACTGTTCTTTAGAAGGCCAGATCCTGAAGTTGAAACTCAAGTCCTTTGGCCACCTAATGAGAAGGAAGGAGTCACTGGAGAAGAGCCTGATGCTGGGAAAGATGGAGGGCAAGAGAAGAAGGGGACGACAGAGAATGAGGTGGCTGGATGGAGTCACTGAAGCAGTAGGTGTGAGCTTCAATGGACTCCAGAAGATGGTGGAGGACAGGAAGGCCTGGAGGAACGTGGTCCATGGGGTCGCGATGGGTCGGACACGACTTTGCAACTAACAACAATAACAAACTTTCAAGGAAAAGAGGGGCTTAAAGGCATAATAATTGTTAGCTTTTCAAGATAGTCCAGATGAGAAACACAACTCTATTCTTTATTGTTTTTTTTTCTTTTTATAAAAATTCTTTTATTAAAACAATTAACATTGAACATAAAAACATATTATGCAGCAATCATCATGACACCTGGTATACAATACTAAGTATTAGTCTTTGAAAACGTCTGAGTTAGTAAGCCTTTTTCCCCACTCCTCGTGTCTAGCCTCAACTATACTCCTGTTACATTTTATTTTGATTGGTGTTTCCCCTATCCGTTTCAATATTAATGTGATCAACATTAAACATAAGATCCTATTGCTAAGCAATCATCCTAGAACATAGCATACAACATTAGGTATTAATCTTTGTATACATCTGTTTTAGTAAACGTTCTTCCCTCCTCCCTTCCCTCTTCAAGTATACTCCAAGTACCTTTTGTTTGATTGGTGTTTCTCCTATATATGGTCTATCTACTGTATCTAGTGTTTCTCCTATATATGGTCTATCTACTGTATCTAGTCTATCGCATATTGTGCGTTTGCGCTTCTGAGTTGACTTCATCCCATTACTAGTGCAATCTTTTATGGTCCCCAACCCGAGATCCTGAGGTAAAAGTTTCATATCCTGAGGTAGAGATTCAGTCTACTTTAACAATATTAAAGCAAACAACGTTAGTCATAAGGTTATGTTAAGAGGCATTAGTTATAGAACATATACATTCAACGTTGGGTGTTAGTTTTTGTAAACATCTGATTTGTTAGCCCTTCATCCCTCCTCCCATCGATCCTTAGCTGAACGCCAGCTGCATTCTGTTTGATTGGTGTCTCTCCTGGATATAGTCTATCCACTGTTTCCAGTCAGTCACAAATTGTTCATTGGAGCGGTTTTTCAAGTATGCTGATATTTTTGCCATTTCCGCCAAATGTGTTATTTTCACAGTCCATTCTTCAATAGGCGGTATTTCCGGATTCTTCCAGTACTGTCCCACCAACAATCTTGCTGCTGTAATTAAGTTCAAAAATAAATTTGTCTCTGAGGTAGTGATATCCTTTGTGATCCCTAACAGAACACGCAACAGGGGATATGAACACATCCCAAGGGCAAGAAGTGGTGCCCTATTCTTTATTGTTAAAATTACATTAAGAGAATCTTGCAGAACTGAAAGCATTTCTCTCTCCCCCCCCCTTTATTCTCTGGAAAACTACGGAGGGTCCCTTCTGAAGTGCTTCCCACACACTCTCTCTCTCTCTCCTTCTAAGGACTGATATATCTTTTACATTCTGGTGGTTCAGGCTAAACACTCTTCCTTCTGTCTCCCAAGGTCATTTCCACATCTCATTACAATAATAGATAAAATAAAAGAGCTGAGTTGCTTCATGTTGCTAAGCTTGTTTCTGTTCATAAAGCTACGGTTCATCACGCCATTCCTTCTCTAGTCCAAATAGCCCCGCGAAATAATTGCAAGGTAGATAAAATTTGAAACTCTCCTTCCCATCCAGCTCTCTTTTTAACTAACCAACCGTTGCTGTTGTTTTTTTTTTAATGGGATCATTGCCAATTGATCTCCCTGATTGCATTTATTGTATGTGTGTATTGCCGGGTCATTAATTTGATTTCCAAACCACTTTGCGGCCTTTTAGGAATGGGAAAAGAAATAGAAAACGTGTAACCAGGCTACTCTTGGAAAGAGCTTAATGCTGACGTCTCTTCATTCCCCTGCTGCAAGAAACTATTTTCTCTTTCGTGTAAAAATAAAGGAAAAGTAAGGAGAAGGAAAATGAATCTGGCAAATGATTGAAGGCAGGCACTAAGCCAGACATGTCAAACACAAGGCCCGGGGGCCGGATGCAGCCCGCGAAGTGGTTTCATGTGGCCCACGAAGCCATCCTGGAAACAGTGAGGGAACGGCCCCCGCTGCCTTGGCCCTGGCCCAGGCCGGCCAGGAGCCAATGTACAATTTTGTGGTGGCCTTCTATGCTGAAATGCCTTCAGTCTTAGCTCCACAAGGCCGTCTGGAACCAGCAAGGAACCAGCTCCTGCCGCATTGGCTCTGCCCCCTGGGTGCATGCTGGGCAGGTGTCACCCTTTGTGAGGAATGAAGAAATGCACCATCGCCTGGAAGTGGCCAGCAAATGGCCCTCGCCTACTTCATATATCCGGCTTGATGGGCTCTGCCCTGGTCCCACTCCCTCCTGCCAGAGACCCTCAGATCTGTCCCACTCCTGCCCAGGCCCCCACAGGCACCCTTGACGCGAATGATGTAGAGCTGGTCACGCCCACCCAGTAGGCCACACCCACCCTGGCCACACCCACCCAGTCCTCCGAGGGCAACCGCAATGCTGATTTATTTATTTATTTATTTATTTATTTATTTATTTATCTATCTATCAGACTTATATGCCGCCCTTCTCCGAAGACCCAGGGCGGCTCACAACAAAAATACAATAAAAAAAACTTTAAAAATTAACCACACTCACACCACATACAAACACAATCAGCTCGCAGTCGCCGATGGAGGGACACTCCTACGGCCGAGGGGCAGAGCACAGCTCACATGCCCCAAGCCTGTTGGCATAGATGTGTCTTCAGCCCTTTCCGGAAAGCTAGGAGGGAGGAAGCAGTATGAACCTCCGAGGGAAGCTGGTTCCAGAGGGCTGGGGCAGCGACGGAGAAGGCCCTTGCCCTAGGCCCCGCCAGATGACATTGTCTAACAGACGGGACTCGTAGGAGGCCAACCCTATGCGCCCTGACCGGTCGCTGGGATTCATGAGGCAGAAGACGGTCCCGCAAGTATCCTGGTCCATTGCCATAAAGGGCTTTATAGGTCATAACCAACACTGATGCGGCCCTCAGTGAAATTGAGTTTGACACCCCTGCACTAAGCTGAAAGGCAGATATAAGTGCAGATTGGGCGAGACCTGGCTCAAAAACAGCAACTGTGAGAGGGACCTTGGAGTCCTAGTGGATGATCACTTGACTATGAGCCAGCCGTGTGCAGCAGCAGCCAAAAAAGCTAATACAATCCTGGGTTGCATAAACAGAGGCCTAGAATCAAGATAACACAAAGTATTAGTACCGCTTTATAAAACCCTAGTGAGGCCACACCTAGAATACTGCAACCAATTTCAGTCACCATACTACCAAAAAAGATGTTAGGACCTTGGAAAAAGTTCAGAGAAGAGCAGCTAGGATGATCCAAGGCCTGGAGACTAAAATATACGAAGAACGGCTGCGGGACCTGGGTTTGGCTCATCTAAAGAAAAGAAGAAACAGGAATGACTTGATAGCAGTACTCCAGTATTTGAGGTGCTGCCACAGAGAAGAGGGCATCAAACTATTCTCCAAGAACAACTGAAGGCAGGACAAGGAAGAATGGTTGGAAACTGATCAAGGAGAGAAGCAACCTGGAATTAAGAAGAAACTTCTTAACAGTGAGAACAATTAACCAGTGAAACGGATTGCCTTCAGAAATCGTGGCTGCTTCATCGCTGGAGGTTTTTTGTTGTTTTTTTTAATAATAAATTTTTTATTTTTCCAAATTCTCCCCGCTACATATACCTTGATATTTATGAGATGTTAACATACATTCCTTTTACATTCATATTTAAGATACTTTTAATAAAATGAAATAAATACATACACATGACTTTTGGTGTTGCTCGCCCATTTCCCCTTTCACTGTATCCACACTCCTTCTTCTCTACCTTCTTTCTCCCTTTCTTCTCTTCCCTACTTCCCTCTTCTTCCTCTCCTCTTCTCTTTCCTTCACCACTCTCCTCCCCTTTCTCCCCACTTCTCCTCTTCTCCTCCAACCTTCCTACTTGCTTCTCCCCTATCGCTGGAGGTTTTGAAGAAGAGACTAGACAGTCACTTGTCTGAGATTGTGTAGGTTCTCCTGCTTGAACGGGGGGCTGGACTAGAAGACCTCCAAGGTCCCTTCCAGCTCTTCTCTTCTATTCTATTCTCTTCTCTTCTCTTCTATTCTATTCTATTCTATTCTATTCTATTCTATTCTATTCTATTCTATTCTATTCTATTCTACTCCATTCCATTTCATATTTTCTATTCTATTCTATTCTATTCTATTCTATTCTATTCTATTCTATTCTATTCTATTCTATTCTATTCTATTCTATTCTATTCTATTCTATTCTATTCTATTCTAAACATGTATTTCCTTTCTCCGTGTGTGGTTGATTTGGATTCTGTGCGGTTCGTAAACTGATTGTAGATTGATGTGTCTGTTGATGGAATTGCTTGTGGAGTGGCAGGCTTCGACGAACTCACAAGCCTGGGTGGTAGCGTGGCTGATGATTTTAATATTGCTCCAATCGAACTGGTGCTATTTGGTTTGATCACCTTGCTGTCCAAGGGACTCGCAGGAGTCTTCTCCAGCACCATAGTTCAAAGGTCTCCATTCTTTGTCGCCCAGCCTTTCTTATGGTCCAACTTTCACAGCCATAAATTGCAACTGGGAAAACCATGGCCTTGACTATATGCACTTTTGTTGGCAGGGTGACGTCTCTGCTCTTTAGTATGCTGTCTAGATTTGCCATAGCTTTCCTCCCCAGGAGCAAGCATCTTTTAATTTCTTGGCTGCCGTCCCCAGGGGACTCGCAGGAATCTTCTCCAGCACCATAGTTCAAAGGTGGCCGAAGTACTTGAGTTTCAGCTTCAGGATCTGGCCTTCTAAAGAGCAATCAGGGCTGATCTCCTCTAGGACTGACTGGTTTGATCGCCTTGCAGTCAGTCCGGGGGACTCGCAGGAGTCTTCTCCAGCACCAGAGTTCAAAGGCATCCATTCTTTGGTGCTCAGCTTTTCTAATGGTCCAACTTACGGTCTTATAACCCACTGCAACAGGCAAATCTTCTGGGCGCCTTCTATCTGTCTTCATTGTTTACTGCAATCAAATCTCATATCTTGCTTATTCTGGTCTGGGAGCCTTCTGTCAAGTAAGCCAAATCTTGAGTAAGTGTGTCAAGTGGCCAGATTTACATCCAAACCTGACATGAAACTGGATGCTGCCCCCTTTCCCAGATTACATAGTTGTGGTCTGATGCTGCTCCTGAACTCTGGAAGATTCCTGGTAGATATCAAATTAACAGCAGCAGCAACTGTTTGTTATTTGGAGACGAAATGGAGAAAGCAGGCTTTGAAAAAAATCTACAGGTAGAGACAGTATTTGTTCATGAACGGACTCTTTGCTAGGGAAGAGATAAATATATGTGTTTGCGGTGGCTACACATTCCTTTTCAAATAGATTAGGAGGATAAATTCAGACACTTTAGCACTCTATGGCTGTGGGAAAATTGTGGCTAGGCAGTCTTAGGTTTATTTGCTGAGAAATGGGGCACTGCGATCTTAAAACACATTTTCTTGGGAATCCGCTTCATTTCTCGGATTTGCTTCCAGGGGGAAAGTGCCCAGGATTGGGTTGAAAAAATACTAACCACTGTTTAAGACTTAAAACACTTACATAGTAATGTTTAAGACTTCCCGCTTCACACTAAGCACAGAAAAAGGAGGAGGGGGAGGGGGAGGAGGAGGAGGAAAGAAAGAAGGAAGGAAGGAAGGAAGGAAGGAAGGAAGGAAGGAAGGAAGGAAGGAAGGAAGGAAGGAAGGAAGGAGAGAAAAAAGCAGGAGAAGGAGAATGGGAGGAAAAAGAAGGAAGGAGAAGGAGAGGAAGAAGGAAGGAAACGGAGAAAGAAGGAAAGGGAGGAAGAAGAGGGGAAGTTGAAAGGGAGGAAAGAGAAGGAGGGGAGGGAGAGGAGAAAGTGAAGGAAGAGAAAGAGAAAGTGTAAGAGGAGGAGAAGATTATTGGGGAAACTTAAGGAATAAGGGATGGGACTTGAACGTCAGAGAACTTGTTGAAATGCCCAACTGTACGTGTTTATAATGGGACAATATTGTGTGACTCTAGAAAAAAAAAACAATAAAGGGTGTGTTTCTTACAAATATTAGAAATATGTTTCTGTCTTTTAAAAGTATTTCTTCTGCGAAAACAAATGCTGACTGCTAATATTTCAGGTGCATAAAGAAATTGGAGTTTCACTTTTTTTTTTTTTTTAACAACATGCCCCAGAACGTTTTTGCCTATTTCTGATTTTCTAGTTGAAGACTCTCAATATGCTGGACCTGGAATTGTTGGGAATTGTAGTTCCAACACATTTGGAAGCCATCAGGTTGAGGGACACTGGCATTGTGCCATGTCCTTCCAACAATAATGTGAAATTTGCTTCTGGGTGTGATTCAAAGGGCTGGCAATGGTGTTGAAAATCCCAGATGAGCTGGAGACCAAAATGTCTAAAAGGCCTTCATAAATCTATCATTTCTGGAAGAACAGCTTGAAAGGTTCCCCGCTGATTTTTCATCCTATCCAAAGCTAACCTAGTATCTTAGTAGATATTCTGTAAAATTAAAATTTGTTTCCCTCAAACTCTTAGATCAAGGGTCTCCAACCTTGGCAACTTTACAACTGGTGGACTTCAATTCCCAGAATTCCCTAGCCAGCATGGCTGGAATTAAAAAGGAGTAGTGTCCCTGTAATTTTACTGATTTTCAACATGATCCAATGAGATTTTCAGGTACATTACTATAGTACAGCGGTTCTCAACCTATGGGTCGCGACCCCATTTGGGGTCAAATGACTGTTTTGCGGGGGTCGCCGGACACCGCGGTCTGCCATTTTGTTTTTGTTTTTTTGCCCATTGCGCGCACGCCGCGCATGCGCAGATCGGCCCATCGCGCCGCGCATGCGCGGTTCGGGCCGTCGCACGCGCGTGGCGTGGGTCAGGGTCGCGCCGCGCATGGGCGGGGCAAGTGGGGTCTCAACCTGAAAAAGGTTGAGAACCACTGCTGTAGTAGGACTATTAAATCTGAGCTGCAGAAATCAAAATGACCACTAGATGGCAGCAGAGACTCTTTCTCTGCCACTAGTGGTGGTCTGGATTTTTGCCGCTGGATGTTAGTCCTACTCTGGAGAAATGCCTAGTTAATTTTCAAGGAGAGAGATGTGGGGGTCCTTTTCAGCTTGCAGATATTTTGATCGATGGTGAAACCTAAAATTACTGTCAATCTTTTGTTCTATCGATCTCGCTTTTCAGCCCACCCAGTGCAACGGAACAATAAAGTTACCACCTAGGCTGCAAAAAATTGGATAACTGAGTGTTCTTTGGTGCTCTCTGAAATTGATTATTTTCTTGCAGACGTTGCATTACCCAAATTAGGTGACACCATCATCACTAGCATTGATGATGTTACCTAGTTTGGTAATGAAGCGACTGCAAGAAAGCAAGCAAGCTCAGAGATCACCAAAGAGTCCACATTTCAACCGTGAGCTATAAATATTATCCTTTATGAGGATATGAATAACTACCTAGTCAAGAAGAGTTTTCCATTATTTTTGCAGTCCAGAACTAATAATCTGAGCATCAGCCTTTCCAGGTAGGTCAACCTGGAACCAAAGCTATGAAAACTGATAATTATTTTTATTGTAAGGTTAAAGTAACAAAATTTTGCACATCCTGAATGTTTTTCCCTCCCTTTACCTTTGTGAGAACGACAGGTGGTCAAATCTGAGACACTTTCTCCGATTACAGCTCTCGCCTAAACGCAGGTTTCTCTTATCTGACCATTGTCTGGTTTATAACTTTTCCTCCTGTTCCTCAAGATTATTCCTGTTTCCCATTACACCGATCTATTGGAAATAACATTTTAAAAAAGTAAAATAAAAGTGCTTCCTTTCTACCCTGTTCAGAGACACCGACCAAATTTAATTGGCGTTGCCTTATAGGCAGGCATCTCTGCCTTGAACTCAAGGAAAGACCATATTAGCTTTAAAGCAGACTGACGCAATTCAAAAGAAAGAACACAGCTGAATTTCTTAAAATACCCCCAGTGAAACATTACACTTTGGAGAAGCAACTTGGCGTAGTGGTCAAGGCGCCAAGTAAGGAGACCAATCCTCAAGCGCCGGCAAATCCCTCCCAAAATTTTGCCAAGAAAAACAAACAGACCAGGCTAGGCCATTTTTAGGAGTCAACACTGAGGGGTGTGGTGGCCTAGAGCAGGGCTTTTCAACCAGTGGTACGGGCACCACCTGTGGTACATTGGCACCTGGCAGGTGGTACGCGACCACCCTAGAAAAGTGGTAGCGGGGAGGGGAATGAGCTGAACTGGTGGCAGCACCGCACAAGCCTGAGCAAGAGACGGCTGGAGCTGCAGGGCTCTCAGGGCTCAGTGGAAGCGCCAGGATCAGTGCCACTTTCCATCTGATCAGTGCTTCTTCGGGACTGTCAGGCCTCAGTGGAAGTGCCAGGATCAGCGCCAGGCTCCAGCTGGAGCTCGGCGCTGATCCTGGCGCTTCTGCTGAGCCCAAAAGAAGCGCCGATCAGCTGGAATGTTGCAACATCTCCAGGGTCTTGTGATTTACGTTCAGATGCTTGGCAACTGATTCATATTTATGATGGTCACAGTGTCCCAGGGTCATCTGAAGTGACCAAAATCTGCTGCAACCACCCAGCAGATGGGGGGAATAAAAACCAAACATCCCCCCCACCCCACCTCCACTACCAATCCTCAACAGAAATGCTCACAACAATGAAAACCTCTGACAGGAGGAAGAGAGCGACCGGGCGGGCAGGCAGGTGTCTTGCTCGGCTGTGCCTTGAGGGGCACTTTTTCAGTGCCATTGTAACTTCGAACAGTCACTAAGCAAACTGTTGTAAGTCGAGGACTACCTGTACTTTATCACTTTTTTCCTTTTTTTTTTTTTTTGGTCCTCAAGTTTTTGACACCTTGCTAGGCGATGGTGGTACTCGGATGTTGCCATCTCCTAAAAGTGGTACAATGGGTGAAAAGGTTGAAAAGCCCTGGCCTAGAGGAGGCTGTGGGTTGAATCCTAGGGAGTGGCAGATCTTTCTCTCTGTGCTGTGAGCTCCACATAGGCGTCAGGAAGGGCATCCGGTCAGTAAACGCTCAGCTCCATTCAGTCGTCCCATCTCCACCCCAGTGCAAGGGATTACAAGGTCTCAAAAAGAAAAGAGACCGACTTGAAAGCCCACACATACACACACAAAATGACTTGGGATTCTATCAAGTCCAGAGTCATTTTTTGGACATCCATTCCCATCAGCCCTTTCCAATGTCAGGGGATTGTGCAGACTGTGGTTGTCTCTCTTCTTGCTTCAGAAGGAGAATTTTGTAGGATTTTTGGAATAGCGTCTGGAGGCGATTAGCAAATGATTTCTGGAGAAAGGTTAATATCCCCATGGGAATTCAGTAGCAGTCTCATAGTGGCTTACCGGAGATGAGTCCCTTGTCATATATAATCAGGGTGATTAAGTCTGGCCATCGCCTGTTCAGGCCAAAGGAGTGTCCCAGTTGGTCAGCAGCATCAAACTCTCCCTGCTGACCATAGAGTCATGCCTTAAAATTCTTCCCACTGATCCATGCATCTCAGCCGCAAAGGACTGCACGCAAATAGCATGTTGTCTGCATCATCCTAATATGTGTTTAACTGATGTGCTTGATGAGACAAGCCCACCGCACGTGTTACAAGGGATTAATAAACAGGAAACATGGTAGTTACAAGCTGTCACGGCCAGCACAGAGATATGTATGAGGTCATCTCCACAGTGAAAGATTCAGTAATAGGACTGCAGGGAAACGTATAAATGTTACCGTGACACCTTTGGGATTCTTGAACTAGCCTGGGATGAGCATTGTATATGTGTGTGAGAGTGTGGACTCTTAGTGGCTACCTTTGAAAAACGTTCGGAGACTTCAGGTAATGCAGAATGCAGCTGCGCGAGCAGTGTTGGGCTTGCCCAGAAATGCCCACATTTCGGCATCACTCTGTGAGCTGCATTGGCTGCCAATTGGTCTCCGAACCCAATTCAAACTGTTGGTTATGACCTATAAAGCCCTACATGGCATCGGACCAGGCTAGTTACGGGACCGTCTGCTGCCCCATGAATCCCAGCGGCCAGTTAGGGCCCACAGAGTCGGCCTTCTCCAGGTCCCGTCAGCCAGACAGTGTCGCCTGCCGGGGCCTAGGGGAAGAGCCTTCTCTGTTGCGGCCCCGGCCCTCTGGAACCAACTTCCCCTGGAGATCCGTGTCGCCTCCACCCTCTCCGCCTTTCGTAAACTGCTTAAAACACACCTCTGCCGGCAGGCCTGGGGCAGTTAACATCTTGCCCCTAGCCAGTGTATGTGTGTGTGTATGTTTGTTGAATGATTGGTTTTCTTTTAATTTAGGGGTTTTTATATATGTATTTTAACTGGTGATTTCTATTTATGTTGTGAGCTGCCCTGAGTTCTCCGGAATAGGGCGGCATAGAAGTCAAATCAAATAAATAAATAATCAAATAATAGTAAGGATAGTTCCCTTGGCTTCTGTTGCAAGGGGAGACGTTAAAGGACCACAGCAGGTAGATAAAGTTGGAAGATTTTAAGAGGGAATGTTGGAACCAGCATTTAGACATTTTTTTTCACAGCCAGCTTGGATGAATGAGGCGGTGTTGGCTTGGTATTAATGGTGATTATTCTTGGAACATTGGTCTGCTCAAAATGCCATCTGTGGTTATGTTGGGAAATCAATAATGGGTTAGGGCAGAGAAGGAGAACATTTAGGCCTCCTGTTGTTCCTTAAGTATCATTCCCAGCAGCCTGGCTGATGGCTTTTAATAACAGAATAACAGAGTGGGAAGGGACTTTGGAGATCTTCTAGTCCAGCCCCCTGCTCAGGCAGGGAACCCTATACTATTTCAGACAAGTGGTTGTCTAATCTCTTCTTAAAAACCTCCAGTGTTGGAGCACCCACAACTTCTGGAGGCAAGTCATTTTACTGATTGTTCTCACTGTCAGGAAATTTCTCCTTAGTTCTAGGTTGCTTCCCTCCTTGGTTAGTTTTCATCCATTGCTTCTTGTCCTGCCTTCAGGTGCCTTGGAGAATAGCTTGACTGCCTCTTCTTTGTGGCAGCACCTCAAATATTGCAACACTGCTATCATGTCCCCCCTCGTCCTTTTCATTAAACTAGAAGTACCCAATTCCAGCAACCGTTCTTCATATGCTTTAGCCTCCAGTCTCCTAATCATCTTTGTTGCTCTTCTCTGTACTCTTTCTAGAGTCTCAACATCTTTTTTACATTGTGGTGACCAAAACTGGATGCAGTATTCCAAGTGTGGCCTTACCAAGGCATTATAAAAGTTTTAATTCTGCAACATGTGGAGATCACATGTTCCCTCCCTTCCTGCACCAGGAAGGCCTCTCTCAACTGACATACTCTAATACAGCGGTTCTCAACCTGTGGGTCGCGACCCCATTTGGGGTCGAACGACCGTTTCACGGGGGTCGCCAAACACCGCAGTCTGCCATTTTTTTACCCCATTTCCCCTCGGCCGTCGCGCGTGCGCCACGCATGCGCGATTCGGGCCATCACGCCGTGCATGCGCGGTTCATGACGTTGTGCCGCGCATGCGCGGTTTGCGCCGTCGTGCCGTGCATGTGCGGTTTGGGCCGTCACATTGTGCATGTGCAGTTCGGGCCATCACGCACGTGCCGCGCATGTGCGGTTCAGGCCGTCGCGCCGTGCATGCGCGGTTCGGGCTGTCGCGCCGCGCATGCACGGTTCGGGCCGTCGCACGCGCCACGCATGCACGATGCTGGCCGTCATGCCGCGCATGCGCGATGTGGGCTGTCGCGCCACGCATGCACGGCGCAGGTCGGGGTCTCGGCCTGAAAAAGGTTGAGAACTGCTGCTGTAATATAATATAGCTGTTCTCCAGTACAGGCAATCCTCGACTTATAGCCATCCATTTAGTGACCATTTGAAGTAGCAACAACTAAAAAAGGTGACTTATGATCATTTTTCACACTGATAATCATTGCAGCCTCCCTATAGTTACATGACCAAGATGAGAATGCTTGGCGACTGGCACGTAGCTATGATGGTTGCAGCATCCTGGGGTCATGTGATCCCTTTTTTGTGACCTTCAGACACGCAAAGTCAATGGCGAAGCCAGATTCACTTCACAACTGTGCTATGAACCAACTGCAGTGATTGATTTAACAAGGATGGCAAGAAAAGTCAATCAATGGGGCAAAACGTACTTAACAACTGCCTTAGCAACAGAAATTTTGGTTAAGCTGTGCTTGTAAGTCAAGGACTACCTACATGCTAATACCGTCCTGTAATGTGGAATGCATGATGTTTATCTAGTCTCCCTTGGCATGAATGAAGGAAGCAGCCTCCCTCTGTTCCATGATACTGTATTCCCTGCCTTGTGCTTCTCTTTTCTTTCATCTATTATCTTTTCTTTTCTTGAAAACTCTGCACACCTATGCAAAAAACAGAATGAAAGAAATCTCAGACAGTCGAGCTGATATTTTATCTCGGAAGTTTTGTTTTGCAAAAGTTCCCATCCTCCAACGTTACATTTTAAATGCACTTGGTATGTAGTCTGAACTGGCAATGATGTCAGAATATTCAGGAAGTGTGAAGGTTGTGGATAATTGAATTCTGATCTGCAAATGCAGGATCTGTCAATCCGAATGGAATTCTTGGAGGTGAAGTATGTTTCCCCCCCCCCCCGGTATTTTGATTCTCCCACCTGAAGTCTGGCTGTTCTGATTCTAGTTCCTTGTGTGAAAACTTCCAGGTTTGGGAGAGGTAGTTCTTAGCAGATCTCCTCTGCATTGTGATCTATCCAGGCTTCCCATATGACTGAATTATGCTGGTTTGCTAGAATACCATAAGCCACTAAAAGAAAATTTCACCTTGAGCTGGGAGATAGACTAGAAGACCCCAAGGTCCCATCCAACACTGTTATTCTGTAATAATAATAATAATAATAATAATAATAATAATAATAATAATAATAATAATAATAATAATAATAATGCGACAATATCTATAATACCATCAAACATCCACATCTGCCTATCCCAGGTCCTTGGTAAGGACTCAATAGGTAGACAAAATGCCAAATCCAATCTGAACATCTGGCTGACTGTGCAATGATCCATAATAATAATAATAATAATAATAATAATAATAACAACAGTAATAATAGTAATAATAATAATATAAAGTTGGAAGGGACCTTGGAGGTCATCTAGTCCAACCACCTGCTCAGGCAGGAAACCCTATACCATTTCGGACAAATGGCTGTCCAGTCTTTTCTTAAAAACTTCCATTGTTGGAGCTTTCACCGCTTCTGGAGGCAGGTTGTTCCACTGGTTAATTGTTCTAACTGTCAGGAAGTTTCTCCTTAGTTCTAGGTTGCTTCTCTCCTTGATGAGTTTCCATCCGTTGCTTCTTGTCCTACCTTCAGGCACTTTGGAGTCCTTCTCTTCATTAAACTAGACATTAATATCTCTTACAGATCCCCTTCCTTGATGGCTCTGTTGCTAGTGGAAATATCATGCAAAAAAGAACATTTTTATCTCCTTGTTCAACCACGAATGCATTTTCTGCCTCCTGTATATTTGGTCTTGTTTTATTATATTGCTTTGTGATGGAGGATCCTAGTCTAATGAAGCAAAGTTCACTTGCTCACACACAGGCAAGGATTTAGGGGTCCTCATAAGCCTTGTTCCCGATGGTCTGTTATCATGGAATGTGCTCTTTTGTAGTTTGCTAAGATCTGAAACAAGACTTGGTTCAATTTACTATAGCATGGACTGCTGGGCTAAAGTTAAACCCATTTCTGCTTCTAGGTTCAAGCTTGTAAAAATATTTAGCAGACAATGTGAGCCTAACTTTTTTGTTATTTGTATATTAGCTATTAGAGCCCACTTTGGTTTAATGGTTAAAAGCACCCAGTAGAAACCAGGAGACTGGGAGTTCTAGTTTTGCGTTAGGCACAAAGTCAGCTCAGGGAACTTGGACCAGCCTTTCTCTCTTAGACCTCTGAAGAAAGCAAGGACAAACCATCTCACAAAATCATGTCAGGAAAACTGCATGGAATTCAATCCCAGCGACCGGTTAGGGCACATAGGGTTGGCCTCCTACGGGTCCCGTCTGTTAGACAATGCCGTTTGGCGGGACCTAGGGTTAGGGCCTTCTCTGTTGCTGCCCCAGCCCTCTGGAATCAACTTCCCTCAGAGGTTCGTACTGCTCCTTCCCTCCTAGCTTTCCGAAAACTTTTAAAAACACATCTATGCAGACAGGCTTGGGGCGTGTGAGCGGCGCTCTGCCCCTGGGCCTTTGATTGGGACTGTATGTTGTATGAGTGGGTATAGTTTTATTGTTTTTTATATTGTATATTATTATTTTAACTAATTTATATTTTGTACTTGTATTATTTGCTGTGAGCCGCCCTGAGTCTGAGGAGAAGGGCGGCATATAAGTCAAAATAAAGTAAAGTAAAGTAAAAGTAAATTATCCAGGCAATTATCAGGAGTCAAAACTGACTCAAATCCACAATAAATATTACATATATTAGCCATTAGAACTCATGGATTATAACATGTTTGCTATGGCAATAGGAAAGGACCCAGCACAGCTAAGGCAGTACTGAATTACTAACTCTCTGAGACAGATCTTGGCTTAACTCAATATCCTCAGTACCTTCGGAGGCAGTACCCTTGTAAACATTTCAGTAATTTCATTACTCTTGCTCATCCTTTCCCATCTCCTCCCGTAGTAGCTGTTCCTCATTTTGTGAAGATCCATATTGCACATTCTGCAAAGCAGCAACTAACCCATTTTGGGGGGCTTAAATTGTTCCACGGGACCACTGATGGGTTGATTGACGAAGCTGTATAAGTAAATAATTTACACAGGTTGGTAACGGAAGCCAGTGCAACTAGGACACAGGACCTTTTTTTAAATAAGGGAGTGAGTGTTTTAGAAGAACACTGTGTAGAACAAAAATGCAGTAGAGAAACTCTTAATAATCGTAGTACCAAAGCTCCATTGTTGCATGAATTTACCCAGTACTTTGGCAGGCCTGGGGCAGTTAACATCTTGCCCCAAGCCAGTGTATGTCTGTGTGTATGCTGAATGATTGGTTTTTTTTTAAATTAAGGGGTTTTATATATATGTATTTTTAAATGTTGATTTCTATTATGTTGTGAGCCGCCCTGAGTTCTCCGGAATAGGGCGGCATAGAAGTCAAATTAATAAATAAATTAATAAATAAATAAAGTATGTCAGCTATAAAAATTCTCCAGCTCCATTCGTACGAGCAAGCGCATATGGTCATGCACAGAGGTAAATTAATTTCTTTTTTCCCCGTTCTATGAACTGAGGCTAAAGTGCTTTTAACTTTAATTGGTTGATTAATTGAAGGTTGTATCCCTAGTTTTCCGAAGGTCTTGAAGGCACTTTGAGTTTCTTTTACTCTCACTGCTTTAATTTGATTGGCTATTGCAGCTGCATAATTTGGGATTTTAGCATCTCAGTGACACCAAGTCAAACAAGGGCATTTTACATTAAAACAAAAGGCTATAGGATTAGATTGAAACAATCGGAATACTCAGCAAGGTTTTTATGGCTGTTTTTTTTATAAAAAAAAATAGTGTTACTTTCAGCATACATTTTGCAATGACATAATGTTCCCTGCAACTATATAACCATGTAATCATGCAGAGATAAATTTGCTTGGATGAAGAAAGGAAATGTTAGTGGTGAATTACAGCGTCATTTAAATTGTTATATTTAAATTGTTCTATTCATCTGTAGTGTTAAAGAAGTATAACTGTTTTGAAAGTGAGCATGGCTGGTTTTTAAACCAAGTAAAAAAGAAAAAAAAAGAATTTCCTTAAAGTTTTCGGCTAATCTGGTATTATGCGACTGGCAAAAAAGCACAAGAGATTGTGAACCTTTGTATAGTTATTTTGTTTAGGAGGGGTAAAAGAACATTTTTTATTTTCCAAAAGCCAGTTTGATGAATTTATGCGAAGGAAGGAGATATCTGCTTAAAATAATAACCTGTCTCGTTATTATAGAATCTTATTTATTATAATGACTCACATAGGACTGCTGGTCCTTCAGATTCTTCGATATACAAGATATGGAATCAGCATTTAAGTCCCTTAGAAGCAGAAAATATGTGGATCTGAAAAGATCTTTAATCACAGACTTCCCCCCCCCTTCTCCAGTTAGTCCTGACTACAAGTTTTCTCTCCTAAAAAGCAGTACTCTCCCCATCCCAAGCAGTCAATACTAAATATTCTCAAATTCCAGGAGGAAAAAAAATTCTTAACAACTTTACTAGATTTTTTTTTTACCCATCTACAGCTTGAATAATGTAGTTTCTGAGTTTATGATCCATGTATAATTGAGGGTCCTAAAGACAGGCATGCGGCAGGGCCAAGTTCATCCCCCACTCCCCCAAATGCCTGTCTTCCTTTTGATGCCAATCAACCATGACCACTTTCCCTTCGCTTGATCAAGACGCTTTTGATTTGCGGCCTGATTTCTAAATTTCTAGGAAGCTCAGTTTTGCAAAGTCTGAGGCAGCCATGCTATGAAATGCGCCAGTTTGATTGTGTGTATGTCTGTGAGAGAGGAAGGGGGGGGGGGAGAAAGAAGGTTTTGTTTTTCCAAGCTTTTGAAAGTTCTTCCCCTCCAAGGTTTCCTCTTACACTACAGAGTCCAACCCTTGAGCCATTGGCTGTTTTGCAATTCTTTCAGAGAGTTAGATGCTGTTCTCCCTTGAAAATCCAACCTAGAGATCCTTCAAATGTAGGAAGGCTACTTCTTCTTCTTCTTCTTCTTCTTCTTCTTCTTCTTCTTCTTCTTCTTCTTCTTCTTCTTCTTCTTCTTCTTCTTCTTCTTCTTCTTCTTTCTTCTTCTTCTTCCTTCTTCTTCCTTCGTCTTCTTCTTCCTCCTCCTCCTCTTCTTCTCCTTCTCCTCCTCCTTCTCCTTCTTCCTCTTCCTCTTCTTCTTCTTCCTTCTTCATCTTCTTCTTCTTCTTCTTCTTCCTTCTTCATCTTCCTTCTTCTTCCTCCTCCTCCTCTTCTTCTTCTCCTTCTCCTCCTCCTCCTCCTTCTTCCTCTTCCTCTTCTTCTTCCTTCTTCATCTTCTTCTTCCTTCTTCTTCTTCTTCTTCTTCCTTCTTCATCTTCCTTCTTCTTCTTCTTCCTCCTCCTCTTCTCCTCCTTCTCCTTCCTCTTCTTCTTCTTCCTTCTTCTTCTTCTTCTTCCTTCTTCTTTTTCTTCTTCTTCTTCTTCTTCCTTCTTCATCTTCTTCTTCCTTCTTCTTCTTCTTCTTCATCTTCCTCCTCCTCCTCCTCCTCTTCTTCTTCTTCTCCTTCTCCTCCTTCTCCTCCTCCTTCTTCCTCCTCCTCTTCTTCTTCTTCTTCCTTCTTCATCTTCTTGTTATACTTGTATTTTTGTTGTGAGCCGCCCTGAGTCTTGGGGGAAGGGTGGCATATAAGTCTAATAAAATCAAATCAAATCTTCCTCCTCCTCTTCCTCCTCCTCCTCCTCCTTCTTCTTCCTTCTTCTTCTTCTTCTTCTTCCTCCTCTTCTCCTCCTCTTCCTTCTTCTTCCTCTTCTTCTTCCTCCTCCTCCTCCTCCTCCTCCTCTTCCTCCTCTTCTTCTCCTCCTCCTCCTCTTCTTCTTCTTCCTCCTCTTCCCACTTTCTTCTTCCTCCTCTTCCTCCACTCTCCCTTTCCCCACTCCTCCTCCTCTTCCTCCCTCCCTCCCTCTCCCCCTCCAACTTCCTCCCATTGCCTTCTTTCTCCTTCTCCTTCCTTTCTCCTCCCCTCCCCCCCGTTCCTCCTCCTCCTCCTTTTCCTCCTCCCTCGAGCCCAGCCTGCCCTCCCCGTCGGGGGCCCTTTGGGGCGGCAGGGGTTAATCTCTGGCTGCAGCGGGCTAGTAACTCCGCCTCCCGTCCTCGGCACCTGGCGTCGCGCAGCCAGTTGCTCGGCGGCGGAGTCCGGGGCGGGTTGGCGGAGGCGAAGAGGGGGAGAGAATGTGACAAGTGGCGGCGGCGGCGGCGGCGGCTCTCACTGTTGCCTTGGGAGGCCTCCCGCACCTGTCTCGCGGCCGGGAGAGCCGTCCGAGCCGCCCGCCGACCAGCCGGAGCGACCGCCTCCTTCGCCCAGCCGGAGCGGCTGTGCACCAGAGGGGTGTGTGTGTGTGCGTGCGTGCGCGTGTGTGTGCAGGAAAGCCAGGGGGAGGGGGGAAGAGGCGCGTTGGAACCCAGCGAGAGAGGGAGGGGAAGAAAAGAAAGAAAAGAAAAAGAAAGACAGAAAGGAGAGACGGAAGGAAGGAAGGAAGGAAGGAAAGGAAGGACATGACTTCTTCATTCAAGCTGGATTTTCTGCCAGAGATGATGGTCGACAGCCGCTTGCTCGTTTCCGACAGAATGTAAGTGCCCCAGTGCGGACTTTATTAAACTCCCGGGTCGCCTGGTCGTCGGAACGGAGACCTGGGTCTAATGCCTGCTCGGGCTTTTCCACCGGGACGGGGGGGTGGGGGGTGTCTTCTTGGGCTGTGTGTGCGTGCGTGCGCGTGTGTGTGCGTGGGGAGGTGTTCTTCTTTCTTTTCTTCTTTTCGAGTGGTGGTCCCGGGAGGTTTTCTTGGGGGCTCCGTCAACAAAAGCATCGCCTTTTCCTCCCTCCCACCCACCCACCCACCCCCTTCGCGACTTCCAAGGCAACTAAGCCGAGGTTGCGAGTGGTATGTGTGTGTAGGGGGGGGTTGTTGCGGGAAGGACTGATCCCCCCCCTCGCCCTTGTCCCTTGCAAATTCTCCCTTGCGCGTGTGGATGGGTGTGCAAGCGTCTCTCTCTCTCTCTCTCTCTCTCTCTCTCTCTCTCTCTCTCTCTCTCTCTCTCTCTCTCTCTGTGTGTGTGTGTGTGTGTGTGTTCACGCGTGCATTCCCCCCTTCTTCTTCCTCCCCATCTACTCCACCCCTCCCGGCTTCGGCTGCCTCTTCTCGTCTCTTTTCCCCCAGAGCCGCAGCGTTTGATCGGTAACGTATCTCTATCTGGAACGCCGCTTCTAAAGATAGCCGTGGATGGATGGTGGGAGGGGGGGAGAGAAGAGAGAGAGAGAGAGAGAGAGAGAGAGAGAGAGAGAGAGAGAGAGAGAGAGAGAGGGAGAGGGAAGGAGGGAGAGAAAAAGAGCCGAGAGGAAGAAGTACGGTTTTATTCTACTTAAGCGCGTGGAAGGAGGAAGAAGACGGAGGAAAGAAATTTTTGCAAAAGGCGTGCTCCTTAAAACGCACCCCAAGCGCCTCTACAGACAGCATCCCTTCGGCATCAGATTTTTCTTTTATTTGGTTCGTGGACGAGGGGGGGGGAGGTTTGCCGTAATCAATTCAGAATCAAGACCCGGGAGGGGTGGGGGGGGGAACCCAGCAAACAGTAAATTAGTCGCGGAGATCAACTGCCTGCAGATGCAAATAATAATAATAATAATAATTAAAAAGAAAATGACCTGGTTTTGTAATAGCGTGGAAGAGAAATTAGATCAGGCGATTTGACCCCGTTCTGGATTCTGTGTAGAATCGTTCCTGTAGGTGGGAATGAAAAGGCTGGCGAGATCTGTGGAGAAATGCTGTCTGCTGGAATTTGAGGAAGACAAACAACCCTAGGTTAATTCCTCTCTTTCTCCCCCCCCCCCGCCGCTGCTTTTTGTTGTTGTTAGTCTTAAAGTTTGATGTACTGGAGGCCAGCTCTGGTTAAGAAAAGTGCTCTTCCTGAGTCTTCTCCAAACAAAGCAAAAAAATCCTGAATTTTAAAATCAAAACGGAGAGACAGAAATAGAGGAGAGAGAGAGGAGGAAGGAAGGAAGGAAGGAAATTAAGAAATGAAGAAAGGAAGGAAAGAAAGAAATTAAGAAATAAAGGAAGGGAAGGAAGGAAGTAAGGAAGTAAGGAAGGAACTTAAGAAATAAAGGAAGGCAGGAAAGGAAGGAAGGGGAAGGAAGGAAGGAAGGAAAGAAATTAAGAAATAAAGGAAAGAAGGAAGGGGAAGAAAGGAAGCAAAGAAAGAGAAAGAAAGAAAGAAAGAAAGAGAAAGAAAGAAAGAAAGAAAGAAAGAAAGAAAGAAAGAAAGAAAGAAAGAAAGACAGACAGACCATGGCTTATTATTACTATTGCAAAATTGGTACTTGGGCATATATGCTTAGAGAAAAAAAAATATGCTAAAGGAGTAACACTGAATTAAACTTTGTGCATGGTCCTCAAAAGGACAGTTTGGATTTTTTTCAGCTTTTCACATGATCTAGTCTTGATCACACTGTAAATTCATTCAGAGTGACAACATCTAATTCTCCGCCGTGCGCCTTACCCCACCCGTGGCCAACATTGGATTTCTCTAGAAGAGCTATTTCTGAAATAGCCATCTGTTTTAGCAGCTGCAGGTTGCCAAGTTGTTAAAAGTGGTGGTGGTTGGGGGGGGAATTCTTATTTAATAACAGTGATCCTTTCTTTCAAATGCATTGTGGAAAATACACTTCTATCCTTGATTGGTCCCTTATGTTTTTCAGAGTTAGATAATCCCGCATTAAGGTTACTGAGTTTCTTTGTGTTTGTAGAATTGATATTTTATTGGGTCCAGATTCACTGTAACACTGGCTAAAAGTCTTTGACAGAGATGAGGGGTGTCATTACTTTTCATCCATGAATGGAAGATTGAAACTCTAAAGTAGTAAGTAGAAGGAACCTCAAGACACAAATCCTTGATTTCTGTCCTTCTTTCGTGCAGTCGGCTTACACAATTTTCTTTCCGGCTCTCAAGTTAGTCATAAAAACAAAGATAATGGCTAATAAACCTCTCTGAACCCTAGTCTCTCTATAGTGGTTTGTGGACATGCCACTTCAATTTATGGAAATGCTTCCTTAATTGACCTGCTGCGCCACGTTCTTCCCAAATCTGGTTTTATCAACCTTCAGTGGCATTTGAAAGGAGTTCTCGAGAAACCACAGTTTTTTCAAACATCTGCACAGTTAGCCAGATGCTGAGTCTGAATTTGGCATTTTTGTTATTATTGACCGAGGTACACCCATTCTATCCCGCTAGTTGAAAATAAGCAAAGTTATATTTTGCTTAGATAAAGCTTTCCTTCTGCTTCCCTCCACCCAGCAGCAAAGAAGCACAAGCTGTATCTGTGGCCATTCTTCTATCTTTTGTTTTTTTGGGGCTGATCTTATTGTGTGATCTCATCGCAGTGGAGAAATGGAATTTAGCGAACAGCTGCAAAGATTGGTCCTTGTTTGCAACTGTCATCCAACAAGGATAATTAATGCAAAAATAATGGTATAAACTAGGAATGACTGGAGAAGGAACTTTGCGTGGCCCCTTGAGTTTAAATTAGAACAGGAGGTGTGTTGTGTGGTTTATGTAGTACTGGCTGGTTTGATCAGCATGCTTAGAAGGTTTTGGGGGTACCTAACTCCATCCAGGAAGCCTCTGAAATCAGCCATAAACATGATTGAAAAATGTGCGCTGCCTGATTGCTCATGACGAATTGTTACAATCATGTTGTCCTTTTTCGAGAGCCCGCAACAATGTCCAAACTGCACACACCAGATATCTCTTCCTTATGGTGCCTGTTGGGTGAGCTGCTTAAAATTTTGAGGTTTTCTTTCCATGTAAGGGTGCTATCTGTTTGAATCCCCTTGGGTGAGAATTCATATGAAGTGATAGAAAACGAGATGGGAACAGAGTCTGAAGATTATGCCCTGGGGAGACCCTTAAGTTTATTTTATAAGCCGGACCACGGAATTTGATCTTTTGTGACAGGTCGGATTTTTTTTTTTAAATAAAATGTAAAAGATAACTAGATACAGACTGGAAAGGGTGGGGATGTGCTCTGAGCCTTTTGTGCTGGTTTCCCAACTGAGTCATTTTAAACAGGATTTGGTTGCTGGGTGGTGATGCCTATGTTTTCGGAGATAGCAGATAAAATTCGGATCGCCTTGACATCCTATCGGTTTGAATTCCACGCTGTTCCTTTCCATCCTTTGAAACTTGATTCGCAGCCCAGATTTTGGCAGAATTAAAAAACAAACTCGGGCCTTCTCCTTATCAGCGGTGGGTTTTATTTCTTGCTGGGTTAATAATATTCCAGTTGGGGATGCAGTTATGCTGGCTGTACAAAGCAGTATGAACCAAATAAGGTTGCTGTTTTCTAATACTTGTTTCCTTGGGCTCCCGGTGCTAATTCTAAAGGTATATGTGGTTTTAGTTCCTTTTTTTTTTTCCCTAGAAGTAGCTACTGCCACAGTCTGGGCAAAATAAGCAGGACAAGGAAATCCAGGGGTTCTATGTTGTACAATACCAATTGTAGAAAAGGCAATCCTCAAGTGTAGTCATGAAGAAGTGGAATTTTCAATTTTGTGCCCTTGATTAAAAGAGCTCACACGGTGATGGTGTCTTAGCCAGAAATCCCAAAAGCTGTCGTTAGAAGGACCATCCAACCGTATCTGGGGAGGTTGTAGAGTCGGGCTATTCTACTTCCATCACTGGACGTACGCCAGAGAGGACAATTACATCCATCCTGATCCCACTCATTTCTTTAGCGGCATAACCCCTTCATAGGAGCAGAACAGGTCAACGTCATTTCAGAACTGGTCTTCATCTTTTCTGCTGTTGCTTCCAATCCACCTTGATCAGTCACCTTGATCCAAAGAGACACGATTTTTTTTTGCTACTTGGAGGGACGGGGAAAACATCTGCATGGACCAAGTGTATGCATATGGTGCTTCTTTCTTTGTTGACCTGGGTCAACTAAAATAGTCTGGAAAAAAAAAAGGAACGATCTACAAATATATAGCCAGATGTGGGTGAAGATTCGTTCTCCGAGCTCGTGGGTTGGTTTCTAAACGTTTCATTACCAGGCTAGGCAACATCTTCAGCAGAGCCCAGGGGATGTCAGTGGCTTCAGGTATGTTTCAGGTGTGCAGTTCAAAAGTGTTTTCAAGATGGAGAAATGTTGCTGGAATACCTTACTCAGCGGATGCATTGTAGGTATCAAGTTACTTCTTGCATCCAGTTACTTCTTGCAAAGACCCAGAGAAACAGATAATATGTTTGCTTAATGTCCCATTGGTCTTAAGATGACCGTGTTATCTTAAGCAAACTCACTTAGATAAATAGATTCTGCCTACATCTCGTGATTATTATTATTATTATTATTATTATTATTATTATTATTATTATTATTATTATTATTATTATTATTATTATTATTATTATACACAAAAGTTACCTTTTGCCTTGGCGGAGGCCACAGGTCCACAAACATGCTTACTTATAGGGGAAAATGCATTGTTTTGGTTGAAATAACTAAAAAAACACACATCAGTATGTGCTTATCACATCCATGGTTGGTTCTGGATGAGATTGATCACCTTCTGCCTTTATAATCACACTGTTATATCCATGTTGAGAAATGGCAACCTTGATAACTGACTTGGCAATTTGGACAAGATTTACTATTGGAACCAATGGCCTCACCTCTTTCCATCACCATTACCACTACAAACATCTCAAACCCAATTGATCATTGGCAAATGGAATGGAGTTTTCTGCTTCAGCGCTTCAAAATTGTGTTACTGAAGTTGGATATTTTATCAGAGAACATCATGAGGTTTTTGAGATACCCCTGAAAAAAATGCCACAAGCCCTTCATTGAAATGATGAGTTTTTGAATTTCCTTTCCTTAGCTTGAGATGGATCAGATTCTTTTCTTCATCCGTGCCCTAATCCTAATTACACAGCAGGCGACAATGTATTTGCGTAGGTGGTGCATTTTCCTACTCCAATATTAGCAGGACTAGAGCAGTTAATTTATCTCTATAGGATATGATTGTCTGCAAAGCATATTTCCTGAGAGGAAAAAATCTGCTAGAAATTCCTTGGGAACAGAACCTTTGTAGGTTACTGCAGAGCTGAAATATTCAAGTGCATATAAAAATAGTAAACTGCCAAACAGGCATTGCAAAAAGACTTTCATAGTCTCCACATTCCCTTTCTCTAGTGCCTAGCGCTTGAAAGAAAGCACGTCCCTTGTTATCAGCTGTTGTTTGATTTCTGCTTTTTTATTGTATGTTGGTTTGTATTTTGGCAGACAGTTCTATCATTGATCTGGGTAGCTGTATCTTTTCAAATTGTTACATATAAATTGTGGGTTAATCACTTCCATTTCCTTTGTCAACCATTGATGCAAATCACAAGAAAGAAGAGGGGTTTTTTTTAAAATAAAGAATGAAAATTAAAAGCTGCAAATCACAAGAAAGAAGAGGATATTTTTAAAAAATAAAGAATGAAAATTAAAAGCTTCAAAACTGATTAGGTATGTCACAGATAGATAGATAGATAGATAGATAGATAGATAGATAGATAGATAGATAGATAGATAGATAGTAGATAGACAGATAGACGACAGCAGAATTTTTATCCTTTTTGTATTCTTATAATTGTTATATAATAACAAGGTCCACAGTGTTAATTTTATTTGGAATAACTACTACATTCACAGGAGGTTATTATTAATAATCATTAGTATTATTGATAATGGTGCTGGCACTGTAATTATGCCTGTGAATCTCAACATAATAAATAATTAAATCAAATGAGCCACTGACTTATAAACAAATAAGAAGGGAGAAAACATGAGATTAGAGCAAACTGGAGGATCTTTAATTTTTGAAAAAAAAACAGGTATAGTATTTTGTTAATGATGGTATTGCATTGTTTTTACAACATAACCGTTTCCATCTACTAAATGCACGCTATAATCTCGCTTTTTCATTTGTTTCCCCTCTCTCCAAATTAAACCTTAAGGACTCGCAGAGTTTATTTACTTTAATTTTTTTAAAAAAAAAGGTTTTAAATGTTATTCTAAATATTTCAAAGTGGGATGCAGCATTTTATCTAATAGCCTGGTATTTTATGGTTGATTTTTATGGAGGCAATCAAGCACCATAATTAATCCTCAATGTGCTTTAAATAGATAAATAAATAAATAAAACTGCCGGAATGACAGAATGGAGAATAGAATGCAAGCAGCACTTGGCTCTTTAAGGATTCATGGAACATGAGGAATGTACTGTATATCTCCGAAAACTGATCTTCTAGATATTACAATAGGAAACTGATGCATCATCAAATAGACATATCATATCAAAAAATCCCTGATTCTATTCTGAATTTATACGCTTCTCTTTTGGTTTTGATCTGATCTGATTATTTCTTTTTCTGGGGGTAGTGTTATCCTGTGACATAGATTTGGGGATGCAGTAGTACAAGTGAGGTGCGAACGTTATAATGAGAATAGAATAGAATAGAATAGAATAGAATAGAATAGAATAGAATAGAATAGAATAGAATAGAATAGAATAATTCTTTATTGGCCAAGTGTGATTAGACACACAAGGAATGGGTCTCTAGTGCATAAGCTCTCAGTGTACATACAAGCAACAAAGTGATAAATCATAAATCATAAGATACTATCATAAATCACAAGATACAGCCAACAAAGTGATAGTCGTAAGAGACCAATAGGTAATAGGAAAGATGACAAGGATAATAGTAATACAGCAATACTACATGGGTAAATATCATTAGGCATAAGGCTGTGATTTGGGAATTAAGCATTTAGCAGAGTGATGGCAGGAGGGGAAAAACTGTCTTTGTGTCTAGTTGTCTTGCCATGCAAGGCCCTATAGCTGTGGGGAGAAGTCTATGTCCAGGATGTGAGGGGTCTGTAAATATTTTCTCAGCCTTCTTTCTGACCCACGCAATATACAGGTCCTCAGTGGAAGGCAGACTGATTGCAATTTTTTTTTTCCTGCACTCCGAACTACTCATTGAAGACTGTATCTCTCCTGTTCGGTTGTGGTACCAAACCAGTTATAGAAATACAAATGATAGACTCAATAATTTCTCTGCAGAACTGTCTCAGCAGCTCCTTCAGGTCCTACAATTGCCTAAAATGCTTGAGGTGAGGATAAAGAATCTGCTTGGAAAATAAAAAACTAATTAGATTGGCCCAGTGGAGTAATTGCAGGACGATTATTCTCACTTGCGTCTTTCATTGCTTCAGCCACAATTCCCAAGATCAATACTGGGTAGAGAGGAAACATCTTGCATTTTATGCAAGATGTCCGAAGCTTTTGCGCAAGGAAGGTCGTGGGGAACGTATGTAGCTCAATGGATTTGCAATTGCTTTTAACACCCCAAATCCTTGCTATTTCCGGGCTGAACTGAGAAGAAAATCTTGCACAGGCAGTCCTCGACTTATAACAGTTCGCTTAGTGACCGTTTGAAGTTATAATGGCACTGAAAAAAGTGACCCACATTTATGACGGTTGCAGTGTCCCAGGGTCATGTGATCCTCTTTTGCAAACATCTAGCAAGCAAAATCAACGGGGAAGCAGTTTCATGTAACAGCCATGTTACTAATTTAACAATGGCAGTGATTCACTTAACAACTGTGGCAAGAAAGGGGGCGAAATTCATTTAGCGAAGTTCTCAACAGAAATGTTGGGCTCAATGGTGGTCGTAAGCTTTTTTTTATCCGTCCATTGCAATACTCCTCGAATGCAAATACTTATTTTCATTTAGGATCATTTGGGCATGATTGTTTCCTATAGATCTATCCAGTCTCATTTTCTTATAACTCTGATTAAAAAAAACTGTATAAACTCAGTGGGTATTAAAATAGTCGGTCTTAAAATGGATTTTCTCACATCGGGGATATTTTGAGAGCTGAGAACTATGTCAGAACAGTTGCGATGTGTCAAAGCTGGTGGGCAACTAACTTTCTGCATGGATTTTTTTTTTTTTTTTTGGTCAGAGCGTTAACACCCCGGATTAAAATTGCATTCCGTCAGTCTGTATCCAAAGTTATGTTGCCTCTACAGGATGTATTCCTCAAAAAGATGGACAATCCTAAATTTGATGGGCCACGCCAAGCCAACATTTAAGAAACAATGAAACTTTGAGATCATCTTTAGCCAGATATTTTATTTACAGTGAATAAGGAGTTGTTTCAGATATAAACCTCCCTCTCTGGATTCCAAGATAACTGTCAACCCAATGCGCAGCAGCAGTAAAAAAAAGCAAATTCCATGCTTAGCACGATTAGGAAGGGAATCGAAAATAAGTCAGCAAGTGTTGTATTGCCTCTGTACAAATCGATGGTGAGACCACACTTGGAGTACTGTGTACAGTTCTGGTCACCGCACCTCAAGAAGGATATAATGGAACTGGAAAAGGTGCAAAAAAGGGCAACAAGAACGATCAAGGAAATGGAGCACCTCTCTTATGAAACCAGATTGCAACGCCTTGGTCTCTTCAGCCTTGAAAGACGGCGTTTAAGGGGTGACTTGATCGAAGTGTATAAAATCATGCATGGGATAGAAAAGGTGGATAGAGAAAAATTCTTTTCTCTATCACACAATACTAGGACAAGGGGGCACTCCCTAAAGCTCGTAGGTAAGAAAGTGAGGACAAATAAAGGGAAATATTTCTTCACCCAGAGGGTCGTTGGTTTATGGAATTCACTTCCAGAAGAGGTCGTGACAGCTG
This sequence comes from Bothrops alternatus, assembly GCA_034064705.1. Classification (NCBI taxonomy): domain Eukaryota; kingdom Metazoa; phylum Chordata; class Lepidosauria; order Squamata; family Viperidae; genus Bothrops; species Bothrops alternatus. The sequence goes on along the minus strand of JARGCV010000489.1, from coordinate 358,933 downwards.
TCAGCCTTGACAGCTTCAAGGCAGGGCTAGATAGATTCATGGATGCCAAGTGTATCGGTGGTTATTAAAACGGATGTCCATGTGCCGCCTCTATGTTGGTTGAGGCAGGCAGGATTCCCTTGAGTACCATTTGTTGGGGGTCAAGGGAAAGGGAGGGTTTTGCCTTCTCTTTCTGCTCAAGATCCCCATGTACAATTGGTGGGCCACTGTGTGACACAGAATGCTGGACTTGATGGGCTTTGGCCTGATTCAGCATGGCTCTTCTTATGTTCTTATGTTCTTATGTTCTTATTGTCCTTTTTTGTGTTGTTGTTTTTTTTGCTATTGTTGTTTTTTCAAATCTCCTAAAGCCCAATATGTTATTCCATCTGGAGATTCAAATTGACAGTTGATTTCATTGTAAAAACATGTTTCTATCCGTTTTTTGCTAGCATTTTCCCTTTTGTTCACAGCTTGATGCCCTTCAGATAATAACATTAAAATGATAACAGAAGTAATTGCTTGGTGTTTAAAACCGCCTTTAAAAAACAGCCTCTGCTTTATGTTTTTACCTTAAACTGGCTATATTCTAATGCAGGGGTGTCAAACTCAATTTCGTTGAGGGCCGCGTCAGCATTGCGGTTGCCCTCAGGGGGCCAGGTGGGTGTGGCCAGAGTGGGTGCAGCCTACTGGGTGGGCATGGCCAGCTCTACATTGTTCGCATCAAGGATTCCTGTGGGGGCCTGGGCAGGAGTGGGACAGATCTGAGGGTCTCTAGCAGAAAGGGGTGGGACCGGGGCAAGCGCCAAGGCATGGTCCACTGGAGGAGCCTCACCGTTCCTCTCACGCCATGTGGGGTGGGGCTTATGGAGCTGAGACTGAATGCGTTTCAGCATAGATGGCCACCACAAAATTGTACAATGGCTCCCGGCTGGCCTGGGCCAGGGCAAGGCAGCGGGGGCCGTTCCCTCACTGTTTCCAGGATGGCTTCGCGGGCCACATGAAACCATGTTGCGGGCCACATCCGGCGCCCGGGCCTTGTGTTTGACATGTCTGTTCTAATGCAAAGAGGAGAAATTTATAATCCTCTGATGATGTCGCTGAACTACTTTTCCCAGCTATCACCTTTCTGGAAGGATATTCTCATGATTTCTCCCTCTCCCCTTTGGCAAATAATAATAATAATAATAATGCTTGTGGTTCACCTTAAACATGTGTTGGGTTCTAAACTTCAGCTATTCCTCCTACTTATGACATTTAGGGCCCAAATTTCCGTAGCTAAGCGAGGAGCTCGTTACACGAGTCACACCTGATTGTGTGACCTTTTTCCTGCGGTTGTTAAGCAAATCACGGCAATTGTTAACCGAATTAGGTGTTTGGTAAGCGAATCCAGCTTCTCCTGGACTTTGCTCGGTGGAAGCCAAGTGGGAAAGAAGCAGATGATGGTCACGTACTCCTGAGATGCCGCAACCATCATCAATACAAGCCAGTTGCCAAACTCCCAAATTTTGATCATACGATTGTGTGGCATGCTACAATGGTCATAAGCGTGAAGACTAGCGGTAAATCACTTTTGTCAGTGCCATTGTAACTTTGAATCGTTGCTAAATGAAGGTTTGTAAATTACACTGTAAGTAGCCTCTGAAAGCCCCTAGAACAGGGGTCCTCAACTTTGGCGACTTTAAGACTTGTGGACTTCAACTCCCAGAATTTCTCAGCCAGCTTTCTGGGAGTTGAAGTCCACAAGTCTTAAAGTTGCCAAGGTTGAGGACACCTGCCCTAGAAAGCTCCTCCTTGTAGACTAATATAGGGCTTTTCAACCAGTGGTATGGGTACCACCTGTGGTACATTGGCACCTGGCAGGTGGTGCGTGACCATCCTAGAAAAGTGGTAGCTGGGAAGGGGAATGAACTGAACCAGTAGCAGCACCGCACAAGCCTGAGCGAGAGACGGCTGGAGCTGCAGGGCTGTCAGGGCTCAGCGGAAGCGCCAGGATCAGTGCCGCTTTTCAGCTGATTGGTGCTTTTTGGGGGTGTCAGGGCTCAGTGGAAGCACCAGGATCAGCGCCAGGCTCCAGCTGGAGCTCAGCGCTGATCCTGGTGCTTCTGCTGAGCCCTGAAGAAGCACCAATCAGTTGAAAAGCAGCACTGATCCTGGCGCTTCTACTGAGCCCAGAAGAAGTGCCGATCAGCTGGAATGTTGCAGCATCTCCAGGGTCTTGTGATTTACATTCAGATGCTTGGCAACTGATTCATATTTATGACAGTCACCGTGTCCCAGGGTCATGTGAAGTGACCAAAACCTGCTGCAACCACCCAGCAGATGGGGGAATAAAAACCAAACACCCCCCCACCCCACCCCCACTGCCAATCCTCAACAGAAATGCTCACAACAATGAAAACCTCAGATAGGAGGAAGAGCGCCGCCGGGCGGGCAGGCAGGTGTCTTGCTCGGCTGTGGCTTTTTCAGTGCCATTGTAACTTTGAACAGTCACTAAGCGAACTGTTGTAAGTCGAGGACTACCTGTACTTTATCACCTTTTTCCTTTTTTTTTTTTTTGGTCATCAAGTTTTTGACACCTTTGCTAGGCGACTGGTGGTACTCGGATGTTGCCATATCCTAAAAGTGGTACAATGGGTGAAAAGGTTGAAAAGCCCTGCACTAATACACACGTGCCTGTGAGAACTTTCCTCTTAGGTGTTGTTATTTTTTATTTAAAATGCTTCAATGCGATAGGAGCACCTTCTTTTTGGAGAAATTACATTGTTGTTCAATTGCTAAGTCATGATCAACTCTTCGTGGCCCCATGGGCCACAGCACTCTGGGGCCCCCACCCTCCACTTTCTCTCAAAGTTTGTCCAAATTCGTGTTCATTGCGTTGATGACACAATCTAGCCATCTCATCCTCTGCCATCCTCCTTTTCCTTTCGCCTTCCCTCTTACCCAACATCAGGGTCTTTTCCAAGGAGTTGGTCTTCTCATTTGGTGGCCAAAGTATTTGAGCTTCAGCTTTAGCATCTGTCTTTCCAAAGAATAGACAGGAGTTGATTTCCGTTAGGATTGACTGACTGGATCTCCTTGCACAAACTCAATTTCATTGAGGGCCGCATTAGCATTGCGGTTGCCATCAGGGGGCTGGGTGGGTGTGGCCAGGGTGGATGCGGCCTACTGGGTGGGCGTGGATGGAGTGGGTGTGGCCTACTGGATGAGCGTGGCCAGCGCTACATCATTCGCGTCAAGGGTGCCTGTGGGGGCCTGGGCAGCAGTGGGACAGATCTGAGGGTCTCTGGCAGAAGGAGGTGGGACCGGGGCAAGCGCCAAGGCATGGTCCACTGGAGGAGCCTCACTGTTCCTCTCAGGCCATGTGGGGGGCTGGATGGTGATGCAGGCTGCCCAGAGCCCTGGGCAGCAGAGGTCAAATGCCCAGCCTGGCCTTCGAGGACCCACGGCACCAAGCCCAGCCCCACTTCCTCAAGGCTGCTGCTCAAGGTTCTCCTGGTTCCTCGCTGTTTCCAGACGGCCTTGTGGAGCTAAGACTGAATGCATTTCATCATAGATGGCCACCACAAAATTGTTTATTGGCTCCTGGCCGGCCTGGGCCGGGACCAAGGCAGAGGGGGCCGTTCCCTCATTGTTTCCAGGCTGGCTTTGCGGGCCACATGAAACCACTTCGTGGGCCGCATCCGGCCCCCGGGCCTTGTGTTTGACATGTCTGTCCTTGCAGTTCAAGGGACTGCAAAGAGTCTTCTCCAACATAACAATTCAAAAGCATCAATTCTTCGGTGCTCAGCCTTCCAGTGGAAAAATTATAAGCGTCTTGATTAGAGATGTTGTGATACTGATATCCAACAATTTCTACTCTTGACACAATTGTGGTTAATAGTATTGTTGTTAAACAGCAAATGTTTGGCGGCAATGTTGTTGTTTATTTTCCACTTCCCAGCTATAAATTGTTCCAGAATTTTAAGTGAAATCCTGAAGCCCTGTCTCTGGCCCTTTGTATTGGATGAATTGTTGAGACAGATAAAACTGGCCTTGAAAGAGAATTATGGAAAATATGACTTGTCAATAGGCAAAAATACAGGAGAATTTGATTTGGCCACAGTGCAAAACTTGTTTCAAAAACAAAATATGCTCTCAGCAAAATGGTTTAGAATTGTTTTCTTTCCTTCCTTCTCCCTTCCTTTCCTCCCATTGGTCCACATAAAATTACTTTTAAAATGTTTTAAAAGAAGAACGCAGATGCAAAAGATAAGAAGCTGTTGCGTGTCTTGCAAATGGCATCTTACTGTGTCTCTTTTTTCTGACTGCCCCTCTTTAATGTGGAGTTACTTTTTCATTACCATTGTAACTGCGAATGTTTGCTAAGCAAAGCAGTCACTAAATGAGGCTACTTGTACCTTCTTTGCAAAGCATTGAGTAAGGATCCTGGGAAAAAGCAAGCTGGAAGGAATTTTAAAATGATAAAAGTAGCTGGAAGAGAGATTTGTTATCCAACTTGTACGTTTTTTTTAAAACGCAGCTACTTCAGTCTTTTTTTTTTTTTTTTTAAACACCCTGATTTCAGTTGTGGCTTACATTCATTCTTATGTGGTTGTATTCCTTTCTGTATAATGGGTGGAACCAATTGCCAACTGCTCCCCAAAAGCATATATAAGGGGTTCAAGAGATAATAATACTAGATAAAGGAAAATCTTGAAGGCAATTTGCAGCTGCACAGAAGCTTAAACATTTTGTTTAGCTCATTTTTTTTATTGTTCGCTCCAGGCAGTTTGCCAATATTCCTATAGACAATAAAAATTTCTCCATTGAGGTTTTTTAAGAGCTTTATTATTTTTTTTTCACAAGGTCTCAATGACTGACCAACAAACACGGCATTCAATAGTATATCCATTGTGTAGGAATTGTGGGAAAACTGGCAAGAGACACACAATAGGATTGGATTACACATAATCAAAAATAAATAGACATACTCCTGAGATTTTTAACAAGCTATTTCAGGAAGGGGCAGGTGAAGATCGAGAGAAAATATATCTTGAGCGGTTGCTATGGATAAGCGTGTTTTTTTTTCCTTCCTAGCTTTTTGCACTGTCAGAACTCACATGGTACATCTCTTTTAGGCCTAATCCCTTTTGAGATGGGTTGCTATAGGGATTGATAAAGGGATGGTATCTTCTATGAGTTTCCAAACTCTGCGTTCTAAGAACTTTGAACTTCCTTCTCTAAGACTGAAATTCTTTTTGAGATAACCGATAAGGAAAGTCAGTGGTTGCCAAGCATCACCATAAGCAGGACGAATCTGCCCATCTTCTCAAGAGCTGCCATCTCACAGAACACAGAATAATAGAGTTGGAAGGGACCTTGGAGGTCTTGTAGTCCAACCCCCTGCTTGAACAGAAGACCTTATACCATTTCAGTATAAGGTATAATTTTAGAAATTTCTCCTTAGTTCTAGGTTGCTTTTCTCCTTGGTTAGTTTCCATCCGTTGTTTCTCGTCTTGCTTTTTGGTGGTTTGAGAAATAGTTTGACCCCCGCGTCTTTGTAGGAACCCTTCAAATATTGGAAGACTACTATCATGTCTCCCCTAGTCCTTCTTTTTATAAGACTAGGCCAGAGGTAGGCAACCTTGGCTCTTTTATGACTCGTGGACTTCAACTCCCAGAATTCCTGAGCCAGCCATGCTGAGGGGAAAGGGAGAGGTTTCCAAGCTGAGCCATGCTGGCTCAGGAATTCTGGGAGCTGAAGTCCACGAGTCATAAAGCGGCCTAGGCCTAGGCCAGAGGTAGGCAACCTTGGCTCTTTTATGACTCGTGGACTTCAACTCCCAGAATTCCTGTGCCAGCCACGCTGAGGAGAAAGGGAGAGGTTTCCAAGCTGAGCCATGCTGGCTCAGGAATTCTGGGAGTTGAAGTCCACGAGTCATAAAGCGGCCTAGGCCTAGGCCAGAGGTAGACAACCTTGGCTCTTCTATGACTGGTGGACTTCAACTCCCAGAATTCCTGAGCCAGCCACTCTGAGGAGAAAGGGAGAGGTTTCCAAGCTGAGCCCTGCTGGCTCAGGGATTCTGGGAGTTGAAGTCCACGAGTCATAAAGCGGCCTAGGCCTAGACCAGAGGTAGACAACCTTGGCTCTTTTATGACTGGTGGACTTCAACTCCCAGAATTCCTGAGCCAGCATGGGGGAACTATGGCCCCTTCATGACTTGTGGACTTCAACTCCCAGAATTCCTGAGCCAGCATGGCTCAGCTTGGAAACTCTCCCTTTCCCCTCAGCATGGCTGGCTCAGGAATTCTGGGAGTTGAAGTTCATGAGTCATAAAGCGGCCTAGGCCTAGGCCAGAGGTAGACAACCTTGGCTCTTTTATGACTTGTGGACTTCAACTCCCAGTTATAATACATCTTTTTTGTATTATAACGATCAGAACTGGAAGCAGTACTCCAAGTGTGGTCTTACCAAGGCTTTGTAAAGTGCTACTAGAACGTATCCCTCTATTAATGCAGCCTAGGACTGTGTTGGCTTTTTTGGCTACTGCCCCACATTGTTGGCTCACATTTAAGTGACTGTCCTCTAGGACTCCAAAATCCCTCTCACAGCTGCGGGCATTAAGCCAAGTTTCAGTCTCAAGCAAGCATCTCTGAAGAGGGCTGGAGGACTTGCTTCCCCCTTAGTTCACGGATTCCAACAGTATGTCACGTGGACCGTGACTTTGCAAGATGCAATTCCTGGGTACCAATGAGAGCTTTTAGCGGGAAGTCCCTGGAGCATAATCCCTTGCATAATTCATTGCAGTTGCTTGCCACGACTTGATTTCCCTTCCACCACCACTGATTTACTTCCCTGAGGAAATACTGTTCCTTGACCAACCAGCAGTGTGAAAGCTAGCCCAATGTAGATTAGTCCTCGGCTTATGACCATAACAGGGATAAGAATTTCCATTGCTAGGCAAGACAGTTGTTAAACGAACTAGGCCCGCTTTTACTATAGCACTAGCACTTAGACTTATATGCCACCCCACAGTGTTTTACAGACCTCTCCAAGCATATTTATTGCCCCCCAACAATCTGGGGTCCTCATTTTACTGTCCTTAGAAGGATGGAAGGCTGAGTCAACCTTGAGCCGGGCAGGATCGAACTGCTGGCAGTGGGCAGAGTTAGCCTGCAATACTGCATTCTAACCACTACACCACCACATCCCTCCCTCCCTCCCTCCCTCCCTCCCTTCCTTCCTTCCTTCCTTCCTTCCTTCCTTCCTTCCTTCCTTCCTCTTACCAATAACACCAAGACTTATATACCGCTTCACAGTGCTTTTACAGCCCTTTCTAAGCGGTTTACAAATGTCAGCCTATTGCCCCCAACAATCTGGGGGTCCTCATTTTACCATCCTCGGAAGGATGGAAGGCTGAGTCAACCTTGAGCCGGTCAGGATCGAACTCCTGGCAGTAGGCAGAGTCAACCTGCAAGACTGCATTCTAACCGCTCTGCCACGAGGGCTCTTCTCCTTTTGCCGCACTGCAGTTGTTAAGTGAGCCATACGGATGTTAAGTGAACCTGGCTTTCCCCATTAGCTTGGCTTGTGGCAAGTCCGCTGGGAAGGTCGCAACTGAGGATCACATGACCCTGGAATGCTGCAACTGTCATAAATACGTGCCAGTGGCCACACGTCAGAATTTTGATCCCATGAACACGGGGATGGTGCAGGGGTCATAAGCGTGAAGAATGGCTGTAAAGTCACCTTTTTCAGGGCTGTTGTAACTCTGAATGGTGCCAAAACCGAATGGTTCAACCTTGGCTCTTTTATGACTGGTGGAGTTCAACTCCCAGAATTCCTGAGCCAGCATTGCTGAGGGGAAAGGGAGAGGTTTCCATGGTGAGCCATGCTGGCTCAGGAATTCTGGGAGTTGAAGTCCACCAGTCATAAAAGGGCCAAGATTGCCTACCCCTGTTCTAGGAGGCTCACCGCTTACAACAGGAGGACTTAGAACAGGGGTAGGCAACCTTGGCTCTTTTATGACTGGTGGACTTCAACTCCCAGAATTCCTGAGCCAGCATTGCTGAGGGGAAAGGGAGAGGTTTTCAAGCTGAGCCATTAGTCTCAGGAATTCTGGGAGTTGAAGTCCACCAGTCATAAAAGAGCCAAGGTTGCCTACCCCTGGTCTAGCTGTACAAGTACGCCTCGGCTGATGACCGTAATTGAGCCCAAAATTTATGTTGCTGAGTGAGACAGTCGCTAAGCGAGTTTTGCCTCATTTTACGATGTCTCTTGCCACGGTTGTTAAGTGAATCGCTGCAGTTGCTAAGTTGTTAAGCAAATCTGATTTCCCCCATTGACTTTGCTTGTAAGACGGTCGCAAAAGGGGAATCAGATGACCCCCCCGGGGGACACAGCGACTGGCCTAAATATGACCCAGTTGCCAAGCATCCCGAGTTTTGATCACATGACCCACAGGGATGCTGCTACGGTCGTACGTGTGAAACACAGTCCTCTTTGGTCAGTGCCGTTGTAACTTCAAACAGTCACTAAGTGAAGTGTTATAAGTTGAGGAGCGCCTCTGTTTTGCTCCCACTCCTATTCGGTTTTTCCCTTCGATAGGCCACTTCCCTCGTCCTCTGCAGCCCACGCGGTAGCGACGCTGAGACATCACAGCCTGGTTTCTCACAAGTGCACTTCATTTGTCCGAAATGGACCCAGATAATTGAGAGTTATTAACTTGAAGCAAAGGTTGAATGATATTTGGAAATCTGCAGAAAAAAACAGGGCTGTTTTTCTAACGAAAGCTGTGTCTGGTTGCCTTGCCTGCCTTTGGGTTTTTTTATGAGCGAAGACTGCTGCTTGATGACAGTCAATCACTAAGCCTTATTCACACCGTGAATAGATTTCAGGAACAAGCCGGGGATATTTTTGGCATCTCAGCTGGGAGCCTCTGATAAGTAACATTCTGTTCTAGAATTTTCTCTGGAAAAATTATGGGAAACAGAAGAGCCAGATTGGTGGCGCAGGCAGAAAAAATCGGAAACGGAGAACAGATTGGTGGCGCAGGCAGAAAAAATCGGAAATGGTCCTGCCAGGCGTGGTTATCTCCCCACAACCAGCAAGCCGGTTTCCAACCGTTATCGCCCAAATATCCTGCAATGCCACATTGACAGTGCAAAATCCAGGGCACATGGCCATGGGGGGAAGCATGCATCTGTGTCTCGGCAGGTAGAACTTGCAGGTAATTCCAAACCTGTTTAGACATTCAGTAGGTCCTTGCAATCTCAGGTTTGGAAAACCAGCTACTGCTTGTAGTGAAAGAGATACACCTGGGAGGCAGGTAAATTACAGCTATTCCTCAATTTGCAACCATTTGAGCTATGGTGGCGCAGTGGTTAGAATGCAGTATTGCAGGCTAATTCTGCATTCCATTGCCAGCAGTTCGATCTTGACCTGCTGAGGGTTGATTCAGCCTTCCATCCTTCCGAGGTTGGTAAAATAAGGACCCAGATTGTTGGGGGGCAATAGGCTGACTTGGGAAACTGCTTAGAGGGGGCTCTAAAGCATTGTGAAGCGGTATATAAGTCTAAGTGTTATTGCTATTGCTGTAGCTGATCCGATGTTGCATTAGGAGCCCTGGTGGCGCAGTGGTTAGAATGTAGTATTACAGGCTAACTCTGCCCACTGCTAGGAGTTCGATCCTGACCAGCTCAAGGTTGACTCAGCCTTCCATCCTTCCAAGGTTGGTAAAATGAGGACCCAGATTGTTGGGGGGGGGGAATAGGCTGACTCTGTAAAATGCTTAGAGAGGACTGTAAAGTACTGTGAAGCAGTATATAAGACTAAGTGCTATTGCTATTTGTTTAGAAACCATTCAAAGTTGCAAAAATACTAAAAAACGGGGCTTACAACAGTCCTCGCACTTACAACCATCTCAGCATCCCCACAGTATGTACTCAAAACTTGGACACCTGGTGACTGGAATATATTTAGAACAGTTGCAGGATCTGGTAGTTATGTGGTCACTATTTGCGACCTGCCCAGCTAGCCTCCAACAGGCAAACTCAATGGGGGAAGCCTGCACACTGCACACTGGCTGAGGAATTCTGGGAGTTGAAGTCCACAAGTCATAAAAGGGCCAAGTTTGAAGACCCCTTGACTTGTGGACTTCAACTCCCAGAATTCCTCAGCCAGCATGCCTGGCTGAGGAATTCTGGGAGTTGAAGTCCATAAGTCATAAAAGGGCCAAGTTTGAAGACCCCTGTCTTAAATCTAACAAACAAAATGGAGGCTGGCTGAGGAATTCTGGGAGTTGAAGTCCACAAGTCATAAAAAGGCCAAGTTTGAAGACCCCTGTCTTAAATCTAACAAACAAAATGGAGGCTGGCTGAGGAATTCTGGGAGTTGAAGTCCACAAGTCATAAAAAGGCCAAGTTTGAAGACCCCTGTCTTAAATCTAACAAAAAAATGGAGGCTGCCTGAGGAATTCTGGGAGTTGAAGTCCACAAGTCATAAAAGGGCCAAGTTTGAAGAGCCCTGGTTTAACTGCTGCATGATTCACTTAGTAACTGTGGTGATTCTCTTAAAAACCATGGCAAAAAAAAAAGTTGTAAAATCAGGTGTGATTCACTTAGCAATCTCCCTGCTTAGCAATCGACGTCCCGATCCCAATCGCGGTCATAAGTCAAAGACTATCTGCAGGTAATTGGTTCATTTGCATGTGAAATAAAGCTAGCTGATTTACTTGAGGCAGGAAATAAGCCTTATTTTGGTGGAAGCTATGGATGACATCATTCCTTATCCAAATTCGAAAACAGGCTGGTCATGCCAAATGAGCAGAAGCTGAGATTTGTCACTTCTGTAGCCCAGCAGGAACTGGGTTTAGTGACTATCTCCTTGGCAGGAAATAAACTCTACCTAAAAAACAAACAAACGGGGGAAAAAACCAACCCTACCTTGCAAAGGTGAACAAAGACGCAAAAGATTCAAGGCAGGATAATTGTTGGAAGTCCAAGCACAGTAAAAATATCATAGCCAAATAGTTTCCAGACGCTTGCATCCAGCACCAGATGACACTTGCATCCAGCACCATTTTTTTCTTTCTTAGAGTGGGTGGCTGTTTAAAATAGAGACAATCCCCATGTGATTTTTCTTCCTACCCAATTATTTCAACCACAAAGAGGGCTTTGTTCCACATCCTGATTTCTAAGGGGTGATTCATAGGGGAGCCTCCATATTGATGAAGCTGCTGAGTAATTGCAACAGCCAACAGATCTGGCAGCCATCACAGCTACCCAAAGGGAGAAGGCATTCATGGAAACTCTAGTGCTGTGCTCTAGGGCTGAAGTCAGGGCTTAGTATAGTAAGACGACTTGTTGAGATCCTTTGCTGATGCTGACTTTTTCCTAAATTACAGAATAACAGAGTTGGAAGGGGCCTTGGAGGTCATCTAGTCCAACCCCATGCTCAGGCAGAAAATCCTATACCATTTCAGACAAATGGCTGTCCATCTCTTCTTTAAAAAATCTCCAGTGATGGAGCACCCACAACTTCTGGAGGCAGGTTGTTCCACTCATTAATTGTTCTGACTGCCAGGAAATTTCTCCTTAGTTCTAGGTTGCTTCTCTCCTTGATTAGTTTCCATTGCTTCCGTTGCCTAGACCAGGGGTAGGCAACCTTGGCTCTTTTATGACCCGTGGACTTCAACTCCCAGAATTCATGAGCCAGCCATGCTGAGGGGAAATGGAGAGTTTTCCAAGCTGAGCCATGCTGGCTCAGGAATTCTGGGAGTTGAAGTTCACGAGTCATGAAAGAGCCAAGGTTGCCTACCCCTGGCCTAGACAGCCATCTGTCTGAAATGATGTCATTGGCATCTCGCAAGGAGTGAAGTGCAGTCTCTCTAGCCTTCCAACTTTCTGGTTCTCCTTATGCAACTGGAAGAAGAAACAAGTGAAACCTGGAGAAGAAACAAGTGATTGAGTGGTGAAACATTAGCAATGCAAAAGCCGGGTGACACCGGAAATAATTTTCTTGGTGGAATCACTTCCTAGGTGAAAAGAGGCACTACAATACAGTTGAGAGAGCATTTGCTCAGCACCAAAATAGATTTTGCTTCGCTGCTGGGCATTAATGCAGTTACTTGCGGGAGGTGATGATGATGATGATATATCATATGCTAACAACCAGTGACTGCAAAGAAATACACTCCTTCCATCCCCCCCCCCATCCAGTCTCAATTGTCAGTAGAAGTTGAGACTCTAGAAAGAGTACAGAGAAGAGCAACAAAGATGATAAGGAACGGTTGCTGGAATTGGGAATGTCTGGTTTAATGAAGAGAAGGACCAGGGGGGACATGATAGCAGTCTTCCAGTATCTCAGGGGCTGCCACAAAGAAGAGGGAGTCAAGCTATTCTCCACAGGGCCTGAAGGCAGGACAAGAAGCAACGGATGGAAACTAACCAAAGAGAGAAGCAACTTAGAACTAAGGAGAAACTTCCTGACAGTTAGAACAATTAACCAGTGGAACCACCTGCCTCCAGAAGCGGTGAATGCGCCAACACTAAGTTTTTAAGAAGAGACTGGACAGCCATTTGTCCAAAATGGTATAGCATTTCCTGCCTGAGCAGGGAGTTGGACTAGATGACCTCAAAGGTCCCTTCCAACTCTAGTAGTAGTAGTAGTAGTAGTAGTAGTAGTAGTAGTAGTAGTAGTAGTAGTAGTAGTAGTAGTAATACCGGTAGTACCTATCATTCCATCTACCTGCCATCACAATTGACAAGGCTTCTTGGATGTGAAACAAAGCATTTTGTTCTTCTTCTTCCTCAAAGAAACAAACCCAGTCCAATTGCTTTTTGAAAAAGCACCTTTGAGATAACTATGACCCAGATGACTGAGACCCTCCACAGACATATCATCAAGTGGTTGTTGACTCTTAGCGGCCACATAGATTTTCTTCCTGACAATCCATCTCTACCCTGGTCTTTTAGGTCTTCCGATAGTAGACCTAATGGACCAGGATACTTGCGGGACTGTCTTCTGCCTCATAAATCCCAGCGACCGGTTAGGGCGCATAGGGTTGGCCTCCTACGAGTCCCGTCTGTTAGACAATGTCATCTGGCGGGGCCTAGGGCAAGGGCCTTCTCCGTTGCTGCCCCAGCCCTCTGGAACCAACTTCCCTGCTCCCTCCCTCCTAGCTTTCCGTAAATTGCTGAAGACACATCTATGCCGACAGGCTTGGGGCATATGAGCTGTGCTCTGCCCCTGGGCCCTAGGAAGGTTCCTCCATTAGTGATTGTGAGTTGATTGTGTTTGTATGAATGTAACTAATTTTTAAATTTTTATTGTATTTTTACTGTATTTGTTGTAAGCCGCCCTGGGTCCTAGGAGAAGGGCGGCATATAAATTTGATTATAAATACATATAAATAAAAGTAACTGCATCCATCCATGGTTTCGAACCAAGGTCCATCCATTAATTAGAACAATCAGTGGAACGACTTGCCTCCAGAAGTTGTTGGTACACCAACACTGGAGGTTTTTAAGAAGAGACTGGACAGCCACTTGTCTGAAATGGTAGAGGGTCTCCTGCTTCAGTGGGGGGGCTGGACTAGAAGACCTCCGAGGTCCCTTCCAACTCTGTTGTTCTGTTATTCCTCCATCTTGCTCCTCTTCCTCTCCGTCCTTCTACCTTTCTCAGCATTAGAGTCTTCTCCAGTGTTGGCTTTGTGAGGTCGTCCAGACAAGAAGCATAATCAGAAGTTCTAGCACTAACTTTATTGTAAGGTTACATTAACAGAGTCTTGCATGTCTGAAAGTACATCTGTCCCCGCTCCTCTTTACAGTGCATTATACCCACATTCCTTCTGCAGGCTCAGCTGCCACTTGTCTGATCATTGTCTAATCCAGGGGTCTTCAAACTTGGCCCTTGTATGACTTGTGGACTACAACTCCCAGAATTCCTCAGCCAGGCACGCTGGCTGAGGAATTCTGGGAGCTGAAGTTCACAAGTCAAGGGGTCTTCAAACTTGGCCCTTGTATGACTTGTGGACTTCAACTCCCAGAATTCCTCAGCCAGGCACCCTGGCTGAGGAATTCTGGGGGTTGAAGTTCACAAGTCAAGGGGTCTTCAAACTTGGCCCTTGTATGACTTGTGGACTTCAACTCCCAGAATTCCTCAGCCAGGCACACTGGCTGAGGAGTTCTGGGAGTTGAAGTCCACAAGTCATACAAGGGCCAAGTTTGAAGACCCCCTGGTCTAATCTGTGGCTCTTCTTCCAGTCTCCCATGTCCTTCCCACACACCATTAGATCAGAAAGCTCAGTCTTCACATAATGTGACTGAAATAAAATAATTTGAGACTGGGTCATTTATCCCAGTGTAGAAATCTTCCCTCCCCCCCACTCATTCTAATTTAAGATGTAGTCCATTTATATTAAACTGAACTCTGTCTCAGGTATTACTCAAAGGGGACCAAATGTACACATAAAAATCTCTTTTCAATGTATATATTTGAAGTCCTTCCCTTCTCACCCTCCTTTATTAAAATAAATGATATTAGCTCTTGAGCTTAGCTTTTCGGGCCATGCAATGAATTTTCTTAACTATACTTTAAAAAAAATGAAACTGGATTCCTTTGCCATTTTAATTAACAAGACTGAAGAGTTTTCCATTTGATGGATGGATAATGTCATCAATAGCTGTGAGTCATACTTCCAGGATTAAAAACCATATTTTCCTTATTTTGTTCTCGAGAAGTTCCTTTTAGCATCTGACTTAGAGAAGCACAATGTTGAATGAGTTAGAGCAGGGGTGGAGAATGATGGCCCCTTTATGACTTGAGGACTTCAACTCCCAGAATTCATGAGATCTGGATACAGATACAGATCTGGCTGGCTCAGGAATCTCCTGTTGATTGGCCCAAAATCACCCAGCCAGCTTTCATGCCTAAAGCTGGATTAGAACTCACCGCCTCCTGGTTTCCAGGCCAGTACATTAACCACAACACTAAACTGACTCTCTGGAAAGGTCAGATGATTGTGCTTAAAATATATTGTGCTTAGAAATGTGGAAAAGTGAGGGCAGCCACGTGTGTAATGTGCTATGTCGAACCTATAGTACGTGTGTATCTTTTTTGCAGTCAGGTTTTCCACCAAGCAGATGTTTAAATCACAGTCCAGATTTTGATGTGCAGTATTTATAAACCAAAGGAACAACAGGTTTCTTTTTTTAAATAAATAAATCCCAGTTTCCTTCCATCTGGATTCCTACTAGCTTATTTTCATGGACACATCCATGTTGTTTTGTGGGCAGCAATACAACATTCATTTGTCATTTCCTTCACCTGGGAGATTTTCTTCTATCCTAATCTCTGGGATTACTTTGTGGTCTCCTATCCAAGTTCTAATGAGTCTTGCTGAGCTCATTTGGGTGAGGCTAGATCTGTGAGGTATTGCTAGATCTGTGAGGTATTGCCGCATAGCTACCCATTAGCAGGCCAATTACTCAGGTGTAAAAGTGTAGTGAAAGCCAGAAAATGTAGGGAAGAGACAAAAGATTAGGTAGACTGACTCTGCTACCATTGCCCACACATACCTCATCTTGGTTTTGTCCTTTTAAATTAGAAGACATGAAGATTAGATTCCTGGAGCTACAGGATTTCCTGGAGCTTCAGGAAACACAATAGAAAATAAAAGAAGAGATAGAAAGAGAAACGTAAGTCCATTTTCTTGAATTTAGACTCTAGGCCTGGGGTCTTCAAACTTGACCCTTTTATGACTTGTGGACTTCAAATCCCAGAATTCCTCAGCCAGCATGCCTGGCTGAAGAATTCTGGGAGTTTAAGTCCACAAGTCATAGAAGGGCCAAGTTTGAAGACCCCTGGCTTAAATCTAACAAACAAAATGGAGGCTGGCTAAGGGATTCTGGGAGTTGAAGTCCACAAGTCATAAAAGGGCCAAGTTTGAAGACCCCTGCTCTAGGCTCTTTAGATTTGTCAACACAAATATTACCACCCTTTCATCACAATTGCCTCCACTCACGTTATTTAGAGGGAGACCACAGTCGGACATTCAAGCAAACATTGTCAACATGCAGAAGGGTCCTCCTTTTCATTCTTGGCATTTCAACTGGAAAAGCAAGAACAATCTGGGATTAGATAGATGCCTCGTTGCTTTGGAATTCACGTCCGATGCACAAGTAGCTTGAAATAACCTCAGCAGGACTACCTATTATTACACACCAGGAATTCTTGGCTAAGAGGTAGAAATTGGATCTTCAGGTTAGGTACTGAGATGTTAACATCATCTGACAACGCCTTTATTTATTTGTTTCCTCCTCCTATTTTCCCCACAACAACAATTCTATGAAGTGGGTTGTGCTGAGAAAGAGTGACTGGCTGGCTTTCATGCTTAAGGCAGGACTAGAACTCACAGTCTCCTGGTGATTGGCCCAAAGTCACCCAGCTGGTTTTTATGTTTAAGGTAGGACTACAGCTAACACTCTCCTAGTGACTGGCCCAAAATCACCCAGCCGACTTTCATGGCCAAGGCAGGACTAGAACTCACTGTCTCCTGGCGATTGGCCCAAAGTCACCATGCTTTCATGGCTATGGCAGGACTGGAACACCATCTTCCGCTTTCTAGCCTGGTGCCTTTTCTTTGGGAAGGGGGATCTGAAGGCTGCTGTGATACCACACAAATATTTCCATGCAGTTTCTGATCCTTTGCATCTCTGCCCAGCTGTTTCTCATTCAGTCCAACCATCAGCATCCCAGCCTCAGCGGACCATGTAATCTGCAGCTGTAGCCAGATGTAACACTTCCATTTCCAGAGCATTTCTCTTAAAAGCGTGGAAAACTAAAGATGACTGATAACCACGCTGCTTGTGTTAAATTGGAGCCCAGAGCTGTTCGAATTCTGTTTGGCAAAGGCATTTTACACCAGGGGTCTTCAAACTAATGCCCTTTTATGACTTGTGGACTTCAGCTCCCAGAATTCCTCAGGCAGCATGCCTGGCTGAGGAATTCTGGGAGCTGAAGTCCACAAGTCATAAAAGGGCCAAGTTGGAAGGCCCCTGTCTTAAATCTAACAAACAAAATGGAGGCTGGCTGAGGAATTCTGGGAGCTGAAGTCCACAAGTCATAAAAGGGCCAAGTTGGAAGACCCCTGTCTTAAATCTAACAAACAAAATGGAGGCTGGCTGAGGAATTCTGGGAGCTGAAGTCCACAAGTCATAAAAGGGCCAAGTTTGAAGACCCCTGTTCTACACCCAACCGGCATGGCAATGTTTCCCTATTTTTGAGCTTCGCTAAATGTGTTGACTTTAAATGCCTCAGACCGGTCCTGTGCCGTGACGGTGACATTGCTAAATCAATAGGATGGCAGGAACATACATGAATACAGGTAGTCCTTGACGTACGGCCACAACTGAGCCTAAAAGTTCTGTTGCTAAAAGAGATAGTTGTTTGGTGATGTTTTTTCCCATTTTACAACTTTTCCTGCCACAGTTATGTGAACTACTACTGAAGGTGTTAAATTAGTAACACGGTTGTTAAATGAATTTGTCTTCCTTATTGACTGCTTATCAGAAGGCTGCAAAAAGACCCCGGACACTGCAATCATCCTAAATATGAGTCAGGTGCCAAGCATCTGAATTTTGATCAATTGGCATGCCTTTCGATGCTTTGGAGAATAAGTTAACCTCTCCTTCTTTGTGGCAGCCCCTCAGATATTGGAAGACTGCTATCATATCGTCCCTGGTCCTACTTTTCATTAATCTAGACCAGGGATAGGCAACCTTGGCTCTTTTATGACTCATGGACTTCAACTCCCAGAATTCCTGAGCCAGCCGTGCTGAGGGGAAAGGGAGAGGTTTCCATGCTTAGCCATGCCGGCTCAGGAATTCTGGGAGTTGAAGTCCACGAGTCATGAAGGGGCTATAGTTCCCCCATGCTGGCTCAGGAATTCTGGGAGTTGAAGTCCTCCCATTGTCAAGTGGCCAAGGATGAGAAACACTAAGTCTAGACCAGGGGTAGGCAACCTTGGCTCTTTTATGAGTCGTGGACTTCAACTCCCAGAATTCCTGAGCCAGCCATGCTGAGGGGAAAGGGAGAGGTTTCCAAGCTGAGCCATGCTGGCTCAGGAATTCTGGGAGTTGACGTCCACGAGTCATAAAGCGGCCTAGACCTAGGCCAGGGATAGGCAACCCTGGCTCTTTTATGAATCCTGGACTTCAACTCCCAGAATTCCTGAGCCAGCCAAGCTGAGGAGAAAGGGAGAGGTTTCCATGCTTAGTCATGCTGGCTCAGGAATTCTGGGAGTTGAAGTCCACGAGTCATAAAAGAGCCAAGGTTGCCTACCCCTGATCTAGACATACCAAATTCTTGCAACTGTTCTTTGTTCTTCTATCACAAGAGAAGATGCAGGTGCCTCAGCCAGACTGGCTTTGGGGGTCAAACAAATAAAGTCATGAACCAATTGCTTTCAGGCAAAAGAAAGTGACTTTTTGCCTTTCCTGCTGGATTAATATCAAATCCTGTGGAGGAGAAATGACAAAGTCCTTGAGAGGGAATGGATCCAATTGATCCTTGAAGTGAGAGTAAGATAAGGGAAGGGTAGCAGATGTCTGTTATCTAGATCTACTGGTTGTTAAAGCAGATTAGATGTTAATCAGGGCTGCAGATGACACAGGATTGGCTGGGTGAGCCAGTACACTAGGAGGCAAATCAATAAATAAACTTCAAAATGATGTTTATAGATAATAGAAAAATGGACTGCAAAGTACAAGGCCATGTTTCAGACAGACAAATATAAAGTTCATCACTGGAGAAGTGAAAATATATTGCAGAAGCCTAGGATGGACAGTACTTTGCTTGGGGTTTATTAATTCTTTTTTTTTTCCTTTTGTGGAAGGAAAAATGATCTTGGGAGATTAGTTTATTGCAAACTGAATCACCCATCAGAGTGTTGATGAAGTGGGAAAAAATGTAAATGCAAGGGTCGGCTCTGTTCACAGAAATATAGTTTTTTGAAACCCAGCAAATGGAGGGGGTCAGCACCCAAGGTAAATGTGAATGTCCACTATAAAAAAAGATTAAAACAGCTGAAAACCAAGATTGCAAAGAATAGTTTGTCAGAAAAGGGATTGCTTAGCTTTGAGGAGAGGCAATGGAGGGAGGGCAGAAGGGAAGAGATGGTGGCACTTTTGAACATTTAAAATGTTGGCACACAAAGACCTACACCGGTGTCTTTATTTTTACCTATTTTGCACCAGCCCGAAAAAAGAGTGTCTACTTTCATGAGTAGCACCCAGGTCCTCTGCTCACGCTTGCATGTGGACAAATACATTTCTTCTACACATCATTCCAAACTGCATCACTTTCAAAGTGTACACAGACAAGAAATAATAGATGGAAACTAATCTAGGAGAGAAGCAACCTGGAAATAAGGAGAAATTTCCTGACAGTGAGAACAATTAAACAGTGGAACAACCTGCCTCCAGAAATTGTGGGTGCTCCATTACTGGAGGTTTTCAAAAAGAGACTGAACCACCATTTGTCTGAAATGGTAATGGGGTCTCCTGCTTGAGCAGGGGGGTTGATTAGGAGACCTCCAAGGTCCCTTTTAACTCTATTATTCTGTGTTCTATCTTCTTTCCCTGTCACTCAGGACACAGAATAATGGGTTTCACTAGAAGGCCAGCAAATTCCATCAACAGATTCCAGAAAATAAATTCAATTTAGCCATGGGATCAAAGACTCTGAGAAGAGGTGGGTTTCCCACACAGTCCCCCTGCTTGAGGCTATCAAGTCCCTATCCAAAAATCCTGAGGTAAAAGTTTAATAACCTGAGGTAAATCTTGTATATGGGTTATCTACTATATCTAGTCTATCACATATTGTTTATTCATGCTTCTGAATTAACTTCGTCTCAGTAATAGTGCAATCTGTTATAGTCCCTAACCAAAGATCCTGAGATAGAAGTTTCATAACCTGAGATAGAAATTCCTTCCGCTTTATCAATATTAAAGCAAACAACATTAAGCATAAGATCATATAACATAGGCATACAACTTTCGTCATATAACATAGGCATACAACATTAGGTGTTGGTCTTTGTAAACATCATAAAAGATTGTACTAATACTGAGATGAATAATATGTGATAGACTAGGAACTGTGGATAGACTATAGAAAAGAGAAACACCAAGCAAATAAATTGTAACAGGCGTTTAGTTGAGGCTTGATGTGCGGAGTGAAAAATGTTTACCAAACCAGACGATTATAAAAATTAATACTTAGTGATGTGTATCAGGTGCTATGATGATTGATGCATACTATGATTTTATGTTCAATGCTGATTGTTTTAATAAAAGAATTTTTTCATTAAAAAAAAAAAAGAATGTGTTTGGGATGCTTGAAGTTGGATTCTCCCACGAAGCAGCGAGTTAGATTGGATGTTCTTTCTGATCCCTTCCAACTCTATGATTCTGGGTGGTCATTCCATGGGAGTGGTCCTCCAAGGATCCAGACGGGATTCCCCAGTCCTTCCAGATGATCCCAAAGACCAAATTAGAAAGCTTTTGCAAAGAAAATGTCCGGCTTTCTTCTGAATTAGAGCCCTCCTTCTAACAAGGATGGTGTCGCGACAACGTCACACCCTGACCTGTTTTCCTTCTCTAACATGCCCCATCTCCAATGTTTTAGCCTCATCCGTTTATACATTTCCCCTCTTCCCTCCCTTCTCTGCCTCCAATTATAATAGTTTAACGCAAAATCTTTTTTGCAGCATCAAGCATCAATTTCCCCCGGCATTGTAATTTTTTTTCCTATTCTAATATAATGCAACCAGCCCTCTTAGCGCTTATTTAGCAGGCCAGGCAAACACCCATCCAGGCACACACAAAGAGGGAGGTTTAAGCAGGGAAAAATTATGAAATTCTTTCTAAGATGTATTACCCAAAACAGTAGGCTTCCATTTCTCTCATGTGCAAGAAGTCAGAATACTTCCAATTTTTCCAGATTGAACAGGATGACACAAAGGGGTTTGACGTTGCCCTTGCAATGGATTATATAAGAAAAGGACAGGTTTTGGAAACAAACCCCATTAACTCAGAGCCTTAACCATGGCAAAGCCAACAGTTTCTTAATCGGCCGGCGCCAAGCCTCTCTTTCAGAGAGAGGGGAGAAGAAATAGCTTAATGGGTTGTTTAATTGGGCAGCAAAAATTGTTTACAGTCAGCCATTGCAAAAGTTTGCGATTTTAACAATGGTTAAATTCACCCGTTCCTGCTCCCTCTGCCTGGCTCTTCCCTCCCAGCTCTGTCATTGTTTCATAACCAGCTTACGTCTGGTTTAATTCATTTGTGTATATTACGGCTGAAATTTCCCCCGTGTCCACATCATTCTGATTTCGCCATCATCTCAAATGAAGACTGACTGCTGAAATCAGAAATGGGGAAATAGACCGGCAATTAAAAAGGTGCTTTAAGGACAACCAAAATTGCAGGAGCCTCCAGCAATCTTTCCCAGTGTGGCCACCCCACAGCGGGGCCCAACCAACACTTTCACTGGTAAGGGTGCTCATGTGGGTATTTCAGCTTGCTGGGCAGAAGAATTTTGCATTTTCAGTTCTCACAGTCCTTATTCACTTCCACAGCTTTGCTTTTAACATTTTTGCAAAGGAGAAGAGCAACCAAGTTGATTAGGTGATTGGAGGGTAAAACATATAAAGAACGGTTGAAGAAATTGGGTGTGTCTAGTCCAGTGGTGGCGAACCTATGGCACGCGTGCCAGAGGCGCCGCACAGAGCCCTCTCTGTGGGCACGCGTGCCATCGCCCCAGCCCCGCCTCCCCTCATGGCCCCCTCCTCACCAGCAACCCCCCTGGAGGAGAGTTGCCCCTGGGCACAACCCGCATGGAGCAGTGCAGCCAAGGACATGGTAGCCAAGCAGCAGGGATAAGACTGCCCTCGCACCCCATCACACGCAGATGATGTTGTGGGGCGCAGGCGGAGGGCATGGCTACCATGGCGCTGCAGGGCCACCTGGGCGATCTGCGGCGGGCTGTGGAGGGGGTAGGTGGCCTTGCAGGTGGGCGGGATGGGGCAGAGCGGGGGCGGGCAGGGCAGTTTTGGGGCACTTGGTATCTAAAAGGTTCGCCATCACTGGTCTAGTCTAATGGAGAGAAGGACTAGGGGTGATATGATAGCAGCATTCCAATATTTGAGGGGCTGCCACACAAAGGAAAAAAAGGGGGGTTCAGCCTGTTCTCCAAAACACCTGAAGGTGGAACAAGAGTCAATGGATGGAAACTAACCAAGGAGAGAAGCAACCTAGAACTAAGGAGAAATTTCCTGATAGTGAGAACAATTAATCAGTTGAACCACTTGCCTCCAGAAGTTGTGAATGCTCCATCACTGGAGGCTTTTAAGAAGAGATTGGACAACTATTTGTCTGAAAATGGTGTAGGGCAGGGGTAGGCAACCTTGGCTCTTTTATGACTTGTGGACTTCCACTCCCAGAATTCTTGAGCTGAGGAATTCTGGGAGTTGAAAGTCCACAAGTCATAAAAGGGCCAAGTTTGAAGACCCCTGGCTTAAATCTAACAAACAAAATGGAGGCTGGCTGAGGAATTCTGGGAGTTGAAGTCCACCAGTCATAAAAGGGCCAAGTTTGAAGACCCCTGTCTTATAGGTTGAACCTGAGGGAAAGAAATCCTCAGGTGAGAGGGAGTTTGAGGAGAATGGGAGACTTTTCAGAAATGCATTTGAGAAACACAAGAGGCAGCTTAGGAAAAAAGATGTGGATTCCTAAGGAGCTTTTGCCCAAGCTAAGAGTTAAAAAGAGAAAGAGAAGGAAAGGGTGTAGGAGGCTAGCTAAGTGCTAATAACTAACATCTGCAGAAGGAAAAGTCAGTTGCTAAAAGAACAAAAAAGGGCTTTAAGGACTAAGTCATTATTACAAAGAAGAAGAAAAAAAAGGAAACTTGTCCATTGCTTGAAGAAAAAAGCTTGGAGACAATGAGAGCTAGAATGGCATCATGGCAAAGGTGCGGAATTACAAGCTGGGAGACCATGAGTTCTAGTCCTCCCTTAGGAATGAAGGATGATCACTTGACTTTGGGCCAATCCTTCTCCCTTAGCCCAACCCATCCCAGAGAATTGTTGTTGGAAAAATAGAAGGCAGCATGACAGATAGTTCTCAGCTTGCAACCATTTGTTTAATGACCATTGGGAATTATAATGGCACTGAAAAAGACACCCATGACCGTTTTTCACACTTATTATAATAATAATAATAGTAAAGTTGGAAGGGACCTTGGAGGTCATCTAGTCCAACCTCCTGCTCAGGCAGGAAACCCTATACCGTGGGTTCTCAACCTTGGCAACTTTAAGACTTGTGGACTACCACTCCCAGAATTCCTCAGTCAGAGGAATTCTAGAAACGGGGAGACTGTGAGTTCTAGTTCTAGGTCTGCCTTAAGCTCCAAGCCAGCTAGGTGACCTTAGGTCAGGGGTAGGCAACCTTGGCTCTTTTATGACTCGTGGACTTCAACTCCCAGAATTCCTGAGCCGGCATGGCTCAGCATGGCAACCTCTCCCTTTCCACTCAGCATGGCTGGCTCAGGAATTCTGGGAGTTGAAGTCCACGAGTCATAAAAGAGCCAAGGTTGCCTACCCTTGCCTTAGGCTAATCCCACTCTCTCAACTCGAGGAGGAAGAAGGAAGGAGGATATGATAGAAAGGAAGTAGATCTCTTCACCACCTACTTAGTTTCAGGCCTAGGCAGAACAATACCTGTTTCTTCCCTCACAACAACCCTGGGAGATAGGCAAAATAAGTGGGGAGGGGTGTCACTGCTCAAAGCTCAGACTTCTGTTTGAAATTCAGATCTTTACAGCCACAGTCTAGGGCAGTGTTTCTCAACCTAGGCCAGGGGTAGGCAACCTTGGCTCTTTGATGACTTGTGGACTTCAACTCCCAGAATTCCTGAGCCGGCATGGGGGAACTATGGCCCCCTCATGACTTGTGTACTTCAATTCCCAGAATTCCTGAGCCAGCATGGGGGAACTATGGCCCCCTCATGACTCGTGGACTTCAACTCCCAGAATTCCTGAGCCAGCATGGCTCAGCTTGGAAACCTCTCCCTTTCCCCTCAGCATGGCTGGCTCAGGAATTCTGGGAGTTGAAGTCCACCAGTCATAAAACAGCCAAGGTTGCCTACCCCTGACCTAGGCAATTTTTAAGATGTGTGGACTTCAACTCCCAGAATGGCTGGGGAATTCTGGGAATTGAAGTCCACACATCTTTAAAAAAACACCCAGGTTGGGAAACATCACATCTTGGGAGTCCTTTCCGCTTTCCCTTTCATCTTAAGTTTGCCTTACACCACAGACCACAAGATGACAGTAACTAAATTAATTTCTTGAAAAGGTAATGATATGTGTCCTGAAATATGACTGCCAACTGCTTTCTCTCATTCCTTTGTTAATGCAATAATTTGCAGGAAATGGTTTGTGCAGTGACGATAAAAACCCTTTGAAAATGGTATAATTCAGCTTAACTTTATTTTAAGAGAGCCTCGTAATGGACTAAGGTGGCAATAACATTCTGCAATTTCTTTGCACACACACACACACACAGAGAGAGAAATATGCATGGCCCACCTCCTTGTTGTAATGAAGTATTGACTGTCCAAGGCTATTACTCCTTGCCTGAATGTTGATTTTATCCCAGGATAATAAAAGCTGGGAGGGAGGAGAGGGAGGAATTTGGGGATATGGAAGAAATAAAATTAATGAAATTGTATTGATACAGGTGGTAATCAAACCCGCTCAGGAAAACTATCTAGTGTATCGCGGCCCACGGGGGTCCATTTTGGAAGGTTTTCTTTAATAAGCTGGGTCTGTAATCTCAGCCAGAGCTTTTTGTAAGACAAAAGCTAAGTCCTCAACGTACGGCCCTAATTGATCCTGGCATTTACAGTCGTAAGTCGTGGCGGTGGTAAAGCAGGCTGTCACGTGACCAACATCGATTTTGCAACTTTTTCTGCGGTGGTTGTTAAGCGAATGTAGGGGTTATAAAGTGAGTGCCGCAGTCGTTAAGTGGACCCATTGTCTGCTATGGAGCAGTTTTTGCCGGAAACTGGAAGCAAATGTGGATTTCTGGGGGGGGGGGGAATAATAATAATAAATTGCGGTCACGTAACTGCATTCCTCAAACGAATAAGTTGTAAGTCAAGGTCCATTTGTACTCATGGCTTCAGAATACAGACAGCCCTTGGCTTACGGACAGTCACTTAGCAACCATTGAAGCTACAATTTTATTTATTTATTTATTTATTTATTTATTAAATTTTTATGCCGCTCCTCTCCGAAGACTCGGAGCGGCTAACAGCATAAATAAAACAACATTTCAACATTTCAAAACTAAAACCAAAGCTAAAAAGACCCCAAACACATTCATCATTCGCACACAATCACAGTCATCCCCCCACACACACAAAACTTGGACTCCCCCCCCCACACAAAACTTGCGACCTGGTTTTGAAGTTTCCTTGGCCGTCTTTCTCCCCCCCCCCCAATGATCAAGTGATGGCATTTTGGGCAATCAGGAACCGGCTCATAGTTATGGTTTTTTTTGCAGCATCTCATAGTCACGTGATCATGACATTTAACATTTTTGCCAAAACCCAGAGTTTACTTCCACATTGGGTCAAAAATGCCATAGCAAACCATGGGCCCGCTTAACGACCATGGCATTTGCTTAAAGACCAGCACAAAAAAAAAAGGGCATTAAATCATGTTGGTCACATCATGAGCAGCTTTACGGCTGTCCGGGACTCATGGTGGTAATGTGTAGACTCTGTTACGGTTGTAAGGTTTTATTTTTTTTAAATTAAGGGGTTTTATATACATGTATTTTTAAATGTTGATTTCTATTATGTTGTGAGCCGCCCTGAGTTCTCCGGAATAGGGCGGCATAGAAGTCAAACAAACAAACAAACAAACAAACAAATAAATAAGTCAAGGACTATTTGTAATCTGCTTGGTTTTATATTAGCGGCACATCCTCCCCCTGGAAGTTTTGCTAGGGCTTTATTGTCTCCAGAGGAACATCCGGCCTGAATAGCAGATGCTAGAGTAGTTAGCAACCATTAGCATCATGTCCAGGTGTTTGGGAAACATCTGGAGAGGCAGAATGGCAAAAGCAGCATTGTGCACAAATTTTGCAACATGTCTCCTAGAGATTCCATCATGACACGTAGTCCTTGGCTTATAGCCCTTCATTTAGTGACTGTTCAAAGTTACAACAGCACTGGAAAGAAAAGTGACTTAGGACCACTTTTCACACTTACGACCGTCGCAGCCTCCCCATGTTCATGTGATCAAAATTTGGGCGCTTGGCAACTGACTCACATTTATGACGGCTGCAGTGTCCCGGGGTCACGCGATCACCTTTTGTGGCCTTCTGACATGCAAATGGGGCAGTCAGATTCATTTAACAACCACCAGTGATTACTAACTTAACTACTGTGGCAAGAAAAGTCAATAAAATGGGGCAAAATTACCAGCTGTCTTGTCTTGCTTAGCAGTGGAAATGTGGGGCTCAATTATAGTCGTAATTCGAGGACTACCTGTACCACCCTGCTTTCATTCATTTCACCACAGCCATTTGTCTGAAATGGTATAGGGTTTCCTGCCTGAGAAGAGGGTTGGACTAGATGACCTGCAAGGTCCCTTCCAACTTCAACTTCTTCTTCTTCTTCTTCTTCTTCTTCTTCTTCTTCTTCTTCTTCTTCTTCTTCTTCTTCTTCTTCTTCTTCTTCTTCTTCTTCTTCTTCTTCTTCTTCTTCTTCTTCTTCTTCTCCTTCTCCTCCTTCTTCTTCTTCTCCTCCTCCTCCTCCTTCTCCTTCTACTAATTCTTCTTCTTCTTCTTCTTCTTCTTCTTCTTCTTCTCCTCCTCCTCCTCCTCCTCCTCCTTCTCCTTCTCATCATCATCATCATCATCATTATCATCATCATCATCATCATTATTACTACTACTACTACTACTACTACTACTACTACTACTACTACAAAGCAAGGAGGCGCTTCCATCTGCTAACACCTGGTCACTTTTGAAGAAGCAGCTGTCCTCTTGATCTGACGCCTCCAATTCTTATTTCGATGCAGAAGCCGCACCCAAAAGTCTTTGTTTTGTTTTCAGAATGACTGGCTCAAGAATTGCCTCTCCAGCTTCCCTTTGGAGCCTGAACAGCTGGCCTAGTCTTAGTCACCGTGTGTAGATTACGCTGAGAAAAAACCAGGAGGCACCTAAGGCCGATTGCAAGGCTTTAATAATAATGACAATGACCTCAATAATTTCAGTGGGGTGGAAAACCTTGACAGCCGCGCCGTGGCCTCCATCCAGGTCATAGTGAGAACTGTGCCCTATTGCAGGAACCGTTGGCACTCAGTGGAATCCTCATTTCACCAAAGCAGAATTGAATGAACGTGGAAGAAGAATGAGAATGGGACCCTGGAGGAGACCGACTCTGCTCGTTTGATGTTATGCAAGCTCTGGCTAATTTTCTGCTGTCGACCTTCCAAGTAGACCAGACAGGAAACACGACGAGATGAGCTAATTCTACATTGTTGTAAGGCTACTTTAACAGCATCTTGCAAGTCTGAATTTGATTCTTCCCCTGTCTCCTATACACCCTGAGAAATTAGGGAGGGTCCAAGTCCAGCCTCCCTTGAATTAGACTGATGTCAGGTGCAGAGGATCAGGACCATACATTAAATTGCAGCGCAAAAGATTTATTCAAGCCTGTGCACAAGAATCTAGTCAAGTAGTACAGTACTAAACTGGCACCAAATAAGGATTCAATGGCATTCAGGGTAAGGGTGGAGGGCTGGACTCAGATTGTTTTGGCATCATAAGGACTCTAAATGATGAGGCCTTTGAACTCCGGTGCTGGAGAAGACTCCTGCGAGTCCCCTGGACTGCAAGGCGATCAAACCGGTCAGTCCTGGAGGAGATCAACCCTGACTGCTCTTTAGAAGGCCAGATCCTGAAGTTGAAACTCAAATACTTTGGCCACCTCATGAGAAGGAAGGACTCACTGGAGAAGAGCCTAATGCTGGGAAAGATTGAGGGCAAGAGAAGAAGGGGACGACAGAGGATGAGGTGGCTGGAGGGAGTCCCTGAAGCAGCAGGCGTGAGTTTAAATGGACTCCAGAAGATGGTAGAGGACAGGAAGACCTGGAGGAAAATTGTCCATGGGGTCACGATGGGTCGGACATGACTTTGCAGCTAACAACAACAACAACAAAAGGACTCTAAGCTGATGACACATTTTATTCCACTCCCTCCAGCTCTGCTTGCTCATCTCCTACATCTGAAATGAATTAGATCCAGAATATTTAGGTATCCTCTTCTATCCCCCCTCCCTCACTATATAGCTGCAGACTGTGCTGCCTCTTATCTCAGGGATCCTCAACACCCCCCCCCCGGGCCACAGATCAGTACTGGTTCATGTCCTGTTAGGAACCTGGCCACACAGCTGGAGGTGAGCGGTGGGTGAGCAAAATTGTGCATGCGCGGGATATAGGTTGGGTGCTCCTTCTCCCCACCCCCCACACCCGCGGTCTGTGGAAAAAGTGTATTCCATGAGATGGGGGTCCCTGGTGCCAAAAAGGTTGGGGACCGTTGTCTTATCTGGCCATTCCTGTCAGTCCTCCTGGGTAAACTAGACAAGTAGCACGGCTAGACCAAATCCTGCCAGATTGGTGATTGTACCGATGATGATGATCTTACCCATTCAATTGTGTGGGACTCTTGCCAGTTCTATGAGCCAGGTTTTGCCACATCTTCCAGACCTGTACTGCTTCTTTGAGTTGTGTTAGGCTCTGTCTGGTGTCAGCTTTGATGGCGACCAGCCACCGTGTGTTCTTTTGGTGGGCTGGTTTCCTTTTACCGTTAGCTCTTCCAAACATAATTGCCTTCTCCAGTGAATTCCCTCCCATGACCCGGGCAAGATAAGTGAGAAGCAGCTTTGTGATTTAGGAGGACTGTATTATGCTCTGGGAACTATCAGGGAGGAGCTGCCTTCACCTTCTTTCTCTCACACAGAATATCAGGACTGAATTGGTTCCTACTCCTCTGGAATGCAAGCCTTCCCTCCTGAGAACCCCCCTTTTCACTACTTTCCATCACAAGTTGCGTCTATGGGCAGAGAGACTACTCAAACCTCAGCGTTGTTGGAGGACCCGACAGTGTAGTGCCACCTGTGTTGCTAAGCAAGGAATGATGTAAAAATGTGAGGGAAGGGTGAACATATTTACGTCAATTCGAAAGAGAAAAACCATGGTCAACTTTTGGCATTTCCTCTAGTGCTGGATGGGGAAGCCAGGTCTGGAGGAATGACTGATTTTTGTCCAGGGAGTCAAAGTATCTGAGAATTGTGACCAGTCTCCTCAGGGCTGGTCACCTCAGGACTATTACTGCTGAAGAGGATACCTAAATATTTTGGATCTGATTCAGTTCAGATGTGGGAGAGGAGCAGGCAGAGCTGGAGGGGGTGGAGTAAAACGTGTCATAAGTTTTGAGTCCTTATGTTGCCACAAACAATTTGAGTCCAGCCTACCCCCTGAATTCCACTGATCCTTACTTGACTTGATTCTTGTGCATAGGCTTGAATAAATCTTCTGCACTGCAGTTTAAATAATAATAATAATAATAATAATAATAATAATAATAATAATAATAATAATAATAATAATAATAATAATAATAATAGTAATAAAAAAGTTGGAAGGGACCTTGGAGGTCATCTAGTCCAACCCCCTGCTCAGGCAGGAAACCCTATACCATTTCGGACAAATGGCTGTCCAGTTTCTTCTTAAAAACTTCCAGTGTTGGAGCATTCACCGCTTCTGGAGGCAGGTTGTTCCACTGGTTAATTGTTCTAACTGTCAGGAAGTTTCTCCTTAGTTCTAGATTGCTTCTCTCCTTGGTGAGTTTCCATCCCTTGCTTCTTGTCCTGCCTTCAGGCGCTTTGGAAAATAGCTTGACTCCCTCCTCTTTGGGGCAGCCCCTGAGATATTGGAAGACTGCTATCATGTCCCCCCTCGTCCTTCTCTTCATTAAAGTAGACATACCCAGTTCTAGCAACCGTTCCTCATATGTTTTAGCCTCCAGTCCCCTGATCATCTTTGTTGCTCTTCTCTGTACTCTTTCTAGAGTCTCAACATCTTTTTTACATCGTGGTGACCAAAACTGGATGCCGTATTCCAAGGGTGGCCTTACCAATACGATCCTGATCCTTTGCCCCTGACATTAGTCTAATTCAAAGGAGGCTGGACTTGGATCATTTGTGACAATGTAAGGACTCTAAAACCTATGACATGTTTAACACCGCCCTCAGCTCTGCCTACTCGTCTCCTATATATCAGCAGCCCTTCCTGATCTGCCATCGTCCCACAATGCTGAGATTGCAATTCCTACACTTTACAATCAGAATATCTTCCCAAATTTGGGAGAAGAAGTGTTTGAAATTGCTGAAAGTCTTCCATGTGCTGTCGAGGAAGCTGAGACTGCAGGAATCCTCTTTAGCTTTCACACTAATGAGTTAGTTGATTAATTTATGCAGCCTTTCCCAGCTTTGACTGGTAGCAACTATTGAACGAGTAACATGTGGCCTCTCTGAGCTTTTGGTGCTTCGAGAAATAATCATATTCTTGAACAATACTGTAAATTTATATGGGAGCCAAAGGGGTTATTTTATTTGCATGTCAGCAGCACTCATTAACAACTCTGCTTTTAGCCCAAGGGACTATTGAGCAAAGTCAAGTGATGCCATCCTAGAGAAGAAACATATCAAACTGTCCTAGAATGCAAAAAACGAAGCTAAAAATAAGTAAATAAATAAGAAAGTTGTGTCCTGAAGGCATCGTTAAAAAAATAATAATTGCCCTGAAAAACTGGAGCAGCGTTGATCCTTCCTGTGTTTGCACATATTTCGTCTCCTTCTTTGCTAAGCTGGATGATCTGTTTCTCTTAAAATGGTGTAGCGCAGTAGCAGTCATGGAAATAAGCAGCCACAGATACTGGTTTCTCAGTTAATGTTCCAATTTGGAAATAGAAATAACAATAGCACTTAGACCAGCGGTTCTCAACCTGTGCGTCGCGACCCCATTTGGGGTCGAACGACCATTTCACGGGGGTCGCCAAACACCGCAGTCCGCCATATTTTTGGGGGGGGGGTCAGCCATTTTGTTTTTGGGTCGGCCATTTTTTCCCCTTTGCGATGCGGGTCGTCGCACCGCGCATGCGCGATGCGGGCCCACCATTTTTTGGGAGGGGGTCGGCCTTTTTTTTTTCTTTGGTCGGCCATTTTTTTTATTATTTTTTTTGGGTCCGCCATTTTTTTCCTTTTTGCGATGTGGGCCGTCGCGCCGCGCATGCGCAATGCGGGCCTGCCATTTTTTTGGGGTCCGCCATTTTTTTTGGGTCCGCCATTTTTTTCCCCTTTGCGATGCGGACCGTCGCGCCACGGATGCGCGATGCGGGCCGGGGTCGAGCCCCAGAAAAGGTTGAGAACCGCTGACTTAGACTTATATACTGCTTCATAATGCTTTACAGCCCTCTCTAAGCGGTTTACAGAGTCAGCATCTTGCCCCCAACAATTTTACTGACTCGGAAGGATGGAAGGCTGAGTGAATCTTGAGCCCGTCAGGATCATTAAAAAGAAGTGGCATTTTTATCACACGGGCGCAGAAACCATCCTTGCCTTGGTATAAACCTTCTGAGGATCATCATCAGTTGTCAACCTCTTCTCCAAAGCACCTGAAGGCAGGACAAGAAGCAGTGGATGAAAACTAATCAAGGAGAGAAGCAACCTAGAACGAAGGAGAAATTTCCTGAGAGTGAAAACAATGAATAGGTGAAACAGCTTCCCACCAGAAGTTGTGGGTGCTCCAACACTGGAGATTCCTAAGAAGAGTTTGTCTGAAATTGCACAGGTAGTCCTTGACTTACAACAGTTTACTAGGACAAGGGGGCACTCCCTAAAGCTCATAGCTAAGAAAGTGAGGACAAATAAAGGGAAATATTTCTTCACCAAGAGGGTCGTTGGTTTATGGAATTCACTTCCAGAAGGGGTCGTGACAGCTGTCAGCCTTGACAGCTTCAAGGCAGGGTCAGACAGATTCATGGATGCCAAGTGTATCGGTGGTTATTAAAACGGATGTCCGTGTGCCGCCTCTATGTTGGTTGAGGCAGGCAGGATTCCCTTGGGTACCATTTGTTGGGGGTCAAGGGAAAGGGAGGGTTTTGCCTTCTCTTTCTGCTCAAGATCCCCATCTACAATTGGTGGGCCACTGTGTGACACAGAATGCTGGACTCGATGGGCTTTGGCCTGATTCAGCATGGCTCTTCTTATGTTCTTATGTTCATTTCAGCATCCCCATGGTCACATGATCAAAATCCAGACGCTTGGCAACATACACATTTATGACAGTTGCAATGTCCCGGGGTCATGGGATCCCCTTTTGGGAACGTCGGACAAACAAAGTCAATGGAGAAGTCACCTCACAACCATGTTGCTAACTTAACAACTGCAGGGATTCACTTAACAACAGTGGCCAGAAAGGTCATACAATGGGGCAAAGTTCACTTAGCAAATGCCTTGCTTAGCAACAGAAACATTGGCCTCATTTGAGGTCGTAAGTCAAGGGCTACCTATATAGGGTCTCCTACAGGGCATTGGGTCCTTGAAGGCCTCCGAGATTCCTTCCAACTCTGCTATTCTATTATCATGGTAGGATTGTTATTCAAACTCCCTCAAGATGGAGGTTCCTCCTTCCGTCTTGTCTTGAGGTTGATGTGAATCAAGGGGGTTGTAGGCTCTTGGAGAGAAATTAAAGTCTAGCAAAAGGCTGTCCAGATGTTCATCTCCACCCTATGGCCAATCTCATCACTAAATATCTGCAAGAATGTCATGCCATAGCCGAGAGGATTTTTTTTCCCCCATCATTCACTTCTCTTTTGAAAGAATCTCTGTGGCAAATTTGCTTTCATCACAGCGAATGAAAACTGATAGGAAGAAAGTAGGCTAATTATCCAAGTCAGCATTAGAGTCAATCCCACAGGATGCTGGACTACAGATTCAATTACTGGCTTCCTGTTCCAAGATTAAAATCTTGTTTTCAACACCGAAACAGGAGAATTCAAAGTTCTCACTTGGATCAGAGGATAGTATCCTAAGTGCTATATATGTCAAATAAGAAATCTACCACACATCAATGTCTCCATTTATTTACTTGTTTATAGAACTGTATATCCTTCCAGGAAAAGAAGGAAGGAAGGAAGGAAGGAAGGAAGGAAGGAAGGAAGGAAGGAAGGAAGGAAGGAAGGAAGGAAGGAAGGAAGGAAATTCTATGTTGTAAAACATGGACGTGTGACCTCAGGACACTGCAAGCAGCATAAATGCCAAGCACCCAAAGTGACATCATGTGAACATGGGGAGGGGGCGCATTGGTACTGGGTTCTAAATATCTTCAGGCAGATCCATCATAACTTTGAACAATTGCTAAGCAACCGATCATAAGTCAAGGACTACCTGTATGGTTCCTTATTGGCTGGGGAAAAAAAAAAAAGAAATTTTGGAAGAATTAGCTACTGTGCATTTAACAGACGTGGCACTGGTGTTGTGACTTTCTGCAAAAAAATAAAAATAAAAAAACTGCAATTTTCAATTTGATGAGCTAAGAAAGATCCCCACTGAATCCAACTCAACTTACTTCTGTCTAGTAAGCAGAGAAATTTTCAACAGATGTCTTTATTCCAGAGTAGGCACGGGGGGGGGGGAGAGACATAACTGTTGTGTGTATTTTGGTTTTGGCTCTGTCCCCTTCAACTTTGGCTCCATCAAAATTGGAAAGTGGCCTTAAAAACCTTTCCCAGAATTGAGCTGTATAACTCTCTCTCTCTCTCTCTCTCTCTCTCTCTCTCTCTCTCTCTCTCTCTCTCTCTCTCTCTCTCTCTCTCTCTCTCTCTCTCTCTCTCTCTCTCTCTCTCTCTCTCTCTCTCTCTCTCTCTCTCTCTCTCTCTCTCTCTCTCTCTCTCGTGTATACATAATGAGATGAAACAGAACACAATTAATTGGAAGACTTGTTTGGTTGGGCTTGTATAGCACCCCTTTCTTTAGGGCTTGAGAGTAGAATACATGTCTGGAGGCAGAAGGACCTTCTGTGATCTTCTGGAGAACGTCCATCGAGAGGAATAAGTCCTTATTTCTGATCTGGAAAGGCTAGTAGGTATGTCTTTCCCATAGGCTCATTCTTGATCATGACAAACAGAATATTGCAAAACAGTGGAGCTCTTCTTGAACCTTTATCTTCTACTGAGGCCACCAGCTTTTCAACATCAGCATGAGAAACTTGGTGGAAAGAAAAGAAGACTGGGCAAAAAAATGCAAAAAGCTTTCTTACCATCCAAACTTTGCAAAACTAAAACCAGACAAATCTCTACTTATCCTTATTTGAAGCCTATTATTGTGCCTCAAAAATAGAGCCCCTTCTTTTAAAAAATGCAATAAAGAAAATTCTCTTCTCTTCCTTTGGAAGCTGCAAAAAGATTATCCAGAATATCTTTTGCTCCATCTGATGCTTCTCAAGCATGTGAAGGCACTAGGGCAGTTGGCCACTTGGAGATGTATGGACTTCAACTCCCAGAATTCCCCAGGATAGCTGGCTGGAGTATTCTGGGAATTGAAGTCCACACATCTACAAGTAGCCAATGCTGAGAAACACTGCACTAGGGAAAATAATTTCAGTTATCTGTCTGCTTGTCCCAGGAAACCATGAGGTTTTTATACCGAAACAAGGTCTTTTACTGCTCCAGAAAAAAAACTGATTTCCTAGTTCTTGGAATCCACCTCCTGTATGAGAACTCTGAATACAGCTAGTCCTCAACGTACAGCCACAATGTAGTGCGAAATTTCTGTTGCTAAGCAAGGCAGTTATTAAGTGAACCACATTCCATTTTATGAACTTTTTTGCCATGTTTTTTCAGTGAATCGTGCAGTTGTTAAGTGAAGTCACGAATGGTGGTAAGTTGTAAGCTGAGGAATAAATGAACGGTCACCGCACCTCAAGAAGGATATAATGGAACTGGAAAAGGTGCAAAAAAGGGGCAACAAGAATGATCAAGGAAATGGAGCGCCTCCCTTATGAAACCAGATTGCAACGCCTTGGTCTCTTCAGCCTTGAAAGACGGCGTTTAAGGGGTAACTTAATCGAAGTGTATAAAATCATGCATGGGATAGAAAAGGTGGATAGAGAAAAATTCTTTTCTCTATCACACAACACCAGGACAAGGGGGCACTCCCTGAAGCTCATAGCTAAGAAAGTGAGGACAAAGGGAAATATTTCTTCACCCAGAGGGTCGTTGGTTTATGGAATTCACTTCCAGAAGGGGTCGTGACAGCTGTTAGCCTTGACGGCTTCAAGGCAGGGCTAGATAGATTCATGGATGCCAAGTGTATCGGTGGTTATTAAAACGGATGTCCATGTGCCGCCTCTATGTTGGTTGAGGCAGGCAGGATTCCCTTGAGTACCATTTGTTGGGGGTCAAGGGAAAGGGAGGGTTTTGCCTTCTCTTTCTGCTCAAGATCCCCATGTACAATTGGTGGGCCACTGTGTGACACAGAATGCTGGACTCGATGGGCTTTGGCCTGATTCAGCAGGGCTCTTCTTATGTTCTTATGTAAGTTGAGGAGTTTACCTGTAACTGGATCCTGAAATGTCCTCTGTGCTCTAGTGTAAAGATTTTTTAAAACCTTGCTGCGAATTTACTAATTCCAGGCACCCTCTGAAATAAAACAGTTTTGCCTCAAGAGAAAAAGCCGAGATTTGGCAATTACTGCATATTGTTTTGAGACAACTCAGCAATCAGGAATCTTTGCTAGATAACAGCTGCAATATAATACAGAATTTGAGAATTCCCGGCTGAAGCACGTGTTCTTCAACCATCCTCAAACTCATGAGGCCGGATGCATGAAATGGGGATGATAAAATATATCTTAATCTTCTTTTGTGGCCGTGAATCACACTGCCTCCTCTCTCTTTTGTTTTCTGTACTTTTGGCAAATGGCACAGGGAGCGCAGATAAGCATCCTCCTGTATCAATAACGTTTGACCCCCTGTGTACCATAAATGGGATGGTTAATGGCTTGCAGGATATTATTTCTGTCAGTCATTATGAAATGTGGGCCTTGTGCCTATAATTTACGTGGCACTCTAGGAGTGTTTTGTGCTGCACTGGATCAGCTGTGTGCTGTTATGAGAAAGATGCAGATTTTTGGGGTGATAGACAGGAAAAGATGAAGCTTGCAGATTGGTGGGTTTTTGCTTCTGACGTTCAAATGCTGTTGCTTTGTTCTTGCAGTTGGTTGCCTGTGGCAGCTGCTAATGTGACAATCCCTTCCCTAAATTTGTCAATAGATTTTTAGAGTGCCAATGTAGCTGTTTCCTGCTGTGTGAGAGAGAGAGAGAGAGATGGAGAGAGAGAATCCCAGTAACTTAAGATTTTTTTCTCTCCCTCCTTTCCTCTCTTTGTGTATGTATGAGTGCAGTTTCCATCTCTTTGTATAAAGCTTAGTATATGTATTGGATATTTCTGTATCTATGTGAACAATCTTGTGATAGTTCAAAGACGTACACTCCAACAGCCAAATGCCAGCCTGGGTGAGGCAGTGTTGCAAAACGGACATGTCTGTTGTCTTAAAAGGTGCTTTTTTTAAAAGGCAAAAGTTCAAGGAAAAACAAAGCCCAGTTTCCTTTTGAAAAAGCATCTTTGGGACCACCATGACCTGGATGATTGAGAATCTCCACGGACATGTCTGTTGTTTTCATGGTTTGGGGAAAGATTTAGAGAGATTCTTCTCTCTCTCTTTTTAAACATTGAACATACAGTATAATGTTCCTATGTTTCCCCTCTTCCAAAGAGGAGAAGTGACAGCATCCATTTTCATGATTGTCAGGGATTGTGAACTCAAACCCTGTCCCCACAACTTTACACCTTCCTGTCACTACAATGAATTAGCAATGAATCTGTGTCCTGATAGACCCTTTTGAAAAAGCATCAGTTGAAGAGATGCTGAACTACCATTCCTTTGAAGCTTGTTTTTCTTGTGAGGGTCACCCTATACTCCAAAGCCCTGGAAGGTAAAACAAGAAGCAATGGATGTAAACAAATAAAAGTGAAAAGCAAAATAGAAATAAGGAGAAATTTCCTGACAGTGAGAACAATTAATCAGTGGAACTACTTGCCTCCAGAAGTTCTGATTGCTCCAACACTGGAGATTTTCAAGAAGAGATTGGATGACCATTTGTCTCCTGCTTGAGCAGGGAGTTGTACTGAAAGACTTCCAAGATTGCTTACAATGCTGTTATTCTGTTATTCATGAAACTTGGGCCCCAAGAAGTGGAATAGAATCAAGAAATCAATCTCTCTCTCTCTCTCTCTCTCTCTCTCTCTCTCTCTCTCTCTCTCTCTCTCTCTCTCTCTCTCTCTCTCTCTCTCTCTATCAGTTCATTTTGCTAAGTGTGTGTATGTGTGTACGTGTGGATCACATGCAGGATGTATTCAGGGAAATCAGGCTGTCATTCTGTCCAAGAGACAATTCTCCATTTTCTATCTGAAATGGCACCATCCAGAAGAAACCAAACATTTTCACCATTAACCCAGGGAACACATTTTAACAACAAACAGATACATCAATAACCTTTCCAGAAGAGTGATTAAGTTTAATGTCTTTTATTCTTAACTGTTTCCATGGCAGGCTTACATGTAAATAGATAGTGAAAAAATAAATAAATCCCAGCATGTATATTTCAGATCTAAGAAGCACAGTGGGGCCAGATTTTACGGGAAGCTATTGTCTTATGATTTTTATTGATTTTTCATTTTTGTAGCATTGGCACGCTAAATATGTCAAGCAGATAAATCTCTAAATCGTATTGTTTAGAAGTGGCAATGCTAACTTCTGGGACTAATTAGCACTTGTTCTTTTGACAGCATATTGAGATTGTTCAGATCTACTGAGCTAGAAACTGCAACATTAAACCATCTGACGAAGTATATATTCTTCCATTTCTTAAAAAAAAATTATCCTGGATCATTAAGATAGCGCTAATTGACAGTCTTATCTAAATTAAAATAATAAACCAGCTCGGAAATCTTTTTTTTTTTTTTTTTGCTCCTAAAGGCATTCTTCTTCTTAAAATGGTTAGTTCCTCAATCTCAGAATCAGAATTTTCTTACCAAACTATAGTCACCAGGATTCTTAATACGAACCTAGTCCTCAACTTAACGACCACAACTGAGTCCAGAATTTCTGTTGCTAAGGGAGATAGAATTTCACCCCATTTTACAACTTTTCTTTCCACAGTTGTTAATAAGCGAATCACTGCAGTTGTTAAGTTAGTAATGCAGTTGTTAAATGAATCTGGCTGCCCCATTGACTTTGCTTGTGAGAAGGTAGCAAAAGGTGATAACATGACCTCGGGACCTTGCGACCGTCATAAATATGGACCAGTTGCCAAGCATCTGAATTTTGATCATATAACCCATAGGGATGCAGCAAAAGTTGTAAAGATGAAAAGCCATCATAAGCCACCTTTTTCAGTGCTGTTATAGTCTCTCGAAGTCCTTGTGACATCTTCCCCCTGTTAATTTTTTTTTTAAAAATATGCCCATTTCATAAGTCTGAGATTTCACATATTTTATCCTGAGATGTTCTGTGATCGTGTCCAAACCATCAAATCTCACAAGCTTTGCATTGCCCAAACCTTGATTTATACCATCTGTGTGCAAGAGATCTTGAATCCATAGTAGGATATTAGGAGAAATGAGACAATATTTCCCAGACTGAGACCACCATTGGAGAATTCCAGGGCTGTCAGCTCGAAGTTGAATAAATGACTCAAAAGAAGGCAATAACGAGTATATTCTTACTAAGAAAACCTCACGAATGTGTCCATGAAGTCACAATGAGTCAGGTTTGACTTGAATAAGGCTTTAAACGAGAGATGGCCTGCCACCATTTGTCTCTTCAAAAGAACTGAGTTGTTGAGAATACAAATATTCACAGATTAAGTGGCATTCGGTTAGGTTCACAGGAAGAAACCAAGATTTTTAAACTCTTGAGAATTAGATCTCATTCAGCACTGCTTGGTTAAAGGATATGGAATTTGTTCCACTTTGGTTATATGGAATCTTAAAACTTAAGACTCTGTAGGATATTTCCAGTTGATTTTGACCATAGTTCACTAGAAGGATTTTTCTTTTTCTTTTCTTTTCTTTACTTTTCTTTTCTTTTCTTTTCTTTTCTTTTCTTTTCTTTTCTTTTCTTTCTTCCTCCCTCCCTCCCTCCCTCCCTCCCTCCCTTCCTTCCTTCCTTCCTTCCTTCCTTCCTTCCTTCCTTCTTCCCTCCCTCTATAGAAATTAGAATAGGATAGGACAGGACACTGCATGGTTTCATTTCACTTTTGGCAGTTCCAGTAGCTACCGTAGAAGAGAAGCCCGGGCACAGTTTTTGTACAAGCGTAGCTTTTGAGCAATAGTCTCTTCCAGATATTAGACCTGCTGATTTTGGCGTCAAGGTAAAATGGATGAGGATGCAAATCTTGGTGGCTCATCCCTTCCACAGGGGAAAAAAAATGAGATACTGCAGGAGCAGGAGGCCCTGATTGGCCCTGTGCAGTTCCGTTACGTAGAAATACTTTTCGACTTTTGACTACAATTTGGACCAGAAATTTCATCCCTCAGCAATACAGTCGTTGAGTGAGTCATCATATTGACTGTAACCAATTTCATGAACTTTTATTGCTGCAGTTGTTAAGTGAATCACATGGTTATTAAGTGAATCCACCTCCCCCTCATTGACTTGGCTTGTCAGAAGCCCCCCCCCCCGTGGAAGATTGCTAGTGGTGATCATGTGGTCCCAGGATGCTGCAACCATCGTAAATACATGTCGGTTTTCAGCACCCGAACTGCAAACACATGACCTCAGCGATGCTGTGACAATTAAGTGTAAGTTACATTTTTCAGTGCCCTTTGTAACTTTGTGACAATTTGTTAAAGGAATGGACAGGGAATTGCGCAGCAGGTGTCCAAATGGAGTCAGAGACGCTGACACGAACTCGTAGTTTTATATAAATAAATATATTTTACATCGATATAAACAGCAAACAAGACAGGCACATCACTACATCATGAGGTAAATCATCAGGTAGCTCTCAGAGCACCCAGGAAAAAAAAGGCGGGAAAAAAGAGAAACTCCCCCTTCTCACCCAGCAGCCAATCACAATATAGATTGCTTCATGCAGGAGCCAACCAATCAACTACAACTGTGTGTTCTGACCCATTCTACACTTGACTGTTCCAGCTATTAAATTAAATATCTTAACACAAATAGGCGTAAGTTGAGGACTACCTGTAGGGGGCTGTGTTGTTTGTAGCCTCTTATTGTATATGCATGCAAAATTATTGCATGCAAAAAACTTGAAAAGCAAATGCCTAAAGTGGAAGCTTGGATCATAAATAACTGAAATTGCAGAAATGTGAAGTTGACCCAGTTTGGTCAGGGGGGAAAAAAAATCCGGATTAAGACTTTTACAAAAAAAAAAAAAACAACATTGGAACTTTATTGACTTTTTGCTGACAGAAGAAAAAAATGAATTGATGATTATGGGATTTGGGGATTAAAAATGAAGTGCAGAGATTGGAAAAAAGTTCAAGACAACAATTTCTCGATAGAAAAAAAAGGCAGAAGGCACAACTGACTGGTTTTTTTTTTAAAAAAATGTCTTATTGGTTTCTTCTTTGTCTTATTTTCTATCTTCATTGTTATCTGCGTTGTATATTTTATTATACAAACTTCTAATTATTATTTTTTAAAAAGGCATGTTGTTTGTAGCCTAAAAGGAGATTAAGAGTAGGGAATCGACCTTTTAAAATAAAGATTTACTAGCTTATATATTGGGAAAGAGATGTTTGTAAAAATAATTTTTTGTGGCCTTTGTAGAGGTACTTGTTAAGGCATTTTTGTATAATAAATATCATTAGATTACAGAATAACACCGTCAGAAGGGACCTTGGAGGTCATCTAGCCCAACCCCCTGCTCAGGCAGGAAACCTATACCATTTCAGTCAAATGACTCTCCAGTCTCTTCTTAAAAACTTCCAGTGTTGGAGCATTCACTGCTTCTGGAGGGAGGCTGTTCCACTGATTAATTGTTCTCACTGTCAGGAAGTTTCTCCTTACTTCTAGGTTGCTTCTCTCCTTGATCAGTTTCCATCCGTTGCTTCTCGTCCTCCCTTCAGGCGCTTTGGAGAATAGCTTGACTCCCTCTTCTTTGGGGCAGCCCCTGAGATATTGGAACATGCTATCATGTCACCACTAGTCCTTTTCATTAAATTAGACATACTTTTTTTTGTTTTGGTTTTCAAATATTTTTTATTAAGGATTATAAATGAAAAGAGTAAAAGCCGGTGCAAACAATAAAAACCACAAATAGAAAAATAGTAGCAATGTGTAATTTCCACTTTCTCAGCCTGGTTTCTAACTTATCGACTGCAGTGATTCACTTAGGGACAGTGGTAAGAAAGGTCACAAAATGGGGCAAAACTCATTAAACAAATGTCTCACTTAAGAACAAATCCAACCCATCCAACTAAAATGGCTTAACAAGAAGGTATTCCTCTCTTTAAAGTGATTTGTTGAACACTGCTGGAATACTTTTGTGAATAAAGAAAAATAAAGCCGGTCAATTCCTACAACCGTTGTTCATATGTTTTTAGCCTCCTGTCCCATAATCATCTTTGTTACTCTTCTGTGCACTCTTTCCAGAGTCTCAGCATCTTTTTTATATCATGGCAAACAAAACTGGATGCAGCATTCCAAGTATAGTCTTAACAAAGCATTATAAAGTGACATTAACATTTCAAGTGATCTTGATTCTATCCCTCTATTAATGCAGCCTAGAACTGTGTTGGCTTTTTTTGGCAGCTGCAGCACACTGCTCGCTCATATTTAAGTGATTGTCCACTAGGACTCAGAAATCCCTCTCGCAGTTACTACAGTACAAAATGAAATTCAATGGTAAAAAAAGTAAGGTTCTACATTTAGGCAAGAAAAACCAAATGTACAGGTATAGTATAGGGGGTACCTTGCTCAAAAGTAGTAACTGTGAGAGGGACCTCGGAGTCCTAGTGGACAATCACCTAAATATGAACCAGCCATGTGCTGCAGCTGCCAAAAAAGCCAACACAGTGCTGGGCTGCATTAACAGAGGGATAGAATAAAGATCACGTGAAGTATTAATACCACTTTACAAGGCCTTAGTAAGGCCAACACTTGGAATACTGCATCCAGTTTTGGTCACCACGATGTAAAAAAGATGCTGAGACTCTAGAAAGAGTGCAGAGAAGAGCAACAAAGATGATCAGGGGACTGGAGTTTAAAACATATAAGGAACGGCTGCTGGAATTGGGAATGTCTAGTTTAATGAAGAGAAGGACGAGGGGAGACATGATAGCAGTGTTCCAATATCTCAGGGGCTGCCCCAAAGAAGAGGGAGTCAAGCTATTCTCCAAGGCGCCTGAAGGCAGGACGAGAAGCAACGGATGAAAACTGATCAAGGAGAGAAGCAACCTAGAATTAAGGAGACACTTCTGACAGAACAATTAACCAGTGGAACAACCTGCCTCCAGAAGCTGTGAATGCTCCAACACTGGAAGTTTTAAGAAGAGACTGGACAGCCATTTGTCTGAAATGGTGTAGGGTTCATGCCTGAGCAGGGGGTTGGACTAGATGACCTCCAAGGTCCCTTCCAACTTTATATTATTATTATTATTATTATTATTATTATTATTATTATTATTATTATGTGGTGGTCTACTAGATTTCCTAGGTTTCTCTCATAGTTTCTGTTTTTGAGCCAGGTACCACCTATTCTGTGCCTGTACATTTGGTTTTT
Organism: Bothrops alternatus; assembly: GCA_034064705.1. Taxonomy (NCBI): domain Eukaryota; kingdom Metazoa; phylum Chordata; class Lepidosauria; order Squamata; family Viperidae; genus Bothrops; species Bothrops alternatus. Next base: position 315,960 of record JARGCV010000489.1, on the reverse strand, counting down.
CTTGTCTGTGTGTAGAACCTGACATTTTTTTCACCATTGAATTTCATTTTGTTAGATAGGGCCCAATGTTCAAGTCTGTCAAGATCCTTCTGTCTCTTAAGCCTATCTTCTGGAGTGTTGGCTATGCCCACCACCTAATGTACGTAACTAGCAATCTCTGACGTAAAGTTTATCCCAGTGGTGGCGAACCTATGGCACGGGTGCCAGAGGTGGCACTTGGAGCCCTCTCTGTGGGCACACGTGCCATTGCCCCAGCCTTTCCTCCTCCTGCGACCCCCTCCTCACCAGCAGCCCCCCTGGAGGAGTCGCCCCCGAGCGTGGCCCATGCGGAGCAGCGCAGCCAAGGAAGGACATGGCAGCCAGGCAGCATAGACAAGACTCTGCCCTCACACCCCATCGTGCACAGTTGATGCTGTGGGGCGCGAGCAGAGGGTGTGGCCGCCACGACGCTGCTGGGCTGCCTGGACGATCTGTGGCGGGCCCTGGAGGCGGTGAGTGGCCCTGCGGGCAGGCGGGGTGGGGGCGGGGCAGGAGGTGGAGCGGGGGGGGGGGCAAGGCCAGTTTTTGGACAGTCTCTAAAAGGTCTGCCATCACTGGTTTATCCTCTGATTTGGACAGCTGGTAAGTGGGAAATATAATAATAAATATTATTATTATTATTATTATTATTATTATTATTATTATTATTATTATTATTATTATTAATTTAATTTCTATGCCGCCCTATTCCGGAGAACTCAGGGCGGCTCACAGCATAATAGAAATTACATACATATAAAAAACCCTTAAGTTAAAAAAAACAAAAAACAAAAAACAAAAAACCAATCATTCCACGAACATACACTGGCTAGGGACAAGATGTTAGACTTAGTCGTGGAACCCTCCATTTTCCCTCCTCCCGTCTTCCAACAATTTCCTCTGAAGTAACAATTCGGACTCATGGCCGCCGGGGTCTGTCACTTGCTCTTGATTTGTTAATTGTTTGATGGTCATTAGAGGGCTATGCCAATACATTTATGAATTTGTTTTACCAGTGAATGGCATGAAAGCCCTTCGCTGCTTTGCAAATCGGAGGATTATAGATGCGTAATGTGTCCAAAGCTGACAGCCCCTAAGCACTTGGGAAATTGGGAAACAGATGACACATTTCGGAGACAGAGCAAACAGTCTCACTTCAGTATGCAGGGGATTTAATTGAGCCATTACAGCTTCTCTCGGCTACATGTGCAATGACCTTTACCCAGGAAGTGCCATTAACCGAACAGAAACGCAGACAAGAGTGTTTAGAAGAGGTGAGGAGTGGAATTCCCTTATCGGTTCTGCCTCACTCCCTGACACAGACCAATATCTTCATTTTTAGGAGGGGTTTGGGCAGCATTAGTCCAGCTTAAAGTATATTCAATACAGAGCTAAGTCAAAGGATGACCTGCCCTTGTGCAAATCAATTCCCAGAAGTGGGATATTAAAAAGTTCCCCTCTTGAGGAATGCCAAGAAACATTCAGAAATGTGATACTAAACCGTCGGACATAAGTTGAGGACTACAGGTAGACCTCGGCTTACAGCTATTTGTTTAGTGACCGTTCAGAGTTATGACGGCACTGAAAAAAGTGAGCTATAACTGTTTCTCACACTTATGACTGTTGCAGAATCCTCGTGGTCACGTGATCAAAGTTCGGACACTTGGCAACTGATTCGTATTTATGACGGTTGCAGTGTCCCAGCCAGGGTCATGGGATTACCCTTTGCAACCTTCTGACCAGCAAAGTCAGTGGGGAAGCAGGATTCACTTAATAACCAGGTTACTAACTTAGCAACTGCAGTGATTCACTTAACAACTGTTTGTCATGGTTCCAACAGATGAAACTCTTCAAAGAACTTCGAGGCATTGCTTACCTTAAAGAATCTTTATTCGAGAAGCGTCATGTACATAGGCAAAGCCAAAATCTGAATCCTCCTCCCCTGAGCACATAGTATCAAAGCACAATTCCCTCCTCTAATTAACAGTCATAAATCACATTCTCCAATTAGTTTGAAATGCAGACTTTCCCTCCCAATTCTTATCATCTCTTATTTCAAAAACCTTGGTTCTCACACTAGTTACAGTATTGCTATGTCTAACTAAACTCCCATGCACATTCCTCCCCCACCCCCAGTATCATCTAATTCTAACTCCAATTCTAAGAGTAAAACAAAGTAAAGGAAAATGGTTGCATCTCTATCTGTTGTCAAAGCAAAAACATCCGATGTTAGCAGCATTGACACTGTGGCAAGAACGGTGGTAAAATGGAGCAAAGCTCGCTTAATTAGCTCGCTTGAATTTTGGGTTCAGTCTATGCCCAAAACTTCTGTTGCTAAGTGAGGCAGTTGTTAAGTGAGTTGTGCCTCATTTTACAACCTGTTTGGCTACTGTTGTTAAGCGAATCACCTCAGCTGTTAAGTGAGTCATGCAGTAGTTAAGGAAATCTGGCTTCCCCCACTGACTTTGCATGTTGGAAGTCAGCTGGGAAGGTTACAAATGGCGACCACATGACCCTGGGACAGTGTAACTGTCATAAAATACATGTCAGTTGCTAAGTGCCTGAATTTTGGCCTATTCATGCTGGCTAGGGAATTCTGGGAGTTCAAGTCCACAAGTCCGAAAGTTGCCAAAGTTGGACACCTCTGACCTAGATGATTTATAGACCTCCTTCCCAAACAATTAGACACACTTTACAAGCAAGCCCTGGATAGTTCTACAGATGATCGCAATTCAATGCTTTGGTTTATATTTTTGCTGTTATTTTCTTAATTAAACACAAGAGGAAAAGACCCAGAGTAGAGACAAAGGTCATTCATTCATAAGGCACAAGTAAGGTGAGGTGTTCAATTCACTGTGTAATTGGAGCCATAAATTGATCTTTCCATGGACAAGTCCATTAGTAATAGGAACATTGTGGAGAATCTATTTTGTCATCCAGCCATCCATTTTCATGGAAAAGGTAGACAAAAGAACAGGGGTTTTTTCAAAAATATTCAGCCCTAATCTCAAAACCCAATTAATATGAGTAAGGACTTCTTTCCAGAATATGACAGTTTTAGGACCTTGGAAAAAAATGTGATGTAATGAAGGATTATTTCCACTGGATTTCCAATAATATGATGATTTATTGCATCCTATTTGTGCATACAAACACAATGGGGTCAGTTAAGTCGGAAGCATTTCTTTTGTTGAATGAACAAAAAGAAGATCTACTGAGATGTTTGGTAAACACATTAGTGGAAAGATACCTTAATTCCCAGCATGGATGATTGGCTGCAAGAGATGATGATGGAGTTAAGCAGAGAAGGCTAAATTGACTGCTTTAATTAAAGAATACAATCAACTTCATTTCTAGTTGGAAACCACTTCTGGACTTCGTGCTTGAGGTGGAAAAAAAAATGAAACTTTGATTTTGTTTTTGCTGATTAGATAGTTTTGTTGTTATAATTGTGTAATTTTTAGGATTTTTGTAATTTTTAGGATTTTAGGATTTGTATATATTGGGTTTTATATGGGATTTTATGGCCTAATTTGTTTAATTTATTTTTAAATATTTTAATTTTGTACATTTATATGTTTTTTAAATTTTAAGGCTGTAAACCGCCCCGAGTCCTTCGGGAGAGGGGCGGTATAGAAATTTAATAAATAATAAATAATAATAATAGAAATGGCTGGTATATAGTAAAGGTAGTCCTCGACTTACAACAGTTCATTTAGCGACTGCTCAGGGTTACAACAACACTGAGAAAAGTGACATGACCATTATTTCACACTTGCGACCACTGTAGCATCCCCGTGGTCGTGTCATCAAAATTCAGATGCTTTGCAACTGACTCATATTTATGACGGTGGCCGTGTCCCTGGGTCACGTGATCACCTTTTGTGAACTTCTGACAAGCAAAGTCCATGGGGAAGCCAGATTCACTTAACAACCATGTCACTAACTTAACAACTGCAGTGTTTCACTTAACAACTGTGGCAAGAAAAGTCATAAAATGGGGCAAAACTCACTGAACGATTGTCTCACTTAGCAACAGAAATTTTGGGTTCAATTGTAGTCATAAGTGGAGGACTACCTGTATATATTATCATGCAAAAAAAAAAGTTGAGGCAGTATGTTATTACCTTTTTCTACTGTCCTAAAAATAGTTGCAAGACAATGCTTTTTCCCCCTTTTTCCTCCCTTACGTTCCCCCTTATTTTCATTTTTCTTTGTATTTCATATTTTGATAAACTAATAGCATTTGTTAATTGTGATAAACTCATTGGAACCATTTCTCATTTTCTTTTCCGAAACTATTCTTGCATTAGGGATTAAAAGCTATGATCCCTAGTACCTTTTCATCCCTTTCAGTATAATCCTGGTAATTTTATCTGCAAGATTTTTTTACAGCCGTCTAGAGCAGTCTTTCTGAATTTTGGCAACTTTAAAATGCCTGGATTTCAATTCGCAAAATTATATGCCCAGTTTATTGTTCCAGTTGTCAGTAATCTGTGAGATGACTATTCTTCTTTGCAATCCATTCTTAGAAACATCTAAGAAGGTTCCCAAATTCCTATCAAAATCACGTGTTTTTTTTTAAAAATTGCCAGATCTCTTCTTTAAATTGCTGACTGTTTTTCAGATTTTTTTAAAAAAATACTACTTTATTTTATATATTATTTTATTCTCTATGCCACTTTATTGTCGGTCTCTTGCACTGTTAAATTATTTATCATCCCACCCAGTGTCCAACTGAATTAAAAAGAATGGGAGCATATACAATTTTTGAAGAAAATTTCATCCAAGCACCATCATTGTGCCCATCAAAGTCTGTTAAGAACAAATCAATAGGACTTATTGTTTTAATTACATACTTAAGACGGTATTTTCAATACAAATTGCTAAATAAATTCCCTTTATCCCAACTCTGCCTGGACAATCTGGCTGGCTGGCTGGAAAGCCCGGAGCGTCATCCCTTTGGGATTCTGGCTTGGCTTGTTAATAATGCCAAGCCTAATTCTTGTCAATTATGCTCCAGGCTTTCGTTCTTGCTGTGTCTATTCAAGCAAGGAAAATGTGAATACAGTCTTGGCTTTAGCTGATCTAATGTAAAATGCAAAAATTTAACAACCATTTCTCCAAATCACATCAAGCCAGCTAAATTACACCACTGGTTTAAAGCCGGTTCAAGCCATGATAGGAAACTTCAAACATATGCTGGGCAAACAGCTCTCTTTTTTTATAGATAGACTAATATTTTACTACTATGTTTTAGGCATAGCATAGTTAACATGGGAAAGGAATCCACCACAGTAGACATTTTAATGTTTTATTTATGGGGGGTGGTGTTCAGTTTTTGTATAGTTTTTATCTTTTTAAGATTGTAAGTTGCCCAGAATTATCCTGTGGTAAGATAGGCAGCCAATAAATTCTACAAACAAGCAAACAAATAAATAAATTTTCAGGGAGGATGAGAGGTTAAGAAATGTGAAGTATCAATAAATATATAGCGGCAATACACATGTGAGATCTTCTCTAACAAAATACAAGACACCTACCCTGGACAGGAGTGATGATTGCTGGCAGCGAACAGAATTACCAGAGATATCTGGTGTGGACAATACCGATAGAGAGTGTGGAGACACACACACTAGACTACATGATACCCGGTTAGGTACTACCCACGTGAGAGGAGGGAGGAGGAGGATGAGCACAGAACGGGGAGAAACCATCGACCCATGGCTGAGAAGGGTGGAGAAAACTATCTGGAGCCCTAATGGGATAAATATAAAAGAAAAACCAAACACCCCCACCAAAATTCACAGTAGAGGGAAAGGTAATACGGGAATTAACACCGTTAGAGTGAGTGAAGATGCAAAGATCCTGACCAACTTAGGAACTACCATTGGAAAGATAGGCGGGAAGGCTCGAAGTGATGACGGAGAGGGAGGAGCATC